>PVLA01001825.1:0-318061 GCA_004027455.1 Hydrochoerus hydrochaeris | reverse complement strand
ACCCCCCTGGAGTCTCCACCCTCGACTTCATATTGAGCATTACATAAAAACATACACATGTGAACTACACAAATTACAATTATCAGTACAAAACATTTCAAGATCCCCGCGCCCAATTCCCACATGCGGTGTCCTTTTCCTGGAGAAGCGATTGTCACAAGGTGTGGATGGACTAGGACGCGGCATGGACAGAAAAGGGTGCCGCAGCCTGTATACTGTAAAATGCATTTTGTGAGAGATACTGTCTCTCTTGTTGCATAAAATACCTGGCATCAGAGTGGTATTTATCTGAAGCAGTGCACAAATAGTTTAGGCTAATTATACCATGTAACAGGCTATACTTTTGTTTCTAGGCCATATCCCAAAGTTTTAATGTTCAACAGAATTTTGAATTTACCAATCCAATTCCCAAAGAATTCTAGGCATTTCATAATTAGTACCTTGTCATTCAGTTTTTGTCACTTAGAGAAATGAAGACACTATTGCAATTTTTCTGGAGATGATCATCAGTGCTTCCCCACTGTCTCCTGGTTTTCTCTCCCAGAATAAAGTAAAATTAGATTCCACTCAGTCACTTTAGAGTTTTCTAGTGCAATTCTCCAGTATTTGAATTGTTGATCTTGAGGAAGAAATTTCTGACAGCTTTGGTGTGAATGTTTTGTGTTTGCCTTCAAATTCAAATTTAAATTTAATCCCCAGTGCAACAATATTGTGACAACTTTATGAGGTTAATCCTTCGGGACTCCACCTTCATTGATTGATTGGTGACTAATAAAAAGAAACCAAGGGTCTACTAGGCTTTTTTTGTGACTATATCTTCTTCTGCCATATGAAAATTCAGGCTTTATTTTCTTCAGTGGATACAATTTTTAAGTCAAGAGCTGGAAGCAGAAACTATACCCCTCACCAGACATTAGTTTTGTTAACACTTTGATTTTTCAGTGCTCGTCATCCAGAACCTTGAGGAAATTGATATCTGTTCTTTATAAACATCTTAGTGTTTGATCCCCCATCTGAGAGACAGCACAATCATCATGGCAGTGGTTCAAAGCTGAACCGTAATAATGCACACCTTCTTCTTCCCAGAAGCCCCTATGGCTTCTCCCCTCCAAAAGTGTGCCAAAGCTCAGGAATGCAAAGGTACCCAATCCCCTGTGCTCTCACAAAATAAATCAGCTCACACCAGCCACAGACCCCTTCCCCCATCAGAGCCTCTATCAGGCAGAACTTGCCCTTTGTAGTGAGCTGCCACAGCCTTCCTTGTGGTGACTCCCTTCGTGTCCTCCCCGCTTATTAAACTCTCTTATCTAGTTGCCTCCTCTCTTTATATTCTGTACTGCTCTAGATTGAGTACAAATCACTCAATCACCTAGTTTCGGATATTTTGTATAGTAGCACAAGTGGGGAAAAACCCTTGTTTTTGAAAGAACTGGGTAGGTGGATTCAGTAAAACAGGTCACTAATTTAGAAGCCATTAACTAAGTCTGCCTGGATACAGACTTAGCAAGTCTTGGAGAATGGAGAAACACCAAGAGTAAATGGCCTCGCAATATTTTAGTCACATGTAATGGAAACTAAACAAGACATTATTATAAGGAATTACACAAATTGTCTATTTCCTTTCTTTGACTAATTAAGCCTGGGCAAACAAGTATATCTTTACACATGTATTTCAAAAATAAAAACAATATAGCTATTTGTCTGAAAACATATTGGGGTTTTGGGTACTTTTTAAATGGACACATTAATCCAAATATCTCTCTACTGGTTAAGTTTAAGGCAGAGGAAAAATTGAAGAATTAGAGGAGTTCAGTTAGGTCAAGTGATACATCAATAACTTACTTAAACTTATTCTAAAAGTGTAGAAACACTTGATATAATAAGATGCATTTACTTCATAAGAAATTAGTATAGGATTAGTGCAAATAATTAGGGTAAGATGTTGTGGATATTTTTCAAATTATACATAAGGGAGAAGAATTCATTTTGAAAGTTACCCAAGTTAAAAAGTTATTAGATGACTGCAGGAAGTGAAAATAAGTTTTTTAACAGTAGGGATAGATAAGAAACAAATATAAAGAGATAGTTTATGTCAATGATAGGTCAATCATCCAAGGATAATGACTTATAAACAAATGTGTTTAGTAGTAGTAGTAGTAGAAATATGGTATTACCAGAAGAAAATGTAAGAAATTAGCATTTGACAACAAAGCTGAATTGTTTGAGGATCACAGCACTACTAGTTCTAGGACCAAGAATTTTTTTTAAGAAAGTAAAGTATTCAAGATACCAAATAAAGTATACAAGATTTTCTACACTGCTGTCTCTGTTAGTACATAAAGCTGAATTACCTGCCAAAGACTCCACTTTTAAGTCTTTGTGTGGAGAAGAGTGCAAACTGACCAAGATTCCTAAAATAGTATGAAATATATATATATATATATATATATTCCTATATATATATTCCTATATATATATTCCTATATATATATTCCTATATATATATTCCTATATATATATTCCTATATATATATTCCTATATATATATTCCTATATATATATTCCTATATATATATTCCTATATATATATTCCTATATATATATTCCTAGGCCAGGACCTGATAGACTTACTACTTTTTCTTGAATTAGATGCGTGGAAGATGTTACTGCATTGTTAGAGTGGGCCTCAAGAGTAGGAAGGAGAAAGAAGTTGAGAAACAATGCAGGTGGTCTCAGGTGGACAGAGTGGAACCAGTTTTGACTTACTTGCTGTCGTGATCTGTATACTAAGGTCCTTCCATACCAACCAGACTCTGTAGCATATGTATCTCAGCATTCTTTCTGCGTTGTTGTTTCCTGAGGTTTTAATTACTCATTAATCACCGGGAGTTAGATAACAGGCAAATTATGATCCAGTAATATCTGGGGCTGGGATCTGAGGCTCTGCAATTGTAGCGTGCAGTTAGGCATGCCGCAGATACTGACCATCGCTGGAACAGCAATGTACAGAGCAGTGGGTCTCCAAGTATAAAATGAGCTTAAACACCCGCCCCACCAGGGACTGCGGTGCCCATCTGCATTTCTAACTGAGTCTAATGCTAATGCAGCTGGTCTGAGGGAAACACTTCCAAAACCATCTGTCTACACTATCATTTAGGGTGTTGTCTTCCTCTCTCCCTCCTTCCCTCCCTCCCTCCCTCCCTCGCTCCCTTCCTCTTTTCCTCCTCCACCCTTTCTTTCCTCTTTCTCTTGGTCTCTGTTTCTCTCTCTCTCTGTCTCTCTCTCTTTCTTTTCCTTGACTAACCAAGTGAATCTTCTTTCATGTACGTGTTTTCTCCTTGGCTCTTTTGCCATTTGGCTACCACTGTTACCTAGAGTAAGTTTTTTTAGAGACCTTTGCTCTATGTCAAATATTTGGAAGTTGGTACAAATTAAATTCCCATGAGTTGTGCAAACTAACATCTGATCTGTAGAAAAATGGGGTTACTCTTAATATACTTCCTTCATCATATTTGCCTCCTGATTAAATGAAAAGCACTGCCTACTCTTCTTCCTAAGGAAATAGATGCTTTTGTATACTGTCTTCTGCGAATGGCCTCATTTTAGCCACTTTTTTATCCTTCTTATCCACTAGTAGCTATAGTTGAACTATTCTGTCTGATTTCAACAGAAATCATTTATTTCTCCATAATTTCTCATTCTCTGTATCAAATATTGCTTCCCCACCTTTCTAAATCAAAATTATGTGCTGAAACCTATTATAATTCTTTCCTCTTGGAAGATCTTTAAGAAACTTATTTCAGTCATATTCTCTATTTGATCTAAGCTCTTCACTTTTGGTGTCTGTTATTTACAACCTTGTATGTAGAATTTTAAGATATTGGAATTGGGAAAGAAGATTTAGAACTTTGCATTCTGCCTAGTTTATATAGTCCAGTTCTTTATAGTGCTAAGGACATGCATTTAGGAATTAGACTGCATTCAAATTTTCCCTTTCTTTTATGTTTAAATCAAGGCATCTTTTTTGTGAATTGAGGC
Organism: Hydrochoerus hydrochaeris; assembly: GCA_004027455.1. Lineage (NCBI taxonomy): Eukaryota > Metazoa > Chordata > Mammalia > Rodentia > Hydrochaeridae > Hydrochoerus > Hydrochoerus hydrochaeris. The sequence goes on along the minus strand of PVLA01001825.1, from coordinate 314,023 downwards.
AACATGCAGTCTCTGACTCACGGTGCTTATTACTGAATTTGGGTTGACAGGGATCTCAGCCTAAATCCAGCATTCTATGGAAGTTGCTTGGCACAGCACGTCATATAGCACTCACTAAGCATTAATCAGTAGATACCATGCTTCTACACACCACACAGTCTTTTTATTTAAAATTGGGCAAGAAGCTGTACATTAAAAGCAATAAGGATTCTGAGATCAAGTTTTTGATAATTTGAGAAGTAAGGTGCCTAGCAACTTACTGCCTATGTAATTAGAGTGGTGGCAATTTATAACCTACAAATTGAAAAATAGGGATGCACCCAAAATAGATGCAATGTATTTGAAATCAGGATGTCTTGGGAAATTAAGAATATATGGGTTCTCACACAAAGCCTGAATGCGAATTTATTGAATTAAAACATTAAAATAGTGGCAGGCATAATGAGAGGCCTACTTAGGTAAATTAAACGTGCAGATATAGTGATTTAAATTGGACAGTGGTGCAAAATGATTTTAATACAGTCCTAACCAGGAGTTTTATCACATTCACAATGAGAAAGAGAGGTGTTCGCTCACATGCAGGAGCTGGCCTGTTACAGTGCTGCCAAGAACTTGATGTTTTATCCTCTGGCTTATTGTCAGTGTCGGAAGCTCGTGTTCCAGTGTTGTACAAAAGCAACTGCTCAGCAAAACACATGGTGAGAAAACAATAGAATAAGACAAAAGCAAGACTATTCCACAATCATGTGGAAACAGATTATTTGTGCATGCTGCCAAAATTACAAAATACCAAGCACTCACCTGTCTCATCTAATATAAACGAGTTCTGCTTTCTTACCTATCACAGCTTTAAGGTTTAATCTTCCCTTCTTCAGGTAATGTGTATTGCAATATCCAAATAATAAACTGCTCCAACTTCCTCAGAATATCTAATCCAGAGCATAGCTCTACTCCTTTGAACTCTACCTTTAAAAATTCCTTTCTAATGGACTCTTACTGAATAGTCTCATGTCTTCTTTGCCATGGGATGGAAACTCAACTCGCCCGACTAGAGCTGTGTTCCTGATGAGCTGTGGCTGGTATCAACACTTACAGCAGCTTTTGGGTAGTGGTTTTGGGTTACTGTAATTTGGATCTGAAATGTGCCTCAAAGGCCTATATGTTAAAATCTTATTTGCTGGCTTGATGCTAGCAACTGGGAGCAATAGATATTTTAGGAGGCAGCCTAATAGAAAGTCTTCAAGCCTTTGAAAGAGCACCCTTAAAGAGGACATTGGGACGCTACCTCTTTCCTCCTTTTGCATCCTGGCCAGAGCCAAATAGCTTTGACAAATCTTGTGCTCTTGCGGTGATGTACTTTCCTCTTCAACAGAGGCCTAAAAGCAACAGGTTTGCTGAATCATGGGCAAGAACCTCAAAACTGGGAGCCAAATAAATCATTTGTCTTAGTAAACTAATTACCTGAGGAATTTGTTATACTGATAGAAAGCTGGCTAACACATGGAATAATCATGCTGGTGAGGGTGAACGGCATTTCACAATTTCAACTGACACTATCTTCCTAGATACTCAGAAAGACTTTTTAAACTTCTGCTTTGTCCAAATGCATCATGCTTTAAGCAGATTTTTCAAATGTAAAGACAGATTTATACGATGGTGAAAGCGGTAGAAATTGTGTTACCACCAAGAATTATTGGTTCTATGGTTAATTCTGGAAGGGCATTTAAATAAGAAATTCTTTCAGTGCATTTAAAATGTGACTGATTCTCAAAACTTTGATTGAGATGCGTTTTCTCATGAAAACACTATAAAGCTGTAATGGAAAATGTTGGAACTTGTTGGTTTAGACAGTAATTTGATTGGCAGTTTTTTAGTATCTAGGCACACTATTCAAAACTTTATTAAAGCCATTTGGGAAAAATTCATTAGACTTAAGGACTCATGTGAAGTATCAAACATTTCTAGTTTTTACAGATAAACTTTTTATCACCTGAAGAAGGAAAAGTGTATTTGCTTTGTATTTTCTATAGAATAGATTAGTATAAAATGTTACATTAATCCAATTTTAAAGGTTAGATATTTCCTATTTTCTTTCCTACATATCTCATTCTTTTTCTATCTTCACAATAGATACCTTTTGTGAAACTGTTATTTCTGAAGTTTGATTACATCTTGTTTTGAAAAGATTTTATTGGAAATAAATTCATTTTTGATCTTTGAGTCATTTTATGAAGTCCTAGTGTCTTCAAAAGCATGATTGGAAAACCTCTGAGGATTATGATCCTCATTGTATCAGTAAGGGATTCAGTTCTTTGTATAGTCTGGATCTGAAATCTGTATATTACAGACTTGGTTCCCAGGCCGTGTGGGAAGAGGAAGTATATAAACTTTAAGATATAGTAAGACGTTTTAGGCTGTTGATGCTACTTTCAAAAGAGATTAGGGATGCTGAGTTATTGCCCTTTCTTATTTTCTACCTGCTGATGAAGAGAACAGGCTCTTTGTCTACAGTTTCACACTATGATATGATACTGTACCACTACAGACTCAAAGCCATAGGGTCAATCAGCCATGAACTCAGACCCCTGCCAAACTATGGACTAGAATAACCTTTTCTTCTTTGTAAAATGATTTATCTCAGCTCTTTTGTTACAGTAATGGAAAGTTGAGTAACACAGTTTGTTATAAGGGAAGTAAGTTTTTATGAGAGCCATCAGACTGAATGAAAATTGAAGCAGAATCTAAACACCTTCATTCTTAGCCCAGTTATTATTGGTAGCTCCTACTCTAAAGTATAAGTCATTTTTATCAAAAAGAAGATGCATACTGTAAGGAGTCAGAATGTCCTAGGTTGGAATTAGAGGTTCAAGTAGGAAAAGAATCATGAGGCATAATTATTTATATTTTGTTTTAAAAATATTTTGTTACATTGCTTCTTAATATTTATTACCATAATTTGATAAACAACAGATACTCTGCCATACACATCACAGTATCACCATGTTGATGAGGGTTTAATCTGGGACCAAGAACAGGCTCTGATTTCAGAAAATATTTTGTTTCATGTCTCAAATATTAATAATTTAGTTAGTAAAGAAAGTTTTAAAAATAGATTCCATGTAGTGAGCACCTTATTACCTGGGCTTAATTTTGTTTTCTTAGAGAATACTTTCAGCAGATTCGGCCTGAAGTTTTCTATAAAAAAAACTTACCTCCCCCCCTTTAAATAGCAAAAGCCTAATTTATCATTTTTGTATTTACTTCTTTACTATGTATCTCTCTGTGCATCTGTCCTATAAGTTCCATGGTTATGGTCTCTCTTGCACTGTTGTCTTTCTAGAAACCAGCACTGCTTCTGTTACATACAGAAAAGAAAAAAAAAAAAATTGAGACAGAGGAAAGTTGAATTTATTTGAGTAAGGATCAATTCCAAAGCTGGGAAAGCCCAAATCAAAATATATTTAGTGTTCTATTGAAAAGTATTTATAGAGTGAATGAAGAAGCAAAATTTTAAAAATATTTAATTGGTTGCATTTACACAATTGCTTCTTATGGTAATCTTTTTGCAAAGTCCCTAGTCATATTTCCACATTTTAGTAGGTTGCATATGATTGACTGTCGATAACACTTGGTTTTGTCTGTTATAAACATATAAACAATAAGCAAAGTAACTAATACAGTTAGCTTTTCAGTTTATGCAATATTAAGACTATTTTTATAACCTAATTGGCTTTTTTTGTCCAGAAATTTTTCAGGCATGGTGTTGCATGTGTGTAATCCTAGCACTCAGGAAGCTGAGACAGGAGGATTACCCTGAGTTTGAGGCCAGTCTGGGTTACATAGTAAGTTCAAGGCCAGGCTGAGCTATATAATAAAACCTTACCTAAAAAAAAAAAATTTTTTTCTCCAGTGTTGGTCTCCATTTTAATTTTTCTTTAGCACGTAACAGGTATTTAATATATAATTTTTGAACACATAAATGTACATATTATATAAATGGTTATGTCATAAATATATTAATGTCAATGATAAATATCTTTTAAAATGTATATATATATATATATTTTTTTTACTCATTCTTGAATTGATATTTAGCTCTGAAAGAGTCCTATGCATTCTTAAAGTTTTCAGTGGGGACTATTGGATGACATCTTGATGTTCATTTGTGGTGCTTACATTCAGTTGCAAAATCCAGGGAGCAGACTTCAAAAGGAAATATCCAGCCATATGCTGCTTCACAGTTGCAGGACGAGTGTGACTAATCCCTGCAGCTTTTTCTTTCAATAACTTTGAATTTTCAAATGGTTCAGTGATTTTCATTTTAGGCTTTCTTTCCAGCTGCTGCAAAATTACATGACAGGATTACAAGGAAAGATTAGACCATATAAATGGAACATTTTGTTTCCTTAAGGACACTTACAACTTTGAAAACAATAATGAGGCCAAAATACTGAATTATGTTTAATAATCATGCCAGAATGTTCTAATCAGTCAGTCACCTAATCAATTGACCTTGTCTTTACTGCAAATCTACATGGGCAGCACTGTGGTCCAGACATATAACTGTAGAAGGGCAAGATCTCTTTTGTAGAGAATATAATACCTATCAACATAATACCTATTAATGATAAAATTGTTATCTTGAAAAGTAGTTAATTAAGCTAACTAACATTAGTGATGTGTTTAATGACTATAACTGTTGAAATGCACATTCATTGTTGGCTAAAAGAATTGTAGAAGATGTAGTGGAGGAGTGGAATATAATCTTAGTTTAGAAGGATGGATACAATTTGCAAGGGTAGTGGCTTTTTCCAGGAAACATTAGGAGTGGAGGGAACATGCACAAAAGTTTAGCGTTTGAAGTAGAAAGGGAAATTAAATACGTTTGTTTGATATCTTACAGCCAAGATATTGGGAAGCAGAGAAACAAAATGGTGATTTTAGGATGAAGAAAGTTCATAAATGTATTAAATATAAAGCAGTTTCATGCAGTGTGTAATAGGGAACAATCTTTGTCTTTTAAATCAATGATGTACCACAAGGTATATTTTTTAAAAAAATAAATCTGATTATGATATGCAAAATTGCAAAATTAATTTTTTTAAAAAAGCAGATTTAGGTAGAGAAAGATAAAAGTATTTTGCTCTTTATTTCTCAAACTCTTCTAGGTTTTAAAAACATATTTTGTCTAAGGTTTTTTTTTTTTTTTGTACTGGTAATCAAACTCATGACCTTGCACTTGCCAGGCAGGCTCTGTACTACTGAGCTATATCCCCAGCCCCATAAAACCCATTTTGTCTGTCATCCAAAATGTGCTTTCTAAGGCTGGAGTACAATGCCTCCCTGGCAAGCACAAGGTCGAGAGTTTGATTCCCAATACCAAAAAGCCAAAAAAAAACCAAATTTAGTTTCTAACAAGACCCCAGAATGATTCATCCATAGGTTAAAAATGATCATTTGCATAGAATATCAAATTGCAGGTGAATGTCTGAAAAACATTTTTGTCAATGTGTATATATTCAGAAAAGCATCCTTACCTACTGTTATATTAAAACAAAACACTCAGAAATATCTCTAAGACAGCTCTGTGTAGATGTTTTTATTAAGTTTATGATAATAAACTAAACCCAGAACAAATTCATAAAGTGTCTGTAATGGTTGGAAGTGAAAGAAGAAATTCATAATGATATCTGCATGGCATTCAAATTGATCAGTAGACAGACAGCATGCTGGTGACTGGCATTGAACTATTTTATATGCATATACAACAGATGTTTTCTTTAAACACCTCCAAAAATGTGTTTCTTGCTGAAATACACAATCAATAGTTTTCTTGTTTTTTTTTTAAAGAGTGAAGACTTGGATAGCAGGGCTGAGAAAATGCTGGCAGCACCTGGAGCCGTGTCAGGAGGAGAGTCAGCATTTTCATAGGTGACAAAAACAGTTTAGTCAATTTGTTCTTGCATTTGATTCCAGGACATAAATATAGTTTTTAAAAAGCGCCACATTGGATTTAGCTACATCAGTGGTGAGGATAACTTTATTTCCAGAATTAACCAGTTACTTACCTATTTGTTGAGCCAACAAGAAGTCTAGGGTCAACTTTGATGTTTTCTTTATTAATCCCTCATCCAATTCCTTACCAAGTACTGTAGATTTCACTCACTGTGTGTCACTTTAATCAGTTTTTGCCATCTCCACTGCAGCCACCCTTGTCCCAGAAAGAACTTTAGCCATTATGTTTTTTGCTTATTTGCTGTCCCACTTTCTACCTGTACATTAAAATCTATCTCCACGATATTTTTTTATTCTTAGGAAACAATTCTAAATCCTACCAGTGACCAGCAGTCAAGGATGAGGCTTTCTCTTCCTGCATCTGCAGTCTTACTGCTCCCCACTCTATCCTTGCTGTGCAATGGAACTCTTCTCATCATCAGCGTCTGAGTACATGCTCTTTCTGATACGTGGAAAATCATGCTGGCTTCTCCTTTTCTGGGTAACTATTACGCAGTCCTTGAATATTCAAGTAAGCTTTAGCTTACTCCCTGCATGGAAGATAATTTGTAACTTGTAGTTTGGAATATCCAAACTTATAATTTATATGATGTTTTAGGAGTATGTTCCTTTTATTCATGGCAGTTACTTTTTCTATAATTATGAACTCATCAGTTTGACTTTTTGTTTTATGTCTGCCTACTGTACTAGATTTTGCACTATATAAAAGTGCATTTGTTAGCCCTTCTCTTTCCTCTTTTTATTTCCAAAACAGTGGTTGACACACAGTGAGGCTTTTGTTACTGTTATTGTTTTATTGTTTGGTTTGTGTGTGTGTATGTGTGTGTGTGTGTGTGATTCTGATGATTGAACCTAGAGCCTCACACATGCTGCATTAGCACTCTATTACTGAGGGGCATCCCCACTCCTCCGTGTTCTTTCCTACATTTATGACTGGTATCTTCTAGACCCTCAGACAAATTATTATGCACACAGATCACTATTTTTATACCTGTAAAATGGAGAGGCACTGCGCCATATTTCTGATATAGTATAGTTTTGTCAAAAAAATCTATTCAAGCTAAATATATGTAGTTGTACTGAGGAATTCTTCAAGGCCCTCTGATTTGATAATTTTACTGATAAGGATAAACCCAACAGAAGTACATACATATGTCCCCTCGAATATGTTTGTGTGTGTGTGTGTGTTCTTACAGAACAGTCCTAACAGATAAACTCCAAAACAGTCCACTTGTATGAAGAATAGGATGAATAAATAAATTGTGATATATTTGTGTAATGAAACACTACTTATGGGTAAAATGAAGGGAGTGTTGCTACATTACAAAATGGTTGAATCTCACAAACATAATGCTGAGTAAGAGGAGCCACAAACAAACGGGTAGAGACAAGTTGTTTTTGGACTTGAAACACTAGGGAAATTAATTGATGGTGAAAGAATTAATTAACATTAATTAATGTAAGGGGATTCTGATGAGGAAGGAGGTGATGTGGAAGAACCTCCTGAGGTGTGGTTACCAGTAAATTCCTAGACCCACACGGTAGTTACATGGGAATATTCAATCTGCTGAAAAATCTGTGATCTGTAAATTCACTAAGTTGTCTATTTTCTGTATCTGTTATACTTTAATGACATTTTCTTGTACACATTCATGGTTCTGAGCAACATCAAGTACTAACATAATGAATGAACATATTGAAATAGTTTGGTTCGAAGTGTGTCAGGAGTCTCAAAGTTGCTCAAGAAGATACAATGAGAGTAAAAAAATAATAAATTACTGAAAAAATAGATAAGTTTCTTAAGGAGTAAGGTACTTAAATTTTAAATTATTTCTATTTACTAGAAAATGATCATTTGTAAATTAGCTGTATTAACTAATATCCTGGTTTTTAGCTATTGAGACGTATATTTATTGTTCTATATTAGATACTAGATAAAGTTTTGCTACTAATAGCTAACTTTAAGTGACAACCTAAATGGCAGATACAGGGCCACATTATGCAATGAGTTGCTTAATTTCCATAACAGCAGTCCTATTGTAAATGAAGAGGCTAAAACTGAGAGCTTTAATACCTTGAGTAAAGTGGTAGAATAAACAAATGTTGGAACAAGTACTTGAACTGAAATTGAGAGTTCTAGACCCAATATTTTAACTATTATTTTTCTTTTCCATAAACATGACAAATAAATGCATTAATATTTATGTTTCATACAAAATTTAACTGAAAACTTTTACATAATTGCACTTATTATAGGCTTTCAAATGTTTTCTGAGAAATAGACTGTTATACTATTAATGCTTATCATGATTAGGCTACATGAATTTTAGGGAACTAATGCAATTTTTTATTTCAGTCAGTTCAAGTAAATTTAGTCAAAACAGAATATCTATGGCTTAAAAAATTCTTAAACAATACTGGAAAAACTATACAAAGACCTTACCAGTCCTCTCAAAATGAAATAAATAGATTTATCTTGCAGATGTTACTACATTTTATAAATAAAAAACCAAAACTAAATACTTGAAGAGTGGTTGAATGTAATTTACCAAGCTTCATATTTCTATAGCCTGTTATGGAATTCATAGACTATTTTTTCATTGCATATATGGCTTTATATATTCTCATTGCACAAACTTTTGTGTATTCCACCCAAATAGTTTTTATAATGATGCATTTGAAACATTTGAATATAAAAGTTTAATAGTGAACTCTACAATTTCTGTGTAATCCACAAAATAGCATAAAATGTATGAGCAGACACATTAAAAAATAGTGCTAATAAAACTACATGAGTTAGCGAAATGGTTGTTACCATTTACACTACTAATCTTTTGAACCATATTAGCCATATTTCTAATCTTTGAGAACATTCTGAAATAAATGAATTTGGTAACAATTTATCTGTAATAAGTACTTTATAACTGTTTGTATTAAAATAACTACGAATTATTATTAGAAAGTGAAAACTGTAAGTACCACAGTTGGGGTACCATAAACATTTGATATTAATGCCAAAGTTATTGTAGCCAGCTGTTTTGCAGAGAGTTTCCTCACATTAAACAGGTGGAAAATATCACACAGGTTTAAGTAGTCACAATCCCCTGCAGTCACTGAAGGCAATAGCAGTTAATATGACATTAAGAAGTAAGTTTCCCAGATTTGACTTTTTTCTAATTTGCTATTGATCTAAGCCCCAAAGTCCCGGTGCCTTCAGTAGACAACCAGTAATCACACTAAGAATCAACGTATTTCAGTCATTGTTTCTAGGAAGTAAGCAGCTCTGTCATGGTCTCATTGATATTCTTTACTCTGTATAGTTCCTTGGGTCATAGGCTTCTTGAGATGTCTCTCTGCCTCTGTCTCTGTCTGTATCTCTGTCCCTGTCTCTCTCTCTCCATATATATACATATGTATATTTATGTATGTGAATATAAATATATATATTCTCCAGCCAATGTCTTTTCTGAAAAATTATTTCAATATTTTCTTGACTACATTAGTAAATCTAGGAGATAAAATTTCAAGTGCAACAGTTTTTATTTTATATTTGCATATTAAGACTATTACTACCCAGTTTCTCACTTTGGCAAAATACTTCAAAAAATTATCCTGTTTCCTGCAACCCCTTACACTTGAATTGTGATCTCTGGTAGATAAAAAGTAATTACCAATGATCATGAGTTAAGGCAAAATAGTTGCCTATTGTAACTTGATACGTTGTGTCAACTTGAAAGATCTAGAAGCCTAATTAAGTAACTCAGCAGCTCTACACACTGGGGTATGGAGGACATGCCCTTTACCACTCTAGGATGTTGTTCATTGTGTCAACTTGAGAAGTTTAGAAGTTGAGCTTATTCAGCAGGGGTCCACTCATTTCTTAAACATCATCAGCCTGGGCAAGAGGTGGGCATGGAGATAGTGTGGGTATAAAGCATCTTCCCTCTATGGCAGGGAGCCTGCATACAATACAAGGGAAATGAGGAAGGACTGATTGCTGGTTTTCTTCAGAGGAGCTCCAGTGTTTGCCTTCAGCCTGGACTTCATCTCCGTGGTCTCCTGGCTTCTAGCACAGACTGTTCAGCTTCCACCTGGAACTCTTCAGGCTTCAGTCATAGACCCATTGGCCTCCTGATATGGACTCACCCAGAACTCTGCAGTGAGCTCCAGATCTTGGACTGGACCCTTCAGTCTCCAATGTGGAGACATCCTTGCAAGCTGCCTCATTCAACTCTGTGGCTGACCATTGTGAACCAATATTGTAGTTTCTTATATATTTGCAAATCTTGTGTTATATCTGTTTCTGTATCTGACTGATACACCTGTGAACTCACTAAAGTAAAATTTCAAGAATTGGTGTAATGCCTGAAGGTGGGATGATTCAAAGAGAGACAAACCATAGAGGGTGATGTGTCCAGCCTTCTGTTTTTCTTAGTGTACGTATCTTATCTGAAAATAGCCACCATGCAATTTGAACTAATACCTACTTTTAGTATTAAAAGAAACTTTCTTGCCACTACTTACCTTGCAGTTTTGAGAACTTACAGTAAGGAAGAAGATATAGTTTCTTTCCATCCTTCTGTACCTTTTTAAACAGAAACTGAATGTAGCAACCTTAGTATTGGAGGAGATTTAAAGACTGCCTACACAGACTGCATTCTGGGTCTGGCTGATCCCCTCAAAACATTATGTATGATCACTCAAAATAGTTGATTTTAAAAGGTGAGTTTTAGCCCTTGTTATTATTTGTTTCTAAAATAAGCTGGAGGTCTTTTTGCCAATTCCTATTTGCACATCTGCAGCTAATGCCATTTTACTTTTTCTCCAGGCCTTTGGGTCAACAATCTAGGTTCAGCCATCATTTAGATCTTTGTCCCTGTTTACAATTGATATTATTTCCTTTGTCTGCCACTGTGTCCAAATCCTGCCTGTCTTATTTACTTTTCTAGTTGCTGAGAAAATATTCCCAACACTCACAAATTAATGGAAGAAAGGATTATTTAGCTCCATTTGTACAGTTTTCAGTCTATAACCAGCAGGCTCCGAAGTAGGATGGCTTGGCAGAGGGGCAACAATTCACAGCAGGCAGAAATTAGCAAAAGCAACAAAAGGAAAGAAACAAAACTCTTTTGTTCCTTGATCTTTGTATTCAGGCTACCTGCCCTAGGGCAATTGTAGCACTCACACCCTTAAGCCTAGCCAGAACTATGTCAAACCAATCAGTGAACTGAAATACTAACCAGACATCCTTAATCCCAACAGCACACATTCTAGATACTTCTGCCTCTGAAAAAACCCCATGACCACATGAGACCTTGAGGGGACATCTAGACACAAACCATAACACTGCCCCTTTTATAAACTGAGTCATAATGAAATTGGGCCCCACATTAATACAATATGACTAGATGAAGTATACTTTGATTGGGTACAACTAATTTCAAATAGTTTCAGATCTTAGGGCATGAATTTGTGAGAAGGGACCTTACTCAACCCAGTACATTTACTATTTACTACAATATTAATGTATTGAGATTCATCTGCTTAATTGTTAGTTGATTATTTCTGTGTATATCATGTAGTTTTGTATCAACAGTCTCTAGCTGAGTACCAAACCCGAAGTAGGTGCTCAAAAAATATTGATTGCATAAATGAAAGAAAGCATTTTATCATATAGCAGGCATAGATTTCTGGGATGAAGAACATTAATAAAAGGTTAATAATTAATATCTTTCAAAAGTAGATCTTTTGCTTATTACTCAATTGCATTCTTAGAAGTATATATAGCAATTTAAAGTATAGATATAGTCATCCTTTGTATCTGCAGGAGATTGATTACTAGAACCCTAAAAGATACCAAAATCCATGGAAAATGAGGTTCTTTATATAAAATGGCATAGTACTCACATATAAACTATGTGTCACTTCTTGTATGTTTTAAATCATCCTTATATGCTTGTGATACCTAATATATGTAAATCTATGTAAATACTTGTCATACTATATTGTTTAGAGAATAATGAACTAAAACAACATGTACATATTCAGTATGTACACGATTCTTAAAATACTTTCAATTTGCAATTGAGTGAATAGCTGATTCATATCCTGTGAGTATGGAGAATAGACAGCATATAATCTGAATTGTCCAATAGAATTAACAGCAGTTCCATTCCTTACTGTGCTTGTATTTTGAGTATAATTTCAGGCATCGCTCTCAGTTGCCCATAACCATCATACTCAAAAGACTCCAAATATGAATGTTTTTTGAAAATGTGTCTTTTTTCTTTTTGACACAGATAATGATTTCATAAATAGACATGGGCTATAATTTGCAATAACTATGAGATATATTCAAGACCTCAGTGGGCTGGTTCTAATGCAAAAGGGGAAAAAAAAAGGAAACATAATCAGAAATATTTGCTTGTAAATTAGATTTCACATATTAATTTTAACTAATTTGGTAGCATTCACTATGAGGTACCCTGATCCTTACGTTTTATATAGTTTATTTTTTCTTTAAACAATTCTAACTCCAATGGAAATGTTGAAGCCAGTGTCATCACGGTACAAATAAAATACAATTAGCCCAAATAAGCCATGTGACTGACTTTCTCAGCTCCCAGAAAACCCACCCCATAGCATTTGTCAGTGCACGAGGCTGATGAAAGAGCTGCGTAACTACTGGGTGTTGGGTGTAGCCATCTGACTCCTGGCAAGTCACATAACCTGTTTTAATTCAATTTCATTTATAAAGGGAAAATAATAATGATATTTACCTCATAGAGTTGTTGTGAGGATCTAATGAATTGCTATAGGCAAAATCACAGAGAAAAGCAGTGCCCGGTAACAATGAGAGTTCTATAAAAAGCTGTTACTTATCGTTTTATGATATTTATGGTAGATAGAATTAGAAGTTATTTCTGAAAGTGCAAAATCTTTCTGTTTTAAGATGGTATTAGATGTTCACTTGGGTAAATCCTTTCTTCTGCTTATAATTAATTTTCGTTATTTTCTGCTAGTTGAATTCAATAATTGTGTTTAACGGAGCTGACTTCAGACCTTTGGTCTTCATTTGCACTTGGCAAATAATAGTTTTATGTGAATGATAAGAGTGAAGGACAATTTCTTTCCTCTCTGGTATACAACTCTTAAGAATCCTGCATTTTTGAGGTTTGCAATGGACGTCAATGGAATATCAAGTGACAAGGTAGGGCCTAGGAGAAAATGTAAAGTTTAAAATGCCTGCTGTGGATGGATATGGCAGTATGAGGGGTGTGTGATTTGGGACAAGTATATTTAGGAAGTACTAATTTTAAAGCACATTACCTTTGGTGAACCCCTTCTCCAGTTTTCCCCCTCCCCCGAGACTGATTTAGGTTGCAACATATTTTGACGACGGTGGCATGGTGTAAACTTAGATCCAGTAACCTTACATAAAATCTGCTGACCAACTGCATCGCTCAAGGATGTCTGTCTGATTTCCCATAAATACTGAGTAAGGCACGTGAAACTGGAACAGAAAGCATCTTACAGTGTTATCAATTCTGTTCTCTCCATCTGGAGCTAGCCTAAAGGTTGATTATATTTGAATATTTTAGCATAATATTAAATTGGCACAAATCATTTTGATTAGAAATTTTAATATTCTGGCAGCTATTATTTACTCCTTGTATTTTTCCCTCTTGGTTATGGCCTTTTAAACTACAAAGATGCAGAGGTGTTTAATTTTAAGTGTAGAAAATAGCAGCACAATCATCATTAATCTGTTTCTTTCTGCCATCCACTGGCTTTCTTTCAAAAAGCATTTTTGTATATACAATGGCCTTTCTTATCACAATGCATGGTATGCTAAGCTTTTCTTGCTATGTGACATTATTTATTCTTAAATTATCTTACATGTGTTCACCAAAGCAAATTTATCTACAATGTGACATGTTTAATAAAACTCACTCATTCCATTCTTTAAGACTCTGATCAGAAGAAAAATTTTTAGTTTTAATAAATCTAGAATGTCTTACAATGTGGGCTAGAAAAACTAGTAAATTTACCTGACACATCACAAAAATCTAGTAATAGATTTGTGTTCTGCTCTGGCTGGAATAATGTACTATAATATCATTGTTTCCTGGTTGCTTTCAGTTTATGTTTTAGATCTGTCAAATAATGATGAGTCTTATGTGGTCATGAAAATCAAGCTACTGGTACAACCTGTGCAAGACTTTTTAAAAAAGAGGAATTATTGCTTCCTTATTAGTTTGAATAAGATCTTGAGCTTGATGTGTACCATTCCAGGATATTTTGGGGACAGTGCAGGTATTTTTTGAATTACTGGAGTTTATTGTAATCTTCAATAAAAAAGTGTTATCTTGCAAATGTTATGGATTTCCTTATTAAGAATATAGGATTTCCCAAAATTAACTAATAATTCTGGCTTAGCTTTAAATCTAGAATTAGGCAGAAACTAACTCAACAAATGATCAATCCACAGTAAAGTGTGCTATAATATTTCAGGAACATCAAGTGCCATTTGTACATCTATGTATTCTGACTTTTTACTATGCTTTGTGTCGTTTTTGCATTTACTATGTCAAAAGCGTGTTTTTAATACTAATGGCAATTGTAAATTTTTTCCTGCTTCCTTAAAATGGTTAACTTGCCAGGGCTATAGCTCTGAGGCACAAGTGCCTGCCTGGCAAGTACAAGGTCCTGAGTGCAATTCTTTAAAAACAAAAACAAAAACAACAACAAAAAAAAAACAAGACAAAACAGAAAAAAGGGTAGAAATAATACAGAATTTCAAAAAAAATATTAACACTAAGAAATCACTAGTTGATAAATTACATATTGTCATCTTAGAAATAAAGTTACAAAATCAATGCATAAAAAGTAGACAGAATCAAAAAATGATAGTGCAAATCATTCTGTTCAATGATCCAATGATAATTTAGTAATATGGTCATCTATTTTACACACTTATACATACAGTTATATCCTTTAGAGCACTTTCCTTCCCTTTCATTTTCACAATATCTATTATACATTTTGGATCTTATTACTCTTTCAGTTTTCATTATTTTTTACACTAGACAGACAATGTGATATTTATAAATATGAGTCTTATTTATTTCACTTATGAGGATAGTCTCAAGTTGCCTACATTTACCTACAAAGGCCTCAAGATCATCTATCGGGTTCTGCCCTAGATCCCTGATCTTCCAAGTGAGTGTACTGTAGAGGTTAAATAAAAAGAGACAGATTGTATAATTTTAGGGGCTCCATCCAGGAGGATCAAAACCCTTTAGTTGAGCTCATGACTCTGAGGGTTAAGACCCTGTCTTTTATGGATTAGTCTACTTTATTAGGACCATGGACAAAGGGTGAGAAAACTAAGAAAAGGCAGAAAATGAGCAGGACCTGGGGAGTCTCTAAGTTGTAAATTAGGCCAATTTAGGAGAACCATCTTATTTCCAATGGTAGAATGGAGACTATAGGTGTAAACTTCCTTTAATTGCTGTCTCCATTTACTTAATTAGTGGAGGAGCCAAGGTGTCTTCAGCTGTGGCCTTATCTTGCCCTTTGAGGTGTCATTGGCCTCATTGATTACTACAAACTGCAGCGAAGATCAGTGATTCATAAAGGTTCACTTACTATGAATCAGCTCCCGTCACCAGGCAAGGGGCCAGAGCCTAAGACAGACTCACAAATAAACATAGAAAGCCTATTAGTAAAATTTAAATCCTGCTCAGAGCTGCTTTGTGGTGGTCTCCAACAATCATCCTTTTTCATAGCTGAGTAACATTCCATTGTATAAAAATATCAAATCTTTTACATCCACTCTGTGGTTGATAGGCATTTTAGTTGTTTCCAAGATTTAGCTATTAAAAATTGTACTGTTATAAACATGGGTACACATATATCACTGTGACATGATCTTTTCAATTTTGGGGGGAGAATACCCAAGAGGGGAATGGCTGAATGGAACTTCTAATCCATTTGTTGAGGAATCTCTGTGTTGATTTCCATAATGGCCATACCAGTCTACACTCCAACTAACAGTGGAGAAGTTTTCCTTTTTACCCTCAGCCTCACCAACATTTGTTATCATTTGATTTCTTGATGGCAGCCATATTTTTCTGGAGTGAGATGAAATCTCAATGCTGTTTTAATTTGCATTTCTCAAATGACCAGTGATGGTGAACATTTCTTCATGTATTTATTTGCCATTTGTATATCTTGGTCTGAGAAATGTGTGTTCACCTCAGATGCCCATTTTTGGAGGGTCTTTGAATTTGGGGGGTTTGACATTTTTCAATTCTTTATATATTCTGGGAGGATTCTCTGAGGGACTGCCGGCTAAAATTCTTTCCCATTCTGTGGGATTTTTTTTTCACTCTGTTGATGATTTCTTTTGAAGTGAAGAAACTTTTCAATAATATGAAATCCCAGTTGTTGATTCTTTGAAATGTTTCCCACGCGGTTTGTGTTTTGTTCATAAATTCTCTGCCTACCCCTATGTCTCCAAGATTTCTACCTACCTGTCTTCAGTAGATTTAGCGTTCTGTTTTAATATTTAGATCATTGATCTATTTAGACTTTAGTGTATGGTGATAGGCATGGGTCTAGTTTCAGTCTTTGGCATGTGGAGAGCCAATTTTTCCAACACCATTTATTAAAGAAGCTATACTTTTTCCAGTGAACATGTTTATCCCCTTTGTCAAATATCAGGTGGTTGAGTGTCTTTGTAGTTGTGTTTGCATTTTCTATTCTGTTCCATTGATCCTCAGGTCTATTTCTTTGCCAGTACCATGCTGACTTTATCACTGTGGCTTTGCAGTGTGGTTTCAAGTCAGGAATCGAGATGCCTCCTGTCTTGCATTTGTTGCCCAGAATCGTCTTTGCTATTCTAGGTTTCCTCTGTGTCTAAATGAATTTTAGGAGTGTTTTCTCTAGATCTGTAAAGTATGTTAATGGTATTTTGATTGGG
Organism: Hydrochoerus hydrochaeris; assembly: GCA_004027455.1. NCBI lineage: Eukaryota > Metazoa > Chordata > Mammalia > Rodentia > Hydrochaeridae > Hydrochoerus > Hydrochoerus hydrochaeris. The sequence continues at coordinate 297,021 of PVLA01001825.1, read as the reverse complement.
ATTGCATTAAATCTGTATGACAGTTTTGGAAGTATGGCAATTTTCACAATGTTTGTTCTTCCTAGCCAACATCAAGGAAGATCCCTCCATTTCCTAAAATCCTCTTCAATCTCCTTTTTAAGAGTAGTATAATTTTCAGCATATAGGTCTTTTACATTCTTGGTTTGGTTGATTCCCAGATATTTCATTTTTTTAGATGCTATTGTAAAAGGTGTTATTTCCATAATTTCTCTCTCAGTGAGTTTTTAGTTTGTGTTTAGGAATACTATTAATTTTTGAGTGTTGATTTTGTATCCAGCTATGCTACTGAATTTGTTTATTACTTCTAGTAGTCTTTTAATGGAGTTTTTTGGGTCTTCTATATAAAGTATCATGTCATCTACAAATAATGATAATTTAACTTCTTCCTTTCCTATCTTTATTGTTTTATTTCTCTCTCTTGTCTGATTGCTCTGCCAATATTTCTAGAACTATATTGAAAAGGAGTAGTTATAGTGAACATCCTTGTATTGTTTCTGATTTTAGAGTGAAGGCTTTCAGTTTTTGTCCATTTAGTATAATGTTGGCTGTTGGTTTGTCATAGATGGCCTTTAAGAGATTGAGGTAGATACCATCTATTCTGAGTTTCTGTAGGGTTTTGTTATGAACAAGTGTTGTACTTTATCAAAAACTTTTTCTGCATCTATTGAGATGATCATGTGATTTTTGTTTTTGGCTCTGTTGATATGGTGTATTACATTTATTGATTTGTGTATGTTAAACCATCCTTGCATTCCTGGAATGAATCCCACTTGGTCATGATGTATAATTTTCTTGACAATTTGCTGCATTCTATTTGCCAGTATTTTATTGAGAATCTTTGCATCAATGTTCATTAGTGAGATTGACCTGTAGTACTTTTTGATTGGGTCTTTCTCTGGTTTTGGTGTCAGAGTGATAATTCCCTCCAGGAATGTGCCAGAGAGGATTGCTTCTCTTTAAATTTCATTGAAGAGTTTAAGGAGTATTGGCATCAAATATTCTCTAAATTTCTTGTAGAATTCAACTGTGAATCCATCAGACCCTGGGCTTTTCTTTGTTGATAAGTTTTTAATCATGTTTTCAATTTTGGTAGCTGATATTGGAATTTTCAAAATTGTTATATATTCTTGATTGAGCTTTGGTAGTTTATATGTTTGTAGAAATCTGTCTATCTCCTCTGTGTTTTCCACCCTATGTGAGTAGAGATTTTCAAAGTAGGTATTCATGATCTTTTGAATTTCCATGAGATCTGTAGTAATTTCTCTCTTTTCAGCCATTATTGTGTGAATTTGAGTTTTTTCTTTTTTTTCTTGATAAGGGTGGCTAGAGGTTTATCAATTTTGTTATTCTCTCAAACAACAGCTCTTTGATTCATTAATTCTTTGTATTTTTTTTAGTTTCAATTGAATTAATTTCTGTTCTCATATTTATAATTTCTTCTCTTCTATGAACTTTGGGTTTGACTTACTCTTCCTTTTCTAGAAGCTTGAGATGTACCATTAGGTTATTTGTGCTCATTCTGTCTTCTCAATGTGATTATTTATTGCTATATGGTTCCTTCTTAGGACTGCTTTCATTGCATCCCACAGGTTATGGTATGCTGTATCTGAATTTTCATTGAATTGTAGGTATTTCTTTATTTCTTCTTTAATTTCACCTGTAACCCACTATTTGTTCAGAAGGTTGTTTTTTAATTTCCATGTATTTATGCAGGTTTTGAAATTTCTTTCATCATCAATTTCCAATTGCAGTGCTCTATGGTCAGATATTATGCATGGGATAATTTCAATCCCTTTGCATTTACTTAAGAAAGTTTTATGGCTTAATATATGGTCTATTTTGGAGAATGTCCCATGTGCAGCTGAGAAGAATTTGTATTCTAATGTGGTTGGGTAGGATACTCTGCAAACATCTACTAAGTCCATTTGCTCACAGGTATGATTCAGTTCTATTATCTCTTTGTTGACTTTTGTCTAGTTGATCTATCTCCTATTACAATTGTGTTCTTATATATATGGTTTTTCATGTCCATTAGTACCTGTCTTATATAGTTGGGTGCTCCTGTATTTGGTGCATATGTATTTATAATTGTTAGTTCTTCTTCTTGAAGTTTTCCTCTAACAAATATATAGTGACCTTCTTTATCTCTTTTAATCATTTTAGGTTTGAAGTTCACATTGTCTGCAAGCAGAATAGCTACTCCTGCTTTCTTCTGGGTTCCTGTTGCATGGGATGCTGTTTTCCATCCTTTGACTTTTGATCTATCAGTTTCTTTTATAGTCAGACATGTTTCTTGTATACAGTATATTGTGAGATCTTGTTTCTTGATCCATTCTGTCAACCTATTTCTTCTGATAGACGAATTGAGGACATTTATATTTATGAATATCACTGGTATGTACTGGCTCAACTTTGTTGTGTTATGTTCCAGCTGTTTGTGTTCTGCTTTTCCCCCTTGTTTAATTGCTTGCCCTGCCTGGTGGTTTGTTTCTGTTGTTCCTCTAGTGATTGTGGTCATTTTTATCTCTACCTAGTATGTCTTTCAATACTCTTTCTAGGGTTTGTTTGGTGGATATGAATTTCCTCAGTTGTTCTTTGTCATGGAAGTATCTTGTCTCTCCATTAAATTTGAATGAAAATCTTGATGGGTATATCAGTCTGAGTTGAAAGTTGTTTCCTTTCAGGGCTTGAAATGCTTCTCTCCAATCTTGTCTTAATTTGAGGTTTTGTGCTAAAAAGTCTACCATGATTATGATGGGCTTTCCTTGATAGGTGAGTTGTGTCTTTTATCTAACAGTTTTTAATATTCTGTTTTTATGTTGTATGTCTGTGATTCTAATTATTATATGTCTTGGTGTAGATTTATGTTGGTTGTCACTGTTTGGTGTTCTATCTGCCTCACTTATCTGTATTCTTTTCCCCATATTTGGGAAATTTTCTGCTATTACTTCTGTGAATATTTTACCAATGTCATTTGCATTGACTCCTGTATCTTCATTGATGACTATTAGTTTTATATTGTTTCTCTTGGCTTCAGCTTGAAGCTGCTTGATTGTCATTTCATGCTGCTTTGCCATTTTTAAAAGTTCTACCCTTCATGATCACTAACTGCGATCTTGCTGAAATTCTATCCTCAGCTTCATTTAAATGGTTTTGCCAGGTTTCAATAGAATATTTGCTTCTTTTTGCATTTGTCTCATGGATTCTGCTTATTTTCTATATCGTTCATTCAAGGTTTCAATCAATTTTCCATGTTCCTGTATTTTTTTTTATCTATTTCTTCTGTGGCTATGTTGAGAAACTCCTTTAGTAAGGTTGTTATTTCTGTCTTTACACGAGAAACTATTTCTAATTTGATTTCATCTATATCCTCATGGATTTGTTTCTTTATTTAATTTTCTATCTTTTCAGAGATTTCTGGTGCATGATTTGTAAAGTCCTCTACTTAAATGTCACCTGTACTTGCTCCTGATGGACTAGATGTTTGAAATTTCATTTTGCCTTTTCATTTTGTCATTTTCACCTTTTGGGCTAATATTTGGTCTTTCAATCCTAACAGTTTCAACTGTTGGTAGGGTATCTTAGGGTCCTTTTGTGTGGTTGATGTTTGTCCAATTGCTGGGTACAACATTATAGAGGAGGGCCAGTCATCTACATTTCTCCTGCAGGGCCTGTTGGGTGAGTCCTATATTCTTCCTGAACTGACTAGCCTAGGAGTATTGATGTAGGTCAACCCTTAGTTCCTGCTGTTACTATGTCTTCAGGTTATTTCAGGTCATCAGATCTCCCTGTCTATACTGTTTGTGTTGGCTGAGGCTCTACTGTGTCACTGGGTGTCTCATAAGCCCTTTTAATTTTCTTCAAGTTGAGGGAGACACACTCGTCAACCTGCCTGATATTCTCTGTGTGGAGGAAGGAATCACCTACAGCCTTGCCAAGCTCACCAAGGTCTTACAAGGTCTTCACTACTGCTCCTACTTACCCACTGAAGACCTCTGTTTTAGGGGCAAACTCACCACACTGACTGGAGCCTGCTGAGGACTTCTGTTTGGGTGAGGGGCTACTGAGTCTCCCATCAACACAGCATGGTTAATCCACTGCTGTTAAACCAAGGTTTAAGAGAAAGAATTGGCACCAAAGATCAACAGCAATACTAGGTCCAAGGGGTGAGGTGGGTCCCCAAGGGCAGCTGGCCAGTGGTAGTCCATGTGGTGGGGCGTGCAGGAAGCATGCTGGCATAGTCGGGTCAGGCTCCTGAGTTCAATTCTTGATACAAAAATAAATTTGAAAAAGGTCAACTTGTTTGTTTTACATTATATTTTTCATGAGAATATGAAAGTACTTTGAACTGAGACTTTTGGGAGTCAAATTTTAGCTCTATTAATTAATCTCCTCTATTGATATTTTATTATCCAAAATTGACCCAGATTTATTTAGAATGTGAGAAGATTAACTTCTACCAAAGATAGAGCATCCTAGTAATTGGTCAATAGACCTCTTGATTTTTCATAAAAATATAAGGACTTGGACATATTTCTTTCTCCAAGCATCTCTCTAAAGTCAATGGGAAAAAAAAGAGGATATAAAAACAGATAGTTGACTCCTATTTGTATTCTTAATGAATTTGATAGTTTGCTGAAAAGTATCACTCTCTGAAAAGATTGGCAGAGGAAAGAGTATGAAAAGCTGATGTATTGATGGCTCATAGAAAGCTGTAGAAAGACAAATATCCATCCTTGGACACTCTTCCCTTTTTCACACTCTTCCCTTTTCCAAGACTGTTTCTTGTGAGGCAATATAAAGCCAACATCACTATTAAATATATGGTACAGCTTTTTTTCCTTATATTTATGAAAAAACAGTAAGTTCTGATGTTTTACAAGTATCCTGTGTTATTTGGTAAGATTGAACAATAAATTTTGCTGGAAAAAAGGAAATCAAACAAAATTTAACTACCCTGCAGAACTGTTCTGTTCTGTATTAATCATACTAAGTCTCCTTTTTAATATAGAATAAGAATTTTGAGACAATCATATATTGATCCATAGGTGTATGTTGTATATTAGTGGTTAAAAGAAAGGTATGAATAATAGTAATAAGAATTAAAGAATACTGCATTGCTTTTAAAACTCTCTCGAATGCATAATATAACTGAATATACTCTGCAAATTTTAGGATCCATGAAGTGTGTGCTCTCTCATTTTGTAGATAAGAATACAAACCCAAGGAAGGTTAAGTGTTTTATTCAAGGTCATCCAAACAGTCAGGGGCCGAAATGGGAAAAGAATCTAACTGTCTCTTGTTCAGTGTTCTGTTTTACCACACTGTCTCTTAGAACAAGTAAATTGAGATCCCAATGGATGACTCCAAAGCATATTCAAAAAAAGCATGAAATTGTTTTCAAATGTGTAACAATCATTAGCTGATATCAATATTGGCTAGCCACAACTTTTTGTTTGTTTGTTTGTTTAAACTTTTAGAAGGGGATTTTTACTATATTGAACTAATAGAAATCAGATTTAAGTTCCTAGGACTGTGATTTCATTTATGTTTCCAAAAGCATGGTGAGCTTTGCACAAAACAATTTTCCATCTTTTAAGTCTTACTAATCCACTTTAAACTAAGCAAGAGTCACACATCATCTCAGCTGCTGTGATCACATACAGACCACCTCTGCTAATCTCTTCAAAGGGGATTTTCCTTTGCACAGGCAGACTGCACAGCATGGGATTTACAGTTAGTACCTTGCAAAGTTTCCCAGGTTCATTTATAATTCAGCTTTTTTCCTAAGACTATAGCACAAAAGGTCTCCTCCAAACAATTCCAGCCTGTTCCATAGTTGTCTCTGTGTCTCCCTCTAGTTTTTAAATAATTAATGAAGTTGAAAATGCAGTCATTGCAGCAAAGACTAACTGATTAACATCATGTATTTGCAAATGGAAATAGAAAACTACCTGGATTTTGACACATTGGGTTTCCAGGATCTATTTGAAAGTTTAGTTGGTTGTGTTTTCTTGTGGTGATAAGTTCTAAAAAATAATAATTCTCTTTTCTGTTTCTGAGTGCAATTTCCATTTTAGATCAGGCATGTGAGAATCTTAACTAGTTAGTTAATGAATGGTGTTGTAAATTGAATGCTTGGGCAAAATATAAACACAGTTTTTGACTAACAATAGGACAGAAATCTAAAACTGAAAAAAGATTGGAAATTCTAATGATGCATTTCTTCTAAAAACAAACAACCTAAACATTTAATACATTACAAGAAAAATGAAGAAATGGATTTAATAAATAAATTCAAGAACATTAATGTGAAAACGTATTTTTACTATGAAGCTATAAAATAGATATAACTATGATTTACCTCCTCAGTATTATAGCTTAGGATATTTATTTTCATAGTCTTGGGTGTTATAATTTTGAAAAAGTTTTTTTGTTTTTTTTTTTAGATTATGAGTCAGTGAAACATATTGGACCTGACTCTTAATTTTGATGGCAAAAGGTAGAGCAAGTTATCATTAAAAGAATGACTGCATACTCTTTTGTTGTAAAAATTTATAAGATTCTAATTTTATTTGAGTATATCTAATGAAAATTTTTGATACTTGAAATGCTGAAAAATGAGGCAGAAACTCACTAAATATTCTCTCTTGAGGACATATAATCATGTCTCCATAATTAATTTTTTAAATAAAATTATGCAGGACACATTTTAAAAGAAAAAATATTGGGAAAATATACATAGACAATTACTTATCTTGAAAAAATTTTACAGTAAAAGAAACATGGCAGATTCCCTTGAAATATTTCCTCTCTCTTTTAATACATTTATGCCGTTGTTCTGGCCACTTTCTGAGCAGTTCTGGAAGTCCATGTTTGGGTGTGTTTATTTGTATTGCTGTGACTGTCTTGATGTCCAGAATCCATTCAAAACGTTTATCTTTCATGGTCTTTTTGACTTTGGGGAAGTCATGCTTTTCCTGATCTGATTAACAAGATGGATGAAGACACTGTAATGGTTTTATGAGTTTGTCTTTTTGTTGGTTGGCTCACGGCAGCAGGATTCACCAAATTTTTTTGTCACATCTCATATAGACACTCACTACTGAGAACTTTTGGAGGTGACTGAGAAAGTGGAAAGAATGATGGGATCAGTGCGTCTGAAGTGCACGCTCAAGTGTGTGTGCGGTATCGTGAAAGGGCCAACGGCCATGTGTGCTTTACTTCATAAACTTTTGAAATGTAAATGTTCATCATATTATTTTATCTCAGTTTTCATTCCTGGGTGAAAGGAAAGACTGAGTTTTTAAAATCACAATTACTGACTGCAATATTTAGAAAACTTTCCTTCCTTGTTTTCCTTCCCACCTTCCTAACTACTAACCCATGGAAAAAAGCCTGATTCTCCAACTAGAGAGAGAGAGAGAGAGATTCAGTCACATCCAGATTTTAGATACAGAGAAATTTAGAAATATAGATTTTCTGAAACACTCAACAAATAAGTGACATAAACATCATGTTTTATTTAATTCAAGGATTATTTCAGACTGCAGATTGAAAAGTTGCAGAAATGTAGCTCAAGTCTCAATCATTTCCCAGTTGTTTACCCTTTTTTAATTTTAAAAACAACAACAAAAAATAAAAATGATGATACAGAATTTCAAAACAACATAATAGGAAATTAATAATAATTAATATATTGCATATTGTTATCTTCCAAGTAGTTGTTCAGAGTACAAGATTTAGACATTGAAGGGCCAGGGATTTAGCCAGCGGTATAGGCGCCTGCCTGGCAAGCGTGAAATCATGAATTCCATCCCTGGTACAAAAAAAAAAAGTTAGACATGAAATAAATGATCAAACAAGCATCAAACAAGCAGTGAAATCACAAACTGTACTTTCTGATGAACTAACACAGATTAGTAGTATAATTACTTATCTTGTATGTATGATATATATATATATATATATATATATATATATATATATAATCTTTCCCCTTCTTCCTTGCTTGTTTCTTTGAGGCTGCCTTTGAATAAAAGAATGCATGCAATATCTTACAAAACCCCTTCTACTCTTGTGAGGCTTTTGCTTTGCAAAAGTGGAATGAGACCAAGGAGAATAAATATGCATGTCCTGCATCAAACAGGTGCTTTGTGGTGAGTGGCACAATGATTTTCCTTCACCATCAATTCTCCTGGCTTTCCACACTGACTCTCCTCTTTCCAGGAAGCACCAAAGTAATGAAATCCATAATAACTTTGCTATTCTTAATCATCATCTTGTTTTAAATTGTAACTTACGTCAGCATCACACAGGGCTGTTTGTAGGGAAAAATATAGAAAATAATGATGTTAACACTCATATATAATTTCCTTTAGCCAAAATAATGGATAGTAGCCCTGGTCAGTTTCATTTTTCCTATGTTGTGTAATCAGTATTGCTAGGTGTGGGAGGAAGCTTTTGAAAGAGGAGCTGTGCCTCTGGAGCATTTTACTTATTTTGTCCTTAGAAAACTGGGGCATATTAGTTCAGTTATATCACCAAGGAAAAAGCCAAATGACAGTGACAGGATGGCATATGTTTTGCCTTAGTTCTTAGTTCTGCAGCTGATAATTCTCTTGGGAGAGAAAACTAATCTCTTTATTTTGATTATATCTCTCTGCCTTCATCCCCTCACATCTGTATTCTAAACTTCAGGCCCCATTAGTATGGCGAATACTAGGTAGAGTCCTGATGAAGGTTTATTTGGCACAGTGTTCATCCCGTTATGCACAAGTGCATAGAATTAAAATAATAATTTCTAGTTGATTTCATGCTTCTGTAGCTTAATGGTCTCCAATGCCACTAGTAGATCCATTATACATATTTTGTACAGAAAAGATGTCCTGAAAGAAGATGTCAGCTTTTGAATAAAACTGTATCTAAATTTACTCCAAAATGAAATTGAAAAGAAAATTGGAAATATGACTTTTAGAGGGATTTACTGCTCTTCCTTTTCTGGGTAATTTGATGGCATGGTATTTATAATAATCAGTGAAGTACTAAGGACAATTTTGTGCTCATCTCTACACCAACCTGGTATCTCCTGTTTTCCCTTTAAGTGCTGTGAAATGTAATTAGCCAACAGCTTGGGGCTTGATTAAAATGTCACATTTTATAAATTTATGGTCACCTTCTATTCCTTCAGAAAAGTGAAAGACCTGGAGTTTGACTTGACTTACATGCCAGGCAAAGATTTCCATTCATTAAAGGAGAGGAAATTGTAGTCTCTCGTGGTTGTCAAGAGTTTGTATCCATTTTTTGTTATATAAGTGTGAATAAATATTGTGCTCACAAATATAAAAGTGGGTTTTTTTGTTAGTTTTTAAAAACAAAATTATAAAATCTATCCTTTTAGTTATTTAAAATTAATATGATACAATTAATATTGGAATTAGAGTATAACTTTGGATTCCCCTGAATCTTCTATTAAGAAATCTAGAGGTGGTGTGATAGTATTTTGATTTGTATCTAGATGTCCCCCTAAGCCTCATGTGCACATGGTGAAACTTTTTAGTGATAGCTAGATCTAGGGTGTGTCACACTGGGAGCAAGGGTGTGGTAACGAAATGTATTTTCTGTAGTTCTGGTGCGGGTAATGGAAAGGCTGTCCTGGGTGTAGTCTGCATTAGATAAAATGGAAAGGAAGGCTTGTTGCTTTCTGCCTTCTCCTGCCACACAATGAACTGTTTCTACTCTTCTGTGCCACCCTGCTTTGCGACCAGCTGACTACATACTGAAACCTCTACAATCCTAGAACCAAAATACACCTTTACCCCTTTAATACTAGATTGGGCATTTTTTTTCTTAGTGAAAAAAAAGTAACTAAAACTGGTAGATTTGTTTATTGGACCTAATTTTTCATCTGTTCCTTAATCCATGTTCTTTGTCATGAAACACTGCAAGTCTTCCAAAAGCAGCTTAACCTTTAGCAATCTAAAGGGATCACTATGATCACCAGAATGTAGTAGAGTGAGAGTGACCAGTTCTGAACCTAGGACTTAGGAAAGCTTGTCACTTTCCACTGGTTTCTGTACAACCAAATGAAAAGATATTTCCCCAGGAAATACTGCCCCTCCATCTGGAGCAGTCCTGTAAGGTATCAAGCTCAGCCAGGTTCCCAGCATATTGTAGAATTGCTTGAATGTTCTCTTTCTCTCCCTTTCTCCCTAGATCATCAATAGCCAATGAGCTTTTCCACAGATGTGTGATGCATGATTGCTTATCATCACCTCCAGGATTCTGTATTTGTTGCTTAGACAATAATACTTGCTGGATATAAAAAGGTAGAAAAATAACATCTAGAACTACCTACATGGAATAGAATAGCCCATGGATAAAAATTCTGTTACCCAAAACAAATAAATAATATGACCGTTGGCATAATAGCCTTAGTGATTTATCACACTTTTTTTAAAAAAGTAATGCAACTAATATCTAAGGGTTACAGGATAACAGCACAGAATTTCTTCATATCAAATAATCTTTTTGAAGGAAGTGAATACCCCCTAGATATTATTTACTTACCTGATGGAAAATAGCTTATTAATTTAATGCAGAATAACTTCATAATTCTCTTCTATCTGAATAATACTACCAAAGCTCTCATTTGAAGACAAAATAATTTATTCTTACTCAAGCATCATGTGATTCATTCAGGAATTTAAATACCTAAGCAAAAGTCATTGGCAAAGCAAAAGAGACAAACTCATTTTAGAGTTTATAAGAAGGACTCTCAAACCCATTGTAGTACCAGGCCACTGCCTGAGCACTGACCAGGAAGATGCTGCTCTTACTTCCTGTTCTGGAACATTCCATCAAGAATTTGAGCCGCACAAGTAACTCATTTGCCTTTCTTCTCATATGGCTCAACTTGAATCAGTCTCCCACTAGCACATCTAGTTCATAAAACATACAGCTTGAAGGAAATTAGGAAACATTTGTTGAGTAACTATGGAGCTGCTACCACCTGTCGGCTACTAACCTGGGCAATGAGGAGATGGCAGAAAGCAGAACAGAACAGAGCAAATGGACCCTTAAACGATGTATTCCCATTGCCTGTCTCTTTCATTACAGCTATCCTAATGTGGGGTAGTGATTTCTAATTTTGTTGCAATTTATCCGAAACAAAATTATGTGACTGCTATAGTGAGAGTAAATCGTATGAAGACAAGAGTTGGAGCTATGGTAATTGCAAGCATTTGTGTCTATCAGTAATAACTACTCTGATAGTTTTCATTGTTTGGTAGAAACTTTTGAATGCACAGAATGAAAAAGAACATGAACTTACAGTTTTCTATATGGGGTAAATAAAAAAGTAAAAGTAAAGACATTCTCACAAAAATGATCATAGAATCATGTATATCTTTGCTGCACGTTTTAAAAAGCTCATACAGTTCTGGAAGTCAAGGGCTATGACTGGAAGTAAATGTAGGGTCCTATATCTGCTAATTTTCATTCAGTTATAAGAAATAGAAATGCTGAATAGAAAGCAGATTAAATCATAGTGAAGTTAATTCCCATGCAGCTGTATACGTGAAGGGATTAGGAATAACTTCAGATTCAGTTTAGAAAATAGGCCTTGCTGATGTCACTAAAGGTCCTACTTTTTCAGTCTACCCTGTTTTTGTACTTTCACATGACCTTACCACTCCCAAAATTTTTTTTGTGTCAACTTCAAAATTTCAGAGACAATACGAGCACCTTTCTCACATGTCTTAGCAAGTGCACCACTTCTGAAGCAGACTGATGATGAGCCAGTCTCACACACTGAGGTCTCAGGGCATGCCCTGTCAGGAAGGTCCCTTACCTGACCCACAGTGGACAAAAGAGGAGAGGTAGTTTTCCACAGACTGTCACCAAGAGGCAGGCTGAGTGACCAAAATACAGCGGAATCACATTTAGCTGCATATTTTTCCTAACTCTACCAACTATTTGTTTTCTAACATTGTATATGTTAATGTTTCTAACATTGGTCCCATTTAATATTTGTGGATAGATTTTCTATTTTGTATGTTTACCTGGAAAATGAAATGAGATAAAATTTTCAATGCTTTTATATACAAGATCTAAAAAAGGTGCCATCTCTTAGTGTTAATGACAATACTTAAAATTGCCCAGTTGACTTGAATAGCACTGTGCTTTGTTTCACCACTTATCACTAGTATTTACCCATATTCTGCACTCAGTAGACACTGCTGAATTGGAGAGTCTCTAGTTTTGCTTCTTTTAAGTAACATTAACAATGTTTGTCATGTTTATTTACTAAGTGGAGTTCATAATTCTTTCTCCATGAATGTCTTAAATTTTCATATTCTTTCTCTTGTTACTATGCTATTGTGATTATTTAGAAAATATCAGTTATCAAATATCATAGATTTCATCCTATTATAGAAATTCATTCTTTCACATTCCTGTTTATTTCTAGGTCACTGAAATGGTCACCATAAGGATCACTGTTTCAAAGAGAACTTTTCTAAAGGATTGTCTTATGTTGGATTCATATAGAGGCCAATCCTGAGACAGAAATTTGAGTGCAAGTAACTTCGTGGGAGTAGATAATAGGACACGCTGAAGAGGATTGGATGCATGTGAAAGAGAAAGGAAGGGAGCCAAGAAAAGATGTGTTCCCAGTTAGCTATTACTGTAAGTGGAGCTTACTGCATCTGTGGAAACCAGGAGGGAGAATAAAGCATTTGACGGGTGAAGGATTTTGCTGCAGCTTATATCTGAAATGTGCTCCAGTGACTCATGTGTTGCAAGTTTAGATCTCAGCATGGTACAGCTGGGAGACAGTGGAACCTTCAAGAGATGCTGCCTAGTGGGGAGTCTTAGATCTTTGGGTGGTGAGTGTCTTGGGAAAGTACTTTTGCACCCCTGACCCTTATACCAGGGTCATTTTTTATTTTGTTATGTTTTTGCTTTTGCTTCCTCATCAGTAGGCAGATGATTTTTTTCCCACCATCTGCTTCCCTTTATTGCCATCTGACACGTCCACCAGGGCCCTAAAACGAATAGGTCCACCTGGCCCTGGGTCTTGAAAACTGTGAGCCAAAATAACTTCCTACTTTTTATAAATTGATTACCTCGGGTAACTCTCTGTTGCAATGACAGAAAGCTGATGAACAGATTTATACACCAACAAGCACATATTAGTACAGCAGATCACATATGTTACTGGTTGAGGCATGTTTCTCATGGGATTTAATTATCCAATGCTTTTGGCCTACGGTGCATGTGGTACAGTAGTTCAGTTAGCCAGAAAAAAATGCCTTAAGCAAAGAAGTGTAGGAGTTGATAGCTGGAAGGGGCAGACCCTGACTTAATAAGGGTCAAGGAATGTGAATGGAATATAAACAGAATCTGCTGTATCTTAGAAAATATGATGCAGTCATTTTTCATGGGTATATGCTTTGTATACTGTGTATATATGTGTATGTGTATGTGTTTACTCTGTGGTTTAGTCTTAAGTTGTAGCATATCTCAGACACCATATGTGGTCTTATAATATGAAAATCCAGTTTATATATTGTTAGTTATATTTGTGCAAATATAGAAATCTCATTGATTGTTAGAAGAAACCATCTCTGATATGCACCTGCCACATTTCATGTATAATTTGGAAAACCATTTATTATGAAAAGAGGATACATTATTGATCATACACCTATAGATAATGGCCCATCAACTTAAAGAGAGTAGCAAGAACTTGTAAATTAAAGAATGAAATAAAAATCAAGTTTGGAAGAATGAGAAGAGTTAGGAAATGGAGAAGAAAATGTCTGTGGGTTTATGTATAATGCCAAGTGTAAGATGGAGAAATAGAAACAGAATTAGAAATAGAAAATATTAATTGGATGAGTATACCAAGAGCTCCGTAAGTTTGGAACCCTCTGTACTATAGAGTTTAGAGTGATGGAATTTGGGCTTTGATGGTCATCAAATGAATCAATTTTTGAATCAATCCTGAAAACCCTGCTATGTCAATCTAATATCAAGGTTCTTAACACTTCTTACTCCAGGCAACACTAGAAATTGTATACAAAATTTATATATATGAAAATACTTTTATCTTTTAAAAACTTTCATTCTATTCATCCTATTCCCAAAATTAACCCAAGCATCTAACAACATAGTACAGTAATTGCAAGTCTTTGAGAAACTCAGAGAAAGTATTCATGTTTGGGATTTAGAAGGGAAATTGTGTGCAATGACTAACTAAAAGGTGTGATGAGAGAAAGGAGAGAGAGACACAGACAGACAGAGACAGAAAGACAGAGAGAGAGAGGAGAGAGACAGAGAGAGAAGGAGAGAGAGAGACAGAGACAGAGACAGAGGGAGAGAGAGACAGAGAGAGAGAGGAGAGAGAGAGAGATCTGAATTTTAGGAGAGGGCAAAACAAGTGATCAATTTCTACAGGACAGATAATGTTAGACAGGGCACCTCTGAAATCTCATTTGTTCTTCTCTCAACAAATTCAATGTCAGCAAACTAAACTGACATATTCAGAGGTTCCTTTGTGTTAAGATTGTTCCACACCTGGGTTTGTCAATACTGAGGTATTAGTCAAATGTGGTATATGACACTTGAAATGTGTCTAATGCCACATATAAAAATGATATTTAAAATGATATTATCTTGGAGATACACATTAGCACACAAAGTAAGTACCTTATTGCATTAATTTTATGTGCTGCATTTTACTATGTTATTGAAACTTTTAGAAAACTGTAAATTATACATATGGCTGTCCTATTTCTATACCACAGCACCCTTCTAGAAGCCAGCAAAGATCCTAAAATTATATACCTTATATTCTAGTGGAAAGCTCTGTGCGCTGAATAATTAACTTCCTGAATGAATGATGTAGAAAGTAGAAAGTGATGAATAGTATGGGAAACAAGTTAGGCAAAATAGATAAGGGGACCAGGCATGATGGAGGGTCAGAAGGCATTTTCAATATGAGCAGGAGGGCAGGTTGCTTTCAGATATTTAAATATTTAAAGCAAGAATCATACCAGTAAGGAAGAAGGGCGCTGTAGGCAGCAGGAACACTAGCACAAGGACCTTACTGGGAAGCTTACCAGATGTCTGGGTTTGGAGCAGTGTGAAATTCAAGAGAGAGCAGGAGAGACTCGGTCTGAGATGTAAGAGGTGTGAAAAGTTTGGCAGATCGCAGGAAGTTGGAGGAATGGCCCAATTGACCTACATTTTAAATGAATTGCTCTGGCTGCTAAATGGGAACCATATCACAGAGAGGTAAAGTTGGAAGCATGGACCAGTTTGCAGGCTGTTGCAGTCTAGGTACGAGTGGTAGAGGACTTAGACCACAGCATGACTGAGAAGAGGTCAGATTCTCACTACACACATCAGGAAAATATGCTTTCAAACATTTTTAAACTTAGCACAAACTCAGAAGATCTGAAGTTAGTAGCAGGTTTCACTGCTAAAATAATATGGAATATATTTTGGGCTTTGTTTATATATAGATTTTATATATATACATACACATATACACACACACACACACATATATATATACAGATTTGAATTCTGATCTCTTTTAACACAAGCTTTGAGTTATTTATATGTCATTTAAACAAGCTCAAGCCTTTCTCTGAAAAACAATTATCCTTAGGAGTCAGGAGCTTTGCATATTTGATTATCGGATATGCATTTCCTGTTTAGTGTCTTTCTGGAAATTCTATTTTCTACTAAACCTCAGATGGATGGTAATAATAAATGTTTGCTCTGTAGCAGCTGGTCCCAGATTGTTATCCTGTCATGAACATATTTTATTTATTCATCTTCATTTTTTTAACCTCTTTTGTAGCCTTTCCTTTTCTCTAGGCGTTACATATGAAATAAAAATGTGTACTGCTTAATCTGTTCACTTCCAAGTTTTTCTTGCTGAATTAAGTACAGTTGTATTTATACAAAAACCCTCTCACAACCTGCTGGGCATCATTGCTGATTTAAATAAGAACCTAAACATGAAGAAAAGATACTCCAGCATTGCATAATGTTAGATAGAATAAACAGTTCTCGTTTTAAAAATGTCTTTGTGGGAGAATCTTTAATGTTGACTTTGTACTGTTGCTTTCAAAAGAATTAATCTGTGTAGGATTTGAAAGGGGTAGAGGAAAAATAAAGGAAAAACCCCTCCCTACAAAGTAAACCACAGCATCAGTGCTCTTCTTATCTCATCCTAAGTAAAATGAATTCTCCCTTTAAAAAAATGGACTGTAACAGTTTGTTTATAGTCCTTCCAACTAGGTCACAAACTTTATCATATAATCATATTACCTAGATCCATTTTAGGTAGTGTTTATTGCCAGAAAAAAAAATCCAACAGAAACCATTTATTTTCATGCCTGTAAGATTTACAGATTATTTTTTTCTGGTGCGATTTATCGAATCCTGGTATGAATTACTGCATTGTTCAGCTCTTCACGAAATGACACCAAATAAACTAATAAATGAGAACAATGTGTTGTTGGCTTCTGACGCTTGCCTTTGAGAATGGAATTGAGTGGTTGGTAGCACTACAGCCTTTGGTGACAGACAGATCTAAATGCTGATCACAACTCTGACTTATTTACTTTGAAACTGATCAATATACTATTTTTTAGTCTCTGTTCCCTTAATTACTAAAATAGAAAAGCTTCCCTTATGGTGCTGTCTGGAGCACAAAAGGAAATACTGTTTGTATATTGGCTTTCACTTCCTACTGACCGATTTCCAAAATCCTAGTGTCTTAACACCCATTTTATGATTCTAACAGCTCCGCAGGGTGGACACCCATAGGGCTCAACTAGAATTTCTGTTTAGAGACTGAGGACACTGAAATGGAAGCTGTCAGTGGCTGGGTTCTCCTGGGTTCTTACCGGGTGTTCCTCGGAAAGGGTCTGTTTCCAGACTTACGTAGTTTGAGGCAGAATTTAGTTCCCTATGGCTCTATACGGAAGTCCTCATTGCCTTACTAGCTGTCAACCAGCAGACGTCTGCTGCATTTCCTGGCCTGTGGCCCTCCTGCTTCATCTTTAAAATCAGCAACAGCTTGTTGAGTCTCTCTCAGGCTTAGCACCTCTCTGACTTCTCTTTTGCAAATGTTCCCCAATACCCTCTCCTACTTCGGTTTGTGGGTGCTTACATGACTACACTGGGCTCACCTGCCTAACTCAGTCTGTGGTCTCTGTTGCAAGGACTGATTGCTTATGTCCATTAAATTTGCATGGTTTATTTTGTTATAGGATATATATACACACAGAGATAACACCAGTGAGGAAAAGTTATGGGGGCAGAAATTCTGCCTAGGCACATGCTGCTTCCAAGGAGCCAATATTAGTTAAGAGAGCTGAATTTAGTTGTTTGTGGCAACATAGAGGATTCTCTCACTGTGATATGTGGACTTAAAAATTCTATATGAATTTGTTGCTCTGAAGTAAACCCCAAAACCTATTTCTCCGATTCTCTTATCTTGTTATGAATTTAGGTGATGCCATAATATTTCAATGACATTATTCACCTGAAACTGAGGAACTAAAATCAGTGAGGGAATATTACTCTTTGCACATTTCCTGAGGTGCACAGACTGGGCACCGAGCAGATTGATGATAAGACAGTCTCTTTCTCACATTTAAAGGAACCTGCATTTATGAAGGTAGCCCTTAGTTGGAAAATGAATAGATAAATATGGCAGGTAACACTGGGGACGATTTTGGTCACATACAACAAAGAAAGTTAGTGGGTTCATAAAAGTATGATTATTTTATTCAAGAGAAAAGGACATTTGAAGTATACTAGTGGAAGAAATGTGAAAGTGGATGCATAGTGAGCTTTATCTAAGATGAAAAGAAGCAATGGTAAAAGTAGTATGAAGTTGGAGTCTAGGGTGAGTAATCAGATGCTTAGTAATTTTTAAAAAATTAAAATCACAAAAGTATTTGAAAAAAATGAAGTAAACACATGAAAAAAAAAACTCTTACAGAAGACACAGTGCTATCCTTCTCATACCCCTTCATCACTCCCATCTGCCTCCCCCAGACCAAATTTTCTCAACCTCATAACTGACAAATCTGTGTGTGTAGGGCGTGGGGTTGTCCTGTGTATTGTAAGTTGCATAGTATTATCCAAATCTCTACAAACTAGATTCCCTTGGTATCACACCCCACCATTTTCCATTTTGGGCTAGCAGCAGTTTATCCAGACATTGCCAAATGTCCCCTGAGAGCAAAATTGTCCCTGGATGGAAGTATTGCCTTAGACAAGCAGTTCCCACATTTGAATCCTCATCAGAATTTCCTGGAGGGCTGGTTGAAATACAAATTGTTGGTCTTTAACTTTGAAGTTCCCATTGTAGGTTTTGAGTGTGGCTTGAGAATTTGAATTTCTAATACATTCACGTGTGATGTGATGCTCCAGATCAAGGCACCACTTTGACAACCACTGCTATAGGTGCTGATAATTTCCTGCTCAGTTACCTGCCACTGTCCCTTCCAGGACTTTCTCTGGCTACAGGACCCCATGAGGCCAGCATAGAGACCTAGGAATAAACTACCTCAGGGGTAGTTGCCAGCAATGAGGGAGGAGACTTGGGAGATGTCCTAATCCCTCAGGTGAGACAAGAGGGACATTCTTCACGGTGTCCCATGGTTCCTGGCAGGATAAAACTCAGTAGTATATTGCAGAAGTCTGTCTTTCACTAGGATCTACTGGCTTTCTTTCTTCTTCTGCCTAATTTTTTCTTCCTCTACTGGAGCTTTCTGGGGCCACCTCCAAAATTAAATACCTTCCCTCAAATCTTTACTTCCTAGTCAGCTTTTCAAATAACCTGAATTAAAACATTACTATCATTCCTAGATTTATTTTATTTTATTTTTTATTTTTAAAGAACTGTTCATTTTAAACCCTCTAATACATTCTTTATCAGAAGCAAATTTCACCCTTATGAGAAATTGGTAGCCTGGTTCCATTGCTGTTTGTCACAAGTGTGAATGGAGCTACTATTAGCATCTAGTGGGTGGGACCAGGGATTCTGTGAAACATCTTGCAAGACTCAGGTGAGCTCTTGTGAGAGACATATATGGTTCCATCTGCCAAAGGTGCAGGGCTTGAGATACAGGGGTCTGGTCTAAGACCCATGGAAGGTGAATCTTAAGAAGAAGCCAAGAACACTTTGTAAGATTATTGACTTGAGGTTCAAGTTCAGAGACTGATAAGATTCTAAAATTATGCCCATTCGTCTTCCTCAGAATAGTAGACTTATTCATACCATAGCATTGTTTTCTTATCTTGTGAATGAGCGTAGTGCTAGATTAATTGCAATAAGATATTTAGACTTAAAAAAATAACCTCTCCAGAAATATTCCATCTTTAATTACTAAAATTTATTAAATAAAAATTCAGCTAATGGGTTATTTTTATTTATTTATTTATTTATTTTGAGACAGTGTAGTGAAATTGGTACAGAACAGTTTACTGGGATAACAGTAATAGGTACCATAGTATATTTCATTTTCTTCACAATAGTTGTTCTTTCAATCAGGTATAGCAAAATCAAAGGAAATACAGAACATTATACAATATTGGATAGAGCGATACCATTAATCAGAACAAAATCAGAACATTATAGAATTATAGAATATTGAATAGAGCAATACCATTAATCAGAACAAAGCAAAACAGTGATAAAAATATTTGCCTTCAAAGAGATGGTACAAGGAAATCCCCCTTATTTGCTATATTGCTTACAGTCAGCCTCGCAAGAGGTGCTCAGATCTCTGGCTCCCACATGCTAATGGGGAGGCAGGGAGGGGGATGTTTGAATCTCAGCCCATGCCAGTAGGCTCACAGAGGCTTACCAGGGCAGAGAGCTGGCTGTTTGCTTTCCCAGCACCCTAAGTTCCAGCATGGTGCAGATCTCTGGAGACACTGATAGTTCTTGCCCTAGGGTGGCCACGGCTTGCCAGGCCATGGCTACTTACCAGGTCGGTGAGCTGGCTGCTTAGTTTCTGAGTGGATCTCAGGAGATGCTGATGGTTCATGTCCCAGGGTGGCATGTTATTTTTTGAAAATTTAGTTTTTTCTTATTTTTCTCTCAATCCCTACTGCAGAAAGCAAGCAGGAGTTTGCTTGTGTGCTAAAAGGCAGCCAAGGTCAATGCATGATACATGCTCCTATTATAAGGGAGGAGCAGGATTGGTGGGCTATTTCTATAGAAATATCAAATTAATTTTTGGCAGAAAATTGAATTGCCATTACCTAGCTGCAGGTGTCATATCTGGATAACTGCTTTCATGTTTTCTCATCTTTTCATTATTGTGATTCAAAGATGTTTCTGAATACCTAAAACACAGGGCATTTTTTGTCAGTGGAAGTGTTTAAAATGTTGAATGCTAACAAAAGTCAAAGGATGCAAAAAAATTAACCTTAATAAATGTATAAAAACATATCACTGAAAAAGAAAAGAATCACTGTATATCCAGAAGTATTTATTTTTTTAAAACATGAATATTAAGATAATCTAATCAGTTTGTGGGGCACTGCTTTGGAAAGGGATGAAAATGTGAAAAGATTAGAAGGAGCTCAATTTCAATACTTTGCTATTGAAACATTTCAGTGTACCTTGCATATGGACTGTTTTTCAATTTTTGTACTTTATAATATATTATTTCAAAAAATGCAACTTCTGTGTTTTAATAATCAAGATAAATTTTAGGTTTAACTGATTTTTTTATTCCCACATATTTCTCAAAAATCTGATATCTGCAATTGAAGGCCTAAAATTTAGTGTAGTATTTCTATTTTTAAATGGAGAAAACCTCAAATAGCTACAATTGAGTTCCATCTGCAATTACTGTTGAAAGAAACCACCATTCTAACATTGGAGTCCAACTTAAAAGAGAAGCCCATTTTATTTTTTTGCCTATAAAAATTTTATACGTACATGACACAAATTACTTCTTTTAAAAACAGGTTACTTTTACTGCCCAATGGAAGGAGATTTTTCTAGAAAGTTGACAGTGAAGTAAGTAATGTATCAGATGGGATGAAGATATATGGTGAATATTTAAATTTTAAAAATAGATCAAAGTAAAAGACCATTGCCTTTAGTCCCCTTTACATCAAACCTATATATCCCTTCATTATCACTAGTTTCTGAAACAGTTCTGCAAGTGTTCTTTCACATATATCTTTATGAGGTCTGATAAAAAAAAATACAATGAATGTGCTGCCATGTTTCGTTCAACAGAAATGCAAGCTCAAAAAATGCTGAGCTGTGTCCTCATTCACCTTAATCATTGCGCCTGGAGCTGTATGACTTTTGGTTCTTTTCCAAAGTCAAAGCGACCAGGAAAAGTATCAGGCCATCAAACAACCAGTACAACACAACTGAAAACACTCATGAAAGAAGACTTTCAGAAGTACTTCAGCAAGTGGCAAAAACAAATGGAATAAGAATGTTTAAAGCAAGGGAAGTACTATGAAGGAACTCATACATTAATGGCAATGTGTATTTTACTGTAATAAATTTTAAAATTTAAACACTTGCTGTATGTTTTGATCACACCTTGCATATGTATGTGTGAGAGAGAATGAAATGTGACAGAGATGATAAGTGAATTTGTTTGATGTATCTAATTATATGAAAGGAATTTCAAGGAATACATTTGGGTAAATTCACTTAAAATTTCAGTATCATCCAGGTGCTATGAATAACAACATTCAGTAGGACCTGTATTTACTAATTAAAAACAATGAATAAAAAAGCTAAAAAATCTCTGTAAATTAGGCAAATGGGTACAAACACACACACACACACACGTGCATGCACACACACACATCACATTTTTGTGTCATCTAATGACACAAGAATATAAATCATTTTTCAATTGGTTTATAGTTGCCATTATGTTTTCCAAAAAAGATTTAAATCCCATGCTGTGTTTCATTCATGAACCATGTATCTCTAAGTTAGAAGCCTAATTATCCTGAAAGTTGTGTTTGGTAGATTGGTAAATTGTGGTTTTTTTGTTTGTTTACCAGAACAAAATGTTTCATATCAAAAATTTCAATATACAGTAAAATAAAGAAAAGCAGCCTGAGAGATAGATAGAAACACAAAATTAAAAAAAAAAACTCTAAATATTCCAATTTGGGCATGACATTTCATTGTTTGCTTCTCTTTATCCTGAAAAAGATGGATTTGTATCTTAATCTATAGATGCAGACTTTTGGCCAACTCTACTCAAAACCAGGAAAGTGATGCTCCTATTTGTAGTTTTAGACAAAGGGATTTGTAGTTCTAGAATACAAAAAGGTTTTCTTTCAGGATAATTAGGCATCTAACTTAGAGATGCACAGTTCATAAATGAAACACAGCATGGGATTTAAATCTTTTTTGGAAAACAGAATGACAACTATAAACCAATTGAAAAATGATTTATATTCTTGTGTCATTTGATGAGATAAGCTTATAAGCTTTGGTTATTAATTAATGCAGTTTATTACCTCTTACAGGCTACTTAGAGAATCAGCATGACTATTTAGCTAGAATAGACTGATCAAAATAAATAGATGCCATATGAAGTGATGAGAATTCTATTTTAAGTGGAAGATCAGTTAGGATAAGGTTTGTTTCCAAACTGCTACATTACCTAAGGCAAATCAGCCAACTACTCAGAGGAAGAATATTCCTATTTGGAATATGACATGCTAAGTATAATTTAACATAAGGTTCTGTTTTTGAACGAGCAACCTCAGATTTCCTACTCCTTAGTGTGGTAAAACATAGGATATTTTGGCCAGAATACCCAAATATATTTTGTTACTTGAAAGAAAAATATATATGCTTGTAAACATTCAGAGTATATCAGAAAAGAGGGAAACTTTGACTCTCTTTAAGGAAATGTTTGAATACTTTCCAGAGGGTATGAATGCAGAGCACTGTTGCTGAGTGTTTTTAACCTCTAGAAGCCCCTATTGGTGAAGAACAATTGCATAAAGAGGCAAAGGCCCCACTCACTGTCACTTACTTCATGATAAATTTCATAAAATGAGAATTAAGTTTGTGCAAACATATGAAAACAGTTAGGGGTCCACATAGACCTCAGTTTCCAAATTAAACATAGTAATTTTTGCCTTTCTTGTTGTGAAATGATAGTTAATGTAGCAACAGCTGTTATGGTCCACACTGGCTACAAAGAATTATTGTGGGTGTTTCCTTTGAAGGTAAAGTAAAACTAAAGATGACAGATAATGAAGAGACCGGGGATTATAAGGGCAAGGTAGAAATTAAGGTGATTATGAAGTTAGTGGAAATGAATAGGAAATTTAGCTATGTTCTGAACAGGAAGTCATCACAGGTCAGTTCACTCTGTCTCTAGCAATGACTATTTGAAAGGAATCCACACGCATTTGAGCGAATGTGATTATTCAGGAAGTTGGCTAAAATGGAATCCAGGAAGAATTATTTTTATATCTTACCATCATCCCTATAAAAAATAATACAATAGCAATGTCTTTTCTAGATCTGAGTATTCAAAAATTATAAAACAGTCCACGGCTTTACTTTTGTCCTTGCACTTTACTTGTTTTACACTGAAATAAGAGTAAAATTTTTGACACCTCAAGCAAAACTTCTGATGTTATTGTTCAGGGAGTGGGACAAGAAGACTGAGATGAAAGTGTAGCACATTCTTTTCACATCTAAAGCATGAGACCCATATTCAGTGTGAATGATAAAACCATGAGCCCTTGGCTACTGGATGTCACGCAGCTTCATTTTATTTCAGACCTTTAGCTACAGAAAGAAAAGAAAATAAGAGCCAATAATATAATCATACTTCTTTTTTTATTTTCTGCTTTGAAGAGAGAGGGGGGTGAGGGTGTTAGTCAGTATTTGGACTGTAGTTGTTTTGTTTCCCATAAAAAAAGAGCCCAACTTCTTTCTGACTAAATAAAGTGGATAAAGTTAGGGAAAAGTATTTTTTAATCATGCAATTTTCTTTCAAAACCGAGACAACTTGAGGTGAGACATACAGATTTCAGCCTGTGTGATCAGAGGCTACTAAAATTGAATAAATGAAAATTAATTTGAAAAGATGTGAATGTTATTATGCCCTAGAGTTGCTCTTGTCTTCTGTTCCTTCTCCATGATGATCACCAATGCTCTGCTAGCTGAATTGTTAACCAAAGCATTTGAGTCTGTGAGACAAAAATTGGACAAGAAACAAAAAGCCACAAAAGTCAAATCTGTTACTGATTGTAATGCGGATTAAACAATTGTTTAGATAAGTCCCTGAAGGTATACACCATTTAATTTGACAGCTTTTTCTAGGAAAAAGCCTTCATTGATCTGTGCTTAACTATGCAAACCCAGTTCTGGTAAATTCAGTCTTTAAATATTAGTTGAACTGAAAGTTAACTGCTGCTTATATTGTAAAGGAAATTGCAAAGGTTAGTGGCATATTCTTTATGGGTATAACATACACACTTAGAGCAGGTGTGTGACCAGAGAGGATTATATTTTACTCATAATTAGTCTATACATGTGTTGGAATTACCAAGAAGGGAACAGTACGTGTGGTTTTGCTAACACTTGTTCCACTCTTAGTATATTCATTAAAAAAAAAGTATTTCTTTTTGATTTTTTAATAGTGAAACAATTTTTGTAATAATATTGAGTAAGTAAATAGGTCTTCTCCAAAGCTATATGTTATCTTAAACCATCTATGTTGTTATTGATTTTTTTCCTGTAATAAGAAAGTTAATAGTTGGAATTGTATGTAGTTGCTATAGTAGCAAGCAAAAGTCTTCTTCCCCTGAAGGGGAAGCATACAATTAATCTGTTTTCTAACCTATTTTATTATGAGAATGTCTGTGGAATGTCATAATAGTGATCTGTAGTCCTTTTATCTTTGTTTTTTATTGCAACTGTATAACTAATATTTTCAGGTTTTGAAAAATGTTAATTAGTAGAATTGTTTTGAATTTGGAAAAACATAGCCTTGAAAAAAAATTCTTCCAAATTATTCAGAATCCTTTATATTATTTTAAATTTTATGAAATTCATTAACATTCTATCCAAACAAATTTTAAATAAGTCTTTTACATAATGATTTTATTTAAAATGAAAATAGCATTTAACTTACGGTGGCAAATACGCTGTTGCTCTGGGATGCATTAACATATTTTATTTTCATATCATATATTACTTGGCTAAAATTTTCATGTGCCTGTGTCTCTATCTCTGTGTTAAAGTATAGATTTCTTTCATTTAAAAATCAGCTTCTAGGCCAGGTGTGGTGGCACTCGCCTGTGATCTCGGCACTTGGGAGGCTGAGGACAGAGAATCATGAGTTCTAGGCCAGTATAAGATGCAGTGAGTTCAAGGCCAGCCTAAGCTCTGAACTGTATAGCAAACCCTGTCCCAAAAAGACAAAAACAAAAAATGAAAACAAAAATCCTGCTCTTAATGTCTTTATCAATGAATGGCTCTTTAGCATTCCTGATAAAAAATTAATCTAAATTCCTAACCACTGCCACAAATTAAACAGTTACCGGAATAGCCATACCATGAAATCAGTGAAATGGGCCAAATAGAAGATAGGAAGGGGAATTAAAGACTGGAAATCAGTCCTCAATGGAAAGAGAGTAGCTCTTTCATAAACCCCTGTTGAGTATTGATGAATTTAAGGGTGTCCACTGTTTCATTGATTCTTTAAAGAAAAGCCAGGTTTATGAATGGTGATATAAAATCTGTCTGCATGTAAATCTAGGAAGGCAAAGTAATTTAATTTTTTAAAGAATACATCATGAAGTGTCAAAATCATTTGAGTTTTTCATGTGGATCAGCAGCTGTTGTTTTTCATATCCTACTTTCTTCAAGAGGCAACATCAGCCCCTGTGAAGAGAAAAATCTTGAGCTGTTCATGTTTGTTGATCCAACTGAAAAGGACTGAAATTTACATATTCATTTATAGGTACAGCCAGCAACATGTGATTGATTGTTGGAAATTTGTATCATAAATCAGGAGTAGTTTTAAAAGAATTCCATCCTGTTACTTTAAAATGAAGTATGATCTTGGATCTAGTGATTAAAATTGTATGTAGAGATCAATGGAGAACCTGGAGGAGAAGAAATATTGAGAAATAAAAAAGTGATTTGGGTTGGGGCTTTAGGGGTAGTTGAATTCTGCAAAGAAACTTTGGTTATGCTGAGGCTATAGCTCAGTGGTACAGCACCTCCTGGCAAGTGTGAGGTCCTGAGTTTGATTCCCAAGTACTCCCCTCCTGCTTCCTGTCCGGCCAAAAAAGAAACTTTGGTCATGTAGTCTCTGTTGCGAGACGGCAGAGAGCAAATGCAAGTGAGAAAAGAGACGAGGAAGGTAAAGATATGGCTGGAGGATCAAAACTGGGCTGGGGAAAGTGGATTATGGAAGATACGCAATTTTGCTAACTATGAGTTGAGAGCTGCTCTTTCTCTGTCTTCTGATAATCCACATTTTATACTTTGGTGTTGTCAGTGATGGGTGTACATCGGTATCTGTTTGCTTACTTGATACTGTCGTTATTTAGAAAAACTAACCAAGCTAAATATGCTCTGTTGTGTCAAAGTTAGCTTGGGTTACATTTATGTATGTTTGTCGTCATTCTATTGTTTTCAAATAAGATATTATTGAAAAAGCAATGATTTGTAGTAGCAGGTAGGTACAGGAACATGGAATGACAGAAAAATGAGCAACAGTATGTGGGGTCTACACTGTGTTATGGCACCAACCCAGGAGTCCTTGTTCCCTCCCAGGTGGAGGTGGCATCTGTCACCACTACATTTTTGTTTGTTTCCCTTATATATCGTTTCAACCTGCTTTATTATAAAGAAATGCAGAAGGATCTATGAGACTCCAGTCTGTGAAGGTGTACAGTTCCTCCACGCTCTGTTGTAAAGATAAGTAAATGGCGCACCTGTAGATGCAGCATAGTGCAATAGAAGGTGATTTAGTGAAGGAGTAGGTTAATGAAGACCAAGGATTGAGCTTTGTTAATTTCTGTGGTCAGTAGTGAAATTTTGTTATTTTAAAGTATTTCAGTGGCTTACTAGGAATATAATAAATTTGGATATTCTAGCATCAAATTTAACTGGAAATATTTTTTTAATCAACTGGGAAGACAAAAAAACCACCCAACCCTTTCTTCTCTTTCGCAGTAAGTATAAGGGATGCATGTGTCATGTTTCTTGCGATTGTTTTTGAAATATTATCTTTCTTCCTTTATAAAAATAAAACTGTCTGTTTTTGAGAAAGAATTTTATTTACAATCTTAAATTATATAGAAAGATGCTAAATGTTAACTTTGAAGGATTTTTTAATGAGAAAATATAAATATACAATAGAAAAATTTATTCAGGATAA
This sequence comes from Hydrochoerus hydrochaeris, assembly GCA_004027455.1. Taxonomy (NCBI): domain Eukaryota; kingdom Metazoa; phylum Chordata; class Mammalia; order Rodentia; family Hydrochaeridae; genus Hydrochoerus; species Hydrochoerus hydrochaeris. Next base: position 269,545 of record PVLA01001825.1, on the reverse strand, counting down.
AAAAATAGTCCACATTAAGTAAATTTTCAATCATATGGTACTATGGCAATCAATTACTGATATGATTAAATGAAGAAAAACAATTTCTAAAATACTATTATTTAACAAATTTTGTTACATATGTTTTTGAAATCAAATTTGTATTTTTAAATAAGAAACACAGTGGCTTGTTAATAAAAAGACTAAGCTGAAGTAAGTGTAGATTTATAAAAAATAAAAGATGGAGAAATAGTACACAGACTTCCCATATGTCCTTCACATAGTTTCTTCCAATGTTACACTATATAAACACAGTATAGTCCATCAAAATCAGAAAATAAACATCAATTCAATAGCAGACATCTTGTTCAAATTTTTACAGTTGTTCCACTAATATGCATATATTTTAGTCCAAGATATAATCAAGGATCTGACATTATTATAGGTTTCATGTCCCCTTCATTACCTCCAGTAAAGAACCATTTCTCCATTTTCTTTACCAGTGTTACTTTCTCTTTTAGTATTTATTTTGTAATTGTCTCATGTTTTCCCTCTATTTGGCCTCTCCTGAGAATTATTAAGATTTCATGGAGAATTTACTTGCCACAGACAGAAGAAGCAAAAGTTATATTCTTCCTGCTGCATCATATTAGGAGGTACATGAAGCTGATATACTTCTTCATTGAACATTTTAAACTTTCAATTCTTGGTCAAGGTCACTTTTACTTTTAATCATAAAAGAAATGAAAAAAAATGATTATGTTTCAGTCTTCCTTTAATAATATTTTAATAGGACATACATTTCCTATTTAGATGTTATGCTAAATTGAGCCAAATTAAAGCATTATAATTACTAAATTATAGATTCTAAGGAAGTATATGTTAACTTTTGTATATCTGTTAAGTAATAATGATAGCATAAAATAAATTCTTCTTATGTTTTTAAATTTTGTTGTTATGATTTACTTGGAAAAGGAAAATAATGTCAGTTATATTTTGAAGCCCAAATTCAATTTATATAGCTAAACAGAGAGTTAGTGAAAGAACACTGTGACTTATGAGAAATATTTACACAGAAATTTTATTTGTTGCTGCTTATTAAGATGCATTTTGAACTAGGATATCCATTGCAATGCTGAAATGTGACTTATAACTAGTAATTTCTTAACTGTGCTATAACAAATCTATAAAAATTAGGTGACATTTTCTTCTATCTTCTTTGATCCTACTGGGAGCTCTCACAAATTTCTGCTAAATAACAAAGGAAACATTCAGAAAATTTTCTAGGACATTGATATAGTGCCTCCTGAAAGTGTTTAGTGGGGGCTGGGGATGTAGTTCAGCGGCATAAGCGTCTGTCTTGCAGGCACGCGGTCATGAGTTCGACCCTTGGTACTGATAAAAAAAAAAAAAGTGTTTCCTAAACTTTTTATTTGCAGCAATTTCCTAGACTTGTTGGAATCTTGCCTAGCTCCCAGGGAAAGCGGTCTCTCTGTCTTACAGTTGGAGGGATGGTACCTATTGTATCTAGGGAGGAAAGGAGTAAAGCACATTTCTGTTTTGTCCTGAAGAACTGGTATCGCTTTTTACCAGGCTGGGCTTTTAAGACCAGAGAAGGAATGAAATGAAAAGTACACAGTTATAACCACTCACTTCCCACAGTGGCACAATCATTTCTGTATATTTCATAACAATTAGTTAGAAATAATGGATCCATGATGCAGAAGTCTTGATTAAAGAAAGTTAAGGTAGGGTTTTTTGAATCAAAAGCTCCTACATCCAGTGAGCAAGTAATAGTCTAGTATGCCTCACTGTTCTGAAATCCCTCACCAACCAGATTTGTTTGATGACACTCTGTGTGTTAAGCACTATTAGGTTGCACATATACACCTAGCAATAGATGTTTTAGAATAAGTAAAATAGTTGTTGCTAGCATTTTAAAAGTAGTTTCTCTCATGCATCCTCATAAATACCAGTCATCACATAACTTAAAGCAGCAGAGAGCGAGATGAATAGTATTGTACATCACAGAGGAGGAAACTGAATTGACGAGTTTTTGAAAGTGGTTTGATGAAAATTGTATTATTTTACATAAGTCATTAAGATTTTAATCCTAACATTCTAGGTAGGTTTTATCAGAACTGAGTTTTCTGACATAAAGAGGTGCTGTTTTCTTTCTCTTACAGTAATCTGCCTCTCTTTTCATAAAAGTGTTATCATCAGTATATAAATCCTTGGGTTTTGAAAACTGTTTTGACATTTAGACTCCTTCAGATAGGATTGAAAGATGTAAATGAATTAAGAGGGGTGGAATTTACATTTTGGTCTTCATATAAATCACACATTTTAGTTTACTGTTTAAAACATTGTTCTGAGTGACAAAGCCACATACCCAGTTGCTCATATCATATCTTGACCTGTAGGTCTCAAACACAACTCAAAATATGTATATCCAAAAGCCGTCAGTCCCATTCCAAAACCCAAGGGCTATAATGCTTCCGTCTACCATGTGCTCTGGTATAAACTCCAGAATAAAAGTGTAAATATTGACAACTCTCTTTCCCTTTGTCATATACAACATATTAGTACAATCTTAATAATTTGAGCTCTTAATCTTTTTTCTGAATAGGACTGTTTTGGTGTCTCCATTTTTGTCACCCTAAACTGAGTAATCATTGTCTGGACTCTGGTTTCAGTTTCCGAATTGGAACACCAGCACCCCCATTTTGGCCTTTCTCTAACATGTTTCCATTTGTGGATGGAGAATTTTTTAAAATGCAAATCTGATCATGCTTAAAACACTCTATTGGCTTTTCGTTGCTCTTTGGACAAAGACCAGATCTTTAACATGGTTCATAAAACCCTGAATTATTTGGCACCTGCCTAATTTTCCAATATCATTTTATATCAGTCTAAAACAAATCCAAAAATTTCAGGCCACCTCCCCACAACAGTCACCATCTTTCAGTCTCCCTGACTGTCTCTTCCTTAAACAGGTTGGTCTCTATTTCACCTCAGTTTAGTAAAACCTGCCCTTATAGTTGACTACTTAACCTGTACTTTCCCAACACTTTCCTGACCTACAAGGCTCCTTCCCTTCCTCTTTTATTCCTCCTCTTATTTGATCCCAGTGTAATTGCCCTTTTTTCAGGGCCTTCTTTCTTGGTCTCACAGATGTGGTCAGTGTTTCCTTTAATAGTTCAGTGGCCTCAAACTCTTGTCACTTCTCACAATTATGGTTATCACTCAATTGCATGACTCATTGTCTGACACCTGTCTTTCCCTCTAAATTGTGGTCTCTGGAGAAGAAGTGCGATTCCTTTTGTTTGCTCACTGATGTGCCACTCCTCCATCTCCCATCACACCTGAGCAGCAGTGACAGTGATAAAAGGATGTGTCTACCAGTGCTTTCACCATACACCACTTGCATAAAGCTGGGGGAATCCATATTCTAGTGCAGAAGGCCAGAGAGCATCTCTGTTGTTAGGCCTGGCAAAGTATTTGTCACTAGCAATGAACCGCCGAGTGTTAGCCTGACCCTGCTGGAAGCAAACATCAAAAGTCAGAAGACTAGTAAATAAATTTAATGAAAAGTCAAGAAGAGATTCTAAACTGAGCTGTAAGTTTAAAAACCAAAGGATCTGGTGATTACACTCAGAATCGCCTTATCACTGGGGCTGCTCAGCCTCCTTCATTTATCTTTTATTTTTGGGGAAAAAAAGTGATTTTCCATGTGTTTTTTTCCTCTTTGAGAAACTAGCCCTTTCTATATTTCAGATTGTTTTGGAAGAATAATAAATTAACCTTGATGAGCTTTATATAGAAGGAGTCTTCCTAGTCTAAGGCCAAACTGCCTTTCTTAGATTTTTAATTCTAAATTAAAGGGCCCAAATAAAAAGCATATTTGGAATTAATTCACTCCTTTGATTATGAAATCACCGTTCATTATTGTCACTGTTTTGCTTACCTCTCCGCTGATTTTTTTTTTCTTTCTAAAACAGACCCTTCAGGTTTTTCCTGATTCCCTTCCAGTAAAAAGTCTACCTATTTATCTAGCCCACCTCATCTGATCCTGTCCCGCCTTGGTCCCGTCCTGCCCTGGCCTATCCTATCTTTCTGCCTATAAAATTCTTAGATTTAAAATACTCAAGACAAGTTTCCATTTTTCATAGTAATATGCATTTTAAAGTTGTAGAATCAAGTGTGTGAATGAATAAATGCAAGGAATTACATGTTCATTTTTATTGATTTTACAGTAGAAAATGACTGAAGAAGATAAGCTCGGATGAAAAAGTACAAATGATAGATTGGATATTAACATAAAGTATAAATTATATAGGGAGGAGATGGTTTTCTTTTTACTAAAAAAACTGTTAACAAACTACATTTACATCTTTCTGACATTTTTAATTTATAAATCAAATTAAATCATGTTGAATGATCTATTCAAAAGCATTGACACAACTGCTTCGACAGCTCAAAGGAAGAAAACTTTACAGGAAAAAAATAAAATACTTTATGACACTCAGTGGCACAAGAACAAAGGGTACGGAGGATCACCTCAAGCTCCGCCGGTGCCCCTTGGCCATGGGGGAAACTGAATCCCCTTTTGTTTTAAATTTTCTTTTTAACTTAAGGATGGGACTTTCAAATAATTCAATTTATGTATTAATCATTTGTAGGCTTTTTTGAAAAGCCATCTGTGTAGTCCCGTATTTTATTTTATTCTGTGCTCTGGGTGTCATTTTCATTTCAGGAACATTCCCGTCGAAGTGAAGGAATATGGAGAACAAAAAGATGCCTTTGTCCTAGCAGATGGCCCCTATTAAAAGGTGTGTGAGGAACACAGCACCACAGAAATCGCTGGTGTAAATGAATAGTACTCTGTCTCACAGACAAAAGACTTACACTGATTTATAGAGGGATTCATCATACCTTGATTATTCTGCACTTAAAAAATTTCTTGTTTTGCTCTGAAAAAAATATGCTCAGAATTTCTATATCTCTTATGGCATCTATATTGAAAATTGTTATTGTAAGCGATTGACTTAAAATTGAATAAAGAGAGAAAACCTGGCTGGCTGTAGTCATAGGCTTCTCTCCACGTCCTCAGAATAAACGCTACATTTTACTTATATTTTCTCTCTTTCTGCGCCCAAAACCTCCCGGACCGATGCCCTGTGACATGGAGGGCAGAGCCTGTCAGCTCCGCGTTGGAGCTGCCCCTGCCTGGGCACCACCGCTTTCTCCTGCAGGACTGCTGACCTGCAGCTGCTGATCCACACGCGCAACAGCGGGCACCCTCACCAATCACAGGCGAGCCGCCGCCGCCTGGGCTTTTCCGTTTCTGTTCCTAAAATCCTCAGGCTTGCGGTCAGAAAACCTACCCTTGCTGTGCTGGGACAGAGATTCCAGTTTTCACGGTCCTTAGGCCATACAGCACGAGGCAAAATGGTTTTTTGTTCCCGGGGACCCTGCCCTGAGCTCTTCAGGTGATGACCTGGAGACTGGGTGTTGGGACTTTCCGTGTCACACTCTGAAAACGGGTGATGACTTTTTTTGATAGATGTGACCCAAGACAGCTTCCCCGTCCCTTGGGGGAGAACGAAAGCTCTTATGTCTCAAGGCTAAGTTGTTCTCTCAGCTCACTTATAATTCGGTCCTGGGGGCCATTTCTTGTCCCCCCACACACACACACCCGATGCCTGGTTCATAACCTTAGTGCTCTTGGCCTTAAGAAAGCTATGAAAACCAAAAAGCTGATCTTTATTTATGCATTTCTCACAATGGCAGCAAGTTGACAAAAACCCATCAATTTTTAGGCCTTTTTGACTCTGAGGATTTTCTCTTTGTCTTTCTCTAACTCTGTCTTGTAAAATGGCTCAGATACCTCTGTCTTACTCTGCTCCACCAGGAACTCTCCCCGGTATCTCCCAGACCAAATCCTGCAGCTTTCTCAGCCAGAGGTTTCCCTCCCTCCATTTGTCCGCCAGCTCGCCATATGCCGTCTCGTGTGTTCCAGCTTCCCAGCAGGCCCCATGGTTCTCAGCAGCCATCTTGCTGCAGCTCGCATAGAAGACAGCCACCATCTTGTGGCCCTCCCCCGCTTGACAGTGTGCTGCCATCTTGAGCTCCCTCGCTGTGTTAGCTCCTTAGCTGCTGCGCGCACACAGTAACCCGCCAACAGCCTGTGTTTCCTTGTCAAATAGTGACGAGTGGCTGTTTTATAGCCAATCATTGGGAATTGCCAGACGGTTAGCCACTGGTGGCCATCTACTCCACAACCTTGTCAGCCTCAGTCTCTACTCCCTCTTAAAAACAGGCTGGCCCTGAGAGATTCATTAATATACATGTCCCTTTCTTTCTCTGATCTATCTCAGATTAGCCATAAATTAGGTTCCTTTTCTGCTATTCTTATTTTAAAGATCTCTATTAATTAATCTACAAAAACATTCACACTACTCTTTATTATAGCTCAAATTGGCCAAATATATTTGAGTGCACTATGATTTTGTAACATGTTTGTCAGTCTATATATCTGTGGACTGTTTACTGTACAGATCATCTGTCCATGTTTGTCCACTTGCTTGCTCTATAAACAGCTGTTCCTTTTTATTTGAGCTCAACAATTTTTTTCTCCTCTTTTCCATTTTCAGATTCATTTAATCAAGGTTTATTTGGGTTATACATTTAAAAAGCATGCTTCCACTTAGTTTGCCAGCTGGATAAAATGTTAAAACTGGTTAAACAAAATCCCTTGGAGTGAGGAGACATTGGATAGGATTTCAATTGATGAATAAGAAAGTGGCCACCTGGTAATTTTAACCAGCTTTTATTCATTAATCAGAGACCCCAATAATCACCATAGCCTTATAGGACACACCCCAACTAAAGTTCACATGGCTAAAACAATTCATTGTTGCTGATCTGATGGAATATTAATGCCTTCAAATGTAGAATTGAGATTGCTTATGATGACAAATGTTTTCTTTCAGATCCAGACATCTGCCTTTTCCTCATGCTCCAGCCAGGAGATTCAGGTCAGACCAACACGAGGTCATCAGTCAAATAATTTTTAAACAAAAATTTATGTAATGTATATGCTATACTTAGAGATGCTTAAATAGTGAGCAGTCCAAACAATGTCACAAATTTCTTCAGTGCTCAAACGTTACAAACACCCATGGTCAATACAAAATAGTAGTTCCATTTATGTTAAGCTAACTGCCTCTACTGCACTGTATTATCAATCTTCTAGATGTTCAACAACTAAAATTAAGAGATAATTATAAATTCCTTTTGGATTCATTTTGCTGGGATCCACCAGATCTTTTCCAGAAAAAGTTTATCTGATGCATATTGGGGCCATAATTAACTATACTTAAATGACACCGCAGCTGATCTCTATCTCCTAATAAAAAGGTAAAATTAATGAAACAGGCCATCCTCAAAATCAGATAGGATTAGATATTCTAACAGCACAGGAGATACTTATACAATTGTAAAGCCTAAATGTGTGTATGATAAATCAATGACATGTCAATTTCTAAAATTCCCTAGTCCTTATCCTTATCCTCCTTATGGGAAGTCATTACTAAAACTATACTCATATTTACCCTGTTGATTCTATTATTTGACTCCTGCATACTTAATGGATTGTTTGCCTTTGTCTCCTTTAGACTGACCCAGGTAAGACATTCTCTGTACTTGTGGACATGGAGGCCATGTATAGTGTTCTTCCTGAGTTTTCAAGCCCTTGTATTAAGTCCTCAGTCTCTGCAGTGGGTGTTGACAGCCAACCTACATAGCCTTTGCAGACAGGGCTTATTCCATGCAGGTTCCAACTCTCTTCTTTACCCACGGCTTCCTAGTAATTCCAACATGTCCCACACCCCTTTTAGGTAGAGATCTTCTTCAAAAGCTTAACATCCCCTTTACCCTCTTCCTTCTTCTCTGGTTGATCCCATAGTTTGAGATACCTCCAGTCCCACTCGTGCTACCCATGCTGTGCTTATTTTAATTATCTTAGGGATCCTTCAATTTTTCCTTGTGTTCCCCAATATCCCATAGCTCCCAAACATTTACAGGGACTTAAATCTATAATCAAGTGCCTTTTAGACAATGGTTTTCTTAAACCTACCCATTCACCCTATAATACTCCCATTCTCCCGGTGCAGACCTGTCTCTAGTGCAGGACCTTAGGCTAATCAATAATGCTGTTACCCCAATCCACCAAGTGATGCCAAACCATTATACCATGCTCTCTCATATCCCTCCTTCCACCACTCACTTTACAGTCATAAATCTTAAAAATGCCTTTTTTACCATTTCCCCTACACCCTGATAGTCAGGATTCCTTTTTGTTTATGTGGACTGACCCAGATACTCTGAGGTCTCAGTAACTTACACCTGTCATCTCAATAGTAAAACCTCTCCTCAGAGACACATACTACCCCCTTCCTTTCCTATTCATCAGTTTCATGGACACACTCCTGGTCAGGACTAGCAGGTAGATTTTGCACACATGCCTTGCCACAAAACTCTCAAATATCTTCTCGCCTTTGTTTGTACTTTTTCAGGATGGATAAAAGCCTTTCCCACAGCCAGGTTGACTGCTGACATAGTTACAGGAAATCATACCAAGGACTACAACCATGGTGGAGCAGCCCCTACCTGGTCTTCTTGGCAACCCCAACAGCAGTCAGAGTTGCTAGACTACCATCCTAGTTCCACATCACACAAGCCAAGTGGTGCCCTCCCAACCCTGAATCCAACCTGAGTGGTCAGTTCATCTTCTGCAGCCCACCCATCTCTGTCTCACGAAGGCCTCACAGCCACAACTCTCAGGCTAAGTCATGTTTTGTTATCAGGCTTTATATTTCTCATGCTTCTTATTCTTTCCAGCTCAACTCCTGGACCAGAGATAAGCCCTGCCTACGTACTTTTAGTTTTTACCCTTTCAGATGGGGGAATAATCACCTTTCATAACTTCACTCCTCCTAACCCCACACTTATTTTTCAGAATTCTACCTCACTGTGGTCCTGATGAAAGGACATATTTAAACCAAAGGCACCTTTCCTTCTACTTCCCCTGGGTCCTTAAATATGACAGTGGCCTGCCTCCTCATAGCACCTTGTCTCTTTGTTTTTCCAGTCTAAGTGCAGGCATTCACCAATGATGAGGTTGTCCTGGCTGAAACACTTGGTACCAGCTTTTGCGTGGGCATCAACCATCATCCTGTCAACCTTCCTAAACCCCAGTATGGGGCCCCCTTTCAGCAGGAAGAAGTAAGAGGAGACGTCACCCTTTTCCTAACAATATAAAGACGGGAATGAGAGGATTTTGCTCTAGAACAAGTTACACCATATTACGGCGTTGGGAAGCGGAATCAAGGATCCCTCCTTCCCCTATGACAACTTCCTTTTTCTTTTCCCAGTGGCATGAAAGAGGTCCCAATCAGCCCCAATGCCCACCCTAAGCACCACCCCCAGTCAGAGGTTATATATATCTCCCATGACCCACATTCTGGTCAGAGAAAACCAGGCTGGCTATAGTTATGGGCTTCTTTCCACGTCCCTGGAATAAAGGCTATTTTTTACTTAAAAAAAAAAAATGAATAAAGAATATCTTAGCAAGATTTTACTTTCTTGTACTAGTCTGAAAATCATTTATTCTAAAAAAAATATTTGAACATTTTATATGCAATATTCTACTAGATACTATACTTAAAAAGGTTAATGGGTAGAATCTATGTCATCAATTACTCAGTTTTATTTGGTACAAAGAAATGTATATATGATTCTTTTTCCTGTAAGAAACAAAGCTTTGACTCCATGTACAGTAAAATTTAGAATATTTAGCAGATCAAATGGGAGAACAATACTTCATATTATTCTCTATCTTTTTTTTCTGCCATACTTAATGTGTTTCCTTTTTTTCAGTAAAATGGTACATTTATAGCATCAAGATTTCTGCAGCAGTTTCAGGCATAGCATCTTTACTCAATAGCACTCAAAGGCCAGAAGTGAGAGAGTCATGGGTCATCATTTTTCTTTTTTTCTTTTCTTTATTTTTTTGAAATAAAAAAACATGCTGACATCTCTTGGTAGAACTGGTCAGGATTGCATCTTAAGACAACTTGTGTACTGATTATTTAAAAAGATAATGGAAATACTGACTGACTATCAATAGTCAAAAAATCTACCCTTTGGTGTTGGAGAGAGACCCAACGTTACTTGGGACAGAAGACTACTTTTTTTTTTCCTGTGCTAGGGCTCATCCAGGGCCTCATGCAGGCTAGGCAAACACTCTACCACTGAGCAGATAGATCCTAGCTGGTTGTGATGTAATAATTAACAAAGAAGCAGGATTTGGAACTTGTTTTTGTAGATCACCAGAAGTCTATAATACATTGCAATTCAGAATAATTATTTATTAAAAGATAAACAGATAAGATTTTATGAAATTTTGTAAAATAAAACAAGAATGTAAAATCTTTCTGCTGTTTGTTAATTCACATCTATCTCTGCCTTTTGCTCTATCCTTCTCTCCAACATATTCTGCCAATATTAGGATAAAATCACACCTTTTAAAAAATATCCTCTTATTAGCTATTTCTGTGTAATAAATTCACACTATGGATTGCAGTAAATCTCATTATAATTTTCAGAAAATCAAAATTGTTAAGTGGGAACAAAATCCAAGTGATTTTTCAGCCAGAGAGAACTATGCATCTATAAACAGTATATTAATAGCTTCATGTTCCAAACAGGAGTGTGAATCTTTGCTGCATTATGCTACTTTAAAAAAAAATAGGAAAGCAATTTTCAGGTAATTATGCACCTGTTTTTGCTTTATCCTGTGCACTCTTGAATTTGGGAAAAATTTATTTTTAGTAAAAAATTTATTTTTGAAATTCTCAGAAAATAAATGCTGGCTAAAGATATTCTAATGAAGAGACCTGAATTCATGTGTTATGCTTTCATTCATTCAGCACTTATTTATATCTTTTATTTATATTTTCTCCTTTCTCTTTGGAGCCAGAGTTGTCTATTGGACTTCACTCATCCAATATATCTGGTAGGCATTGTCAAAGAACCACAAAATTATACCTGTGAATTGGCTATGTGCAGTAACTGTGTAAAAAGAAATCACAAATTTTTCTACAGTTTAAGTGTCAAATCTTGTTATTTCAAAATAATGTTTAAATGTCTTAGACATAAAGCTCTTCTTTGATGCTTAGAAACTAGCAAGAAAAAATTATACAATCTGACTTTGAAGTATATGGAATTGAAAACTCAGGTATAAGTTGCTTATCTCAAGTATTTTGTTGTGATATCAGAAAACTGATTGCAGTACCTGTCTATCATGTAGGTCATATGATATTTACATCTTATTTCCTGCTAATAATCACCTCCTGCCTTTCTAAGTTACCACTCATTTGCCTTTTGGAGAAATTATTTTCTTGTCTTGAATTTTACTGGTTATTATGCTTTCTTAAACAAAGAAATTTTACTCTTGTTTGTCCTTAAATTTTATTAAATGGCAAGATAATATGTATTTATATGCCTTTTTTTTTCTTTTGAAAACCATGAAGTTTTTGCGATTTATCCAATTCTTAATAATATTCTTTCAGCAGGTCTATATGAGTTATTACTGTGTGGCATAATTTCTCTTTGCATAAAGCAAATTTCATTTAAATTATTTAAGACTTTCAATATAAACTCGGACTTAGCCATATATAACTACAGTTTTGTAGCTTCAGTCGTGTTTTTCTTGGTTGTATGCATGTTTCTTTTATTTTGATGGACCTTTAAGTTATTTTCACTTGGTGGCATCATGTACAATGCTGCTACTGGCTTTTTTTATAAGTGTATCCTGGTACAGATGTACAAAAATGTCTCTCGGGTATATATATCTAGCACTGTATCAGATATACATGTCATCAACCTTAGAATTGTTTCTCAAAATGCTATTTATATTCCCATGTAAGAAAATTCTTGCTTATTATTACAGGCTCACAAACAAATAGCATTTTCACACACTTTAATCTTTTGTGAATGACAAATGTGTACTGAATATTACATTGTAATTTATATACTAATTTTTAAATTCACTAATGAGTTAAGAAGATTTTAGATTGTTTATTAGCCACTGAAATTCTTATTTGTGCATTGCCTATTCAGTTTTTGGTCAGTTTTTAAATTAGACTATTTTTTTTTGTTTTCTTGGAGAATTTTTGAATTTTGGATAAGGCATTTTTATGAGTTGCAAATATATTCTCCTACTCTGTGACATTTCTTATAACTTTGACTTTGGTTAACTTTTTGCTGAAAAATACAATCCTGTAGTTTTCATAACTGACTGCATCTCTTACTTTTTCCTCCGCTTGCAGAGATGCTCTTGTTTTGAAAGAGGTGCACAATAAGGGTCAGCCTATCTGCAGGGTGAATAAGGAGTTCTTGGCTTAATAGTCATCATAAACAATGAATGATGGGCTTATTGAAGAAAATAGATTTAAATAATCGTTTGTCAATATTCTGTGAGTTAATTTCAACTCATTCTTTTGGAAAGGCATACATATGCTGTTGCTCATGAACAAAATAGAAATCTATGCCTGCATCTGTGGTGGTTGTGTTGACTTACCATAGAAGGACAGAAATTATTTTTAATGCCAAAAATGAATACATTTCAATATTTGGTCTCATTTTTTTAGTTACCTAAGGGGGAAAACCTGGGTCTTCTGTAGTTGAAAACTGAAAATTGAGTAGCTGTTAAAGAAGAGAAGGAACCTCAGTATTCACTATATACTTTTTTGAACACATCACATTTTACAAGGACATTTTGGTATTCCTATGAGTATATTAACACTGCTTTTTCCAAGTCTCTCTGGCTACTCAACCAAGTGACAATTAGTTAAGTTGTGACCACATGTGGTATATAAATTATGAGTTCTTCTGTCTCTCTAAAACTTTATTCAGCATCAACCTTTCTACCAATACAACAAGGCATACCAATAAAACAAGGCATAATAGATGATAATTTATGAATGTAATTTCAAGGAAGTAATTCTGCTTTCTGATTATGGTAGAAAATAAAGGATTTAAAGCCTCCTTGACCCACTATGAAATTTAATTTTACTTTTCTCCCTCTGATGTTGTTTATGGAAGTAAACAAGGAAAGTACCAGCAAGGTGATAGATACATAGAAATGCAGTGATCACAAAGTTTAAAGACAATGGCAATAAAAAATGAAGAAAATTGTCAGAAAAAGATAAAAGTGAATGAGTTCAATTATTATTATTATTTTGCTACTAAAGAAAACCGTATTGGAAAATGACAGTATGTTGCATAATTAGGCAGCGTAACAGCACATAGGAGAAATGATAATGTAGAGAAAGCCTAGAGCTAACATTTGGATTACTTTATGATTTCATATTCAGATAATTTAAAGAAGAATTTACTTACTTGATACACGAGGTATACTGGTGTGGGCCAAGGGACTCACTTGAGATTTTCACTACTATGGTAACCATCTCTTTCATATATTTTAGGCTAAAACACAAGTAGAAATGCTAAAACCTTCACGAATTTGTAAGAGTATGCAAATACCAAGCTCGCCAACTGGATTCCTGGAAGGTTTGCATTAGCCTAAGGCTTATATTTGAGTTTAAATAAGCTCATGAAAGAAGTGAGTTGAATGTGAATCTTTTTTGAATTAGGGAATATTAATTATAGAAAATAATGGGTCTCATTGTTATATATTCCTAATATATATTATCATTGTTATATATTCCTTACATATGTATATGTATGATTATTAATATATAATATATATATTATTCTTATTATATATTAGGAATATGTCACTACATATTCCTATTATTATAGTGATATATACTATAGAGTGATATATAGAGTGATATAGTGATATATAGAGTGATTATATAGGTGATATAGTTTTATATATACATCACTTTGATCATATCTGACCCCTATTTTCAGCCTTTGCCTCATGTTCCCTTATTTCCAATCTTTATTTTCTTCTCTACTTCTTTTTACTACAATGTTATATTTTCTCCCCTTGTGGATTTTACAGATGAGGAAAAACATATGATGCTTTCTGGCTTATTTTACTGAAACTAATGATTTTCAGTTCTATTTCCTGCAAATGACATGTTTTTATTCTTCTTTGTATCTTAGTAGATCTCAATCATATATGTATTTCACATTTTCTCTATCCATTAACCCATTGGTAGGCACGTAGGCTGTTAGCATACTCTGGATATTGTTAATTGTGACGTAGAAAACATGGACATACAGGTATCACTCTAGTATGCTGACTAATTCTTCCTGCTATATTCCAAGTAGTCGTACAGTTGGATTTTGTGTTAGTTCTACTTTTAATTTTTTTTAGGATCCATTATATTGATTTCTATAGTTCCTGTACAAATTTACATTCCCAACAACATTATACAAGAGATTTTTTTCATCATATCCTTGCCAAGATTTACCATTTTTGTTTGTTTTAAATTCTTTATGAGAGCCATTCTGATTGGGATGAGATAGAATCTCAGTGTAGCTTCAATTTTTCCTTTCCTTGAGAGCTAAAGAAGCTGAATATTTTTTCGTGTACTTATAGCCTATTTCTTCTGAGAAGTTCCTGTTCAATTTATTTGTCCTTTTGGAATGGGTGATTTGATTTTTTGGTTATTCCTTATACATTCTGAATATTAATCCTCTGTTGGAGGAATATATGGTGACCATTTTCCCTCATTCTGTAAGCTGTTCCTTCATTCTATTGATTCTTTTCTGTGCTGTTGAGAAGCTTTTTAATTTGATGTAATCCCTTTTGTTGATCCTTGCTATTATTTCTTGAGCTATGGTAGTCAATTTTCAGGAAGTTGTTTTCTCTTTCTACATCTCATCTTTACCCACAAATACATTATGATCTGAAGTTACAACCAAGAACATGTATAAGTACACTAGGGTTAGATATGTGTGACTTTGGTTAAAACAGTTTTAGAATTTCATTTTAGAAGCATTGTCTTTTTGCTTCTATGTAAGAGTCCAGAATAAGTGACAGTAAATAGTAATGATTTTGTTATATGTTGCATGAGTTTCTGCATTTAGTTTATTTATAAACATTTAGTTTTTACCTCAATCATTCTGTAGTAAAGCTACATATAAAGATTTTCTGGTGAAATGTTTATTTCAGTAATTGTTACATAATAATACTGTTCATCTAGCCAGTACTATTTTTATTTTTCATGGGCTTTTACATATCCTCTATTACTTTTGTAAAAAGCCTGTGAGGAAGAAAGACAATTATTATAAGCAACAAAACCAAGGCCGTGTTACATAGTAATTTGTCCCGCTTTCTGCACAGACGCCGCATGACAGTTGTATTTATGAAGACAAGCCTTGGAGCAATGTTTTACTATTTCATGTCTTCAGAGGAGAATCTGAGAGCTACTGATCCTGCAATTTAAACTTTGTGCATTTAACATGGTGGAAAACATAGCCCAGGGGTTATGAAGAGGGTGTCCAAGCTTTGCTCTTTATCGAACTGTGTGACTATTTTCACTTGTATTTTCTCCAGTTAAACAAGGTTGAATTCAGGGCCTAAACTGCATAATCCCTCTGAAGGCAAAAAAGATCAGGTGTGGAACACGTGCAAAGAATATAAAGTTTTGTTTGCTTTGCAGTCAGTGCTCCAGTTTGGTGAATCCAGAAGCGTATCTTCTAAGCTACACTCCAGAAAATCCTTGTGTGACACATGGAGAGAATTTCAGCAGCAGTACAGCATCCCTGAACCTGTATCGGGAGTGGAAATGGACTGGCAGTTGCTGAATTACGTGGTAACAGGAATTTTCACAGTACCCTGGAATTCTCACGTAATTTAGTCTTTGAAACTTAGCCAAGAACTAGGTCTTAAACTCAGACTGTCTGACTCTAAAAGCTCAGAATCTGTTAATCTCATACACATTTAAAACAAATTTCTATAATAGAGCACAATTAGAAAAAAATAGTTGGGCATTTCTGAAAACGTTCTAGATTTTGTGATCATGCAAAGAAGTAGTTTCTATTTCTTTCAAGTTTTAGACAAAATTGAAGTGTAGCGTTTTAGTTGCAAGATCTGTGTCATGTTATCCAGCCAGAAACAAGGAAAACTTTGTCTGTGGCAGATGTTTATATTTTTAGTTGAGAATATTTGACTTTTTATGGTATAAATTAATATTAGAGGAAGTTGTTGGGCTTTGAAATTCCCCTAAACAAAAAATTCAGTTATTTTGATTTGAAGGATTTTTTTCATGTTAACTAAAAATAATCTTATTTGAGAGAATAGTTGTAGTAATTATTTATTTAAATAACAACTAAGCTTTATAAAAGACTAAATAATTTGGAAAAAAAAATCAGTGACTGCCTCCAATATTATCCTACAGTATTTACAGATTATGATAAAATATTTTTCTTTTCTAAATAGAAAGAGAAAAGTAGGACTGATGTGAAAGCTTTTTATCCTTTGATTTGCTCAAATACTTTCTCAATTTATATTCTTTTTCCTTTTTAAAATAAAGAAGAAAATCTCAAGGAAAAGCTATTTCCTAGGACATTATTTTGGAGATTGGTTTCTTTCTCTAGAGAAATAAAATCTCATTGCCGTCTTTCACGGAATAATTTTTTAGAATATAAGCAGCGAACTCTAAATTTATTGTCTTGTGCTTTATTTGGCTTTAGATAAAAAGTTCCTTTGATGATGTAAACTGAAAATAATTTTGGGATAAGTTGCATTTGAAAATGTGGTACATTTGCCATTTATAATATGCAGGTGTATATTATAGCATAGGTATGTGTGTGTATATATAATGTCTGGTGGTCCATTAAATTTATGTTGAAGGTTTATGTTGCTAAACAATAGAAAAAAAAGGATTTTTCCACAAGCAGATGAGAAAATTATTGAGGGCAAATAAGAATTTAAAAATCGACTTTGGGATTTAGAGAGAAAATTACTTTTACAGGGCAGTTTAGTAAACTAAAAAAAAATATATAACAAGGATTGAAGATTGTGAGTTTCATATACTCTTTCTAAAAACAGTAGAGAGTAAAATCAAATAAACAAAAAAGGCAAAGTCAAATAAATGAAATTTTGTGTAAAAATTCACATGTGCATTATATCTTAGTGGACAAATAATGATCAGCATTGATTCAGGGCCTCAGAGTTTCTTTTTTTTAATTTTTATTTTGGTTAATAGATTTGTCAAGGGCAAAGATTGCTAGCTTTTTGTATACAGTATGAAAATAATGTAAAACTCAATGAATGAAAGACTGAACAAATAAGTAGATGAAAGATAATGCTGAAAAAAAATTTATTAGGCAGTGATTTTACAGTGTGTTCGAGGTTTATCTTCCATAGTGAGGATTCCAACTTGAAAAGAATCTTATCGTTCATTTTTATATTTTCTTCCTGAAAGAACATTTTATATAAATAGGGATACTAGATAATAGGGTACAGTGTTATTCTACCTGAAAAGGAAGCTAGGGAAGATTTTGCTTTCTTTCATGGAACTGTATCATTTGTTTAATGATAAATTAATACAAGAATTTTCAGAAGATTGTTGGAAATGTACTTCCAAGAAGAAAAGTCTGAACATTTACATAGTTCTAGCATTTTCATGCTAAACATATAACTTTTTGTATAAATTTGATGATATATTGCACTAAACTGCACAACTTAACTCCCATAAAAGCAAAATCGATACATGAAATGTTAGCTGTATTACTATCATTTCTGAGTGATGTTCCATGTCTTTATAAATGTCTTTCTTCTTTGATTTACCCATCAGTGGTTTTGAATTCTCACAAAGAAGGAATTATTTAAAGCTTAAGCAACTTGGGCATTTGCTTTCAAATTAGCATAATTCAGTCCTTGCCATTCTCACCACTGAAAGACCATAAAATAATTTGAATATGTGACCAGCTAAAATGAAGATGGTTTTATTATTCATGAATACTCTAATATGAATGCTTTAAAACCTGTATTTCTCCATTATATTAAACTATAGTACAACATAAAACTGCCAGACTGGATTGTAGGTACATAGTCCCTATGGAATTTCCTTAAATTTTTCTATAGGATTTTTTTTCCTGTAATATCTATGCATTCGTTTTTTGGTTCATTTCTTCCTTCTGATATTTTAAATCACTGTTTAACTGAATTCTTGATCTTGGGCTTGATGTCAGGAACTGATGCTGTTTCAGAAATAACATTTTCTATAATCATGTCAAAATGGCGTTCATGGGCTCAATTGATAAACTTTAGAATTAGAAGGGGTTTCTGGGATTGAAGCTAGTGTTGTGTTACCCTAGGCCTTTCGCTGTGACTTTTGGTCACAAAAGAGAAGGAAACTTTCTTTTCCAGAACTTCAGGGAACATGATATCTGAAGACTTTTTAGGTATTGTGGTCATTACAGACACTGGCCTGCATAAAATAGCAGTTTTTTTCTTTTTGGATACATACCCTGAAATATGCTCTCTGATTCTTGCCTTCCTTATTTGCATAGTGAGAATTACTGCACCTCATTTACATAGCCATTGTGAAGAGAATATAATGTCATTCATGAGCAGTGCCTACCGTGACGCCTGTAAATGGTAATCACTATCGTTTTTGTAGGTACTGGACTCTGAAGCCCACATCGCTCCTTTCTCAGCAGAACCTCCAACTTGAGAATTATGCACTAGAATCCTATGCAAATTTTCAAAATGCATTATTACAATGTCAGTACTTATGGATGACCACATTTGTCTAAGGAATACAGTGGCTGTCTGTGGTCTGGGTTTGAAATTCATCTTTTTTAAAAATTTGTGTTTTTATTAATATGTGTTTGCAGTACATAATCATTACCTTCATTGTGGGAAATTTGTACTTGTACACAACACATTTTAACTCTTTTTATGCCTCCCAATCTCTTTGTCCCTTTCCCATTTGCAGAAGATCTTATTTCTTTTTCCTGCTGGTTTTGTTTTGTTTTGTTTTCTCCAGAACCTGGGATGGAACTCACAACTTCATGTTTACCAGGGTGGGACCTTAACCAACTGAGCTAAAGCCCAAAGTACGATCTTGTTTCTTTTTATTTATCTTTTATTTGCTCTTTGATTTATGTATACTTTGAGTTTCTCATATAAGAAAATCCATGTGATATTTAAGCTTGTGCATCTTAGTTATTTTGCTTAAAATTATGGTCTCAAAATAGTCATTCAGGGCAAGAATCCTTTCTACTATATTCCAAGAGGAGCACTAGCTCTAATGAATTCTCTTCTTTTTTTTTTTTTTTTTGGTACCAGGGATGGAATGCAAAACCTCACACTTGCCAGACAGGCACTTAAGCCACTGAGCTAAATCCCCAGTCCAATTCTCATTATTTAAACATGATAAAATAAAGCTAATAAAATGTGAAATGTATTGTTCTACTTTTTTAGCTTGATGGTATAACAGTATAATGACTGAGAATGCCCAGTTCAAACTTTAAGTATTCCTTGAATTCCACAAAATATTCTTGGATCTTACATTGAGACATGGTGGTACAGGAAGAAGCCAAACATGGCCTAAACCACGTCCTCTTTTTTTCTCTGTACCTCAGCTTCTACCTCATACCATGAGAAGCATGACATGCATACAAGGACCCTTCTACATGCACTGGTTTTGGAATAGTGCCCTTAACCACTCTGGGGACCAAGGAACATGCTGTGAACTCTGCCATTAGGAAAGAGCAGAGGACAACCTTAACTATGCCTTAGATTTGTATTAGGGGGTCCAAATGTCAAGATCATACTCTGAAATAGGGCATGTAAGCTATAAATAGGCATAGTTTTTTTTTAATATACTGGATTATTCATCCTATAAAGAAAGGAGTGACTGGATGGGAAACAGAAATGGACCCTCAAAAACACAGGACCCAGGTAAGATTTACTGCTATCTGACTGTAAACAATGTTTTTTCTCTTGACTGCCACCAAACCCAAGGATGACATCAACTTGCCTTTCTGTAGGAAAGCTCAGATTTCTGAAGCGAGGGTTTATCATATAAACTGAAAGAGGACCCAAAAGACTTTGCTTGTGACTAGGACACCAACATTTGGTTTTGACTATTTCATTAATTCTTTTTTTTAAACCATTTCTTAAGATTAGTTTAGCTGCATTAATAATAAAATGAGGTCAAATATTAGTTTTCTGTTGCTGCACAATCAGTTTCCTCAAACACTAGCATTTTAAAACAATGGGGATATGTAAAATTAGTTTCTGGAGCCCAAAGGTCAGGGAACAATTTAGCTGGATAGTCCTAGCTCTGAATCTTTCACGAAGTTATAGTGCAGAGGTCAGCCGGGACTGCAGTATCTAGAAGACTTGATTGGGGCCAGAGAGTTCACTTCCAAAGTGGCTGACACCTGTGGTTATAATGGTCTCCTGTCTGGGTTTGTATTGGCTGTTGAGATCTCAGTACCTTGGCATTCTCTCTGTTAGCATTCTCATGACATGCCACCTGATATCCCCCACAGCCAGTGACCCCAGAGACAATTAAGAATTTCTTTTGTGATCTACCCTTGAAATTCACAACTTATCCCATTTAACACATCCTCAAAGTGGAGAAATTAGGCTCCAGTCTTTGAAGAATATCAATTTTTATCATACTTTAAAACTATTTGAGGGGTTGAAGGATAGCACAGGGATAGAATTCTTGCCTGGTATGTACAAGGTCCTGGGTTTGATCTTCAGGTTGAAGTTTGATCGGAAAAACAATAAATAAATAAACCAAAGCTGGGTTATATGTTTGAAAATAAATATTTATGAAAATGAAAGTACTATAAATGTAATATATTTAGATGAAAGATCTTTCCTTTAATGTACTCCATGAGTTTCCTTAGCTTACTTCCCAGAATCTCCATGGTCTTCATAAAAATAGAGCTGCTTTCAGCTTGCTATGATATTTGCCTGAAATAGAATGGGTTTGAATTTTATAATCTGGAGGTGTTAAAAATCTGAGATTAATACTACTAGGGAAGAACAAGGTTTTCATAGACATTAAAATATTAGCTAAAAGTCACATTGGTAGACCTAGAGAGTCTGAGGATTTTGTCATAAAAGTGTTTGGTTTCAAATATCTTGATTTCTTCACTATGACTTATAATATTATAATGATAAATATCTACTGAGAAAGAAGATTTGAATTTACAATATTACCTTCATATAATTCCATGGTGTAAAGTATGGCTTTTAATTAACACTTTTATCAAAGATGATCCTTGAGGATATTTTTAAAAGTGAGATAATTGTACATTTACATGTAGTTTGAAGACATAATACAGGTTTTTTTTTTTTCTTTGTACACTTCATTCCATTTCATAAAGCTGATAGTCTAATATCACAAACAAGATACTGGGATGTGTCAGTCTACTGATCTTATTCAGATTTTCCAGTTTTAAACATTTATGTGAGTTGCTATCCATAAATTTCTCACCTTTACAAATTAATATATTTATCACGATAGTCAAGTTGTTAAGGATCTGACATTGCAAGAATCCTACCTTATCTCTTTTGTAGCCACACAGTCTACTTCCGTGCCTTCTGTAGCTCCATTCTTTCTAAGTCCAGGCTAATGGTAGCCATGTCCTGTTTCTAAAATTTTCTTTTGCAAAACTTGTATAAGTGAAATCACATAGTACATAAACTTTTGAAATGTTTCTTTATTCAGCATGATTCTTTGAGGAGTCTCCCAAGTTCTTTCTTTCTGTTGCAGAGCATTATTAAACGATATACCTATTATACTTTGTTTAACCATTAACTATTGACTAGCATGTGGATTGGTTTCAGTTTTTAAATGTTATAATAAAGTTTCTAACATTCATTCTACATTTTTGTGTGAACAAAAGCTTTCATTTTTCTAGGATAAGTGTGCAGGAATAGAACTGATGTATTTATACAATAGTTGCATATTTAAATGTTTTAAAAAATTGTCAGATTTCTAAGTAATCTCACTCATATGTAGAATCTAAACAATCAACCTCACAAAGGATGGGGGAAGGTTGATTAGTAGGTGCTTGTTACAGATAGAAGAAATAAATGCAGCTGTCCTGTTGCATGATAGAATGGCTACACAGAGCAATAATGTGCTGTGTATTTCAGAAAAATCTACAAGAAACGATATTAAATATTTTCAACACATTGAAATGATAAATGTCTATGAAGACAGAGATGGAAAGTCTGAGTTGAACATTATACCATGTATATCTGCATTGAAACATCACATGATATTCCATAAATATGTTCAGTAAAAGGAGGGAAAAAAAGGAAAAACCTGTCATGCTATTTTTCAGAGCATCTGTTGCATTTCACTTCTCCAGAAGCAATATATCAATTTTCATCACATCCTGAACCATATTTGGTGTTGTCTGTATCTTTTAATTACAGGGATAGATACCTGGTGAAATATCATCATTTTAATTTGAATTTCCCTAGTGGCTAATAAGTTTGAAGAAATTTTCATGTGCTCAGTGTTTTTTTTTTTTTAATTTGTATATCATCTTTAGTTTCAATGCCGTTTGTCCATTTGGGGTTATATTTATATTGTATTTTTTAATTTTGAGCTTTCTTTATATAATCTAGATATTAGAATTTTGCCACACATGTGGTTTGTAAGTACCGGTTCCTCTTTATAGCTTTATTTTATTTTATGTTTTTATTTTATTTTTATTTTTTTGGTACTGGGGGTCAAACTTACAACCTTGCATTTGTCAGGCAGGTATTTATGCTGCTGAGCTAAATCTCTGGCCTAATAGGTTTATTTTAATGCTTTTATAAAGTAAAGTTTATAATTTTGATGAGATCAAATTTTCCTTGTATAGCTAATGATTATTTTGGGCACTCAATCTGAAGCGGCGCAGGGAAAATGAGAGAGGTAAGAAGGAGATAAAGGAGGAGGCCTTTAATGGCATGGGAGAGCTTCACGGGAGAGCGGGGTACAGAGGCTCTCAAACTAGAACAAAGAGGTGGGGCTACTTTTATCAGTTTTGGCTGGGGGAGGAGTTTGGGAAGTGGGCAAAATGACATATTAACGGCTGATCTGAAGGAGCATCTGTCTGTGTAAAACAGAAGACTTGAAGATTTACCGGGGGCTGAAGGTGGAGGCTTGGGTGGTTGTGGAGTCTTGGGATTGGAGAGGGCACAGCGCACGTGCAGAAAGGGAGTGGGAGGTTCATCTCTGGGATGCCAAGGGAAATGTCGAAGCTACTTACTCTTGAAGAAATAAGTGGTTTCTCTGGGTCCGGAACCAAGTTGGGAGGATATAGCTAAACCCCAGGCTAGCAGAATCTATCAGATAACAATTGTAGTAGTCAAGGCTAAGACCTATTTGCTTAAACCCTGATCCTAAAATGTCTTACATCTTTATTTCTAAAAGTTTTCAGGTTTTGTTTTACAGTTAGGGCTATGGCTCATTTTGCATTCTTTTTTTGTTGTTGTTGCTGTTGTTCTTGTTAATAAAGTGTGAGATAAGTAAAAGTTCAATTTTTGCCTACATTGACCCAGTGATCTGTAAACATTTGTTGAAAGGGATAAGCTTTCTCTGCTAAAATCGTTTGGTGTTTTGTACAAAATAAGCTGAGAGGATTTTTATGTGAATTTCTATTAATCCATTTCTCTGCTTCCTTACTAACATTACACTGCCTTTATTACTGTATCGATCCAGTAGATCTTAACATATATAGAATAATTCCTCTTACAGTATTGTTTATCTAGATGGTTTAAGTTATTCTGAGACTCATGACTATAGACACATGACCACATGAATTTTAGAATAAGTTTTTCTGTATGAATAAAAACTTTCCTAAAATTTTGATAGGAATTAAATTAATAGACCAATGTAGAGCAAACTGACATTTTTATTATGTTGAGACTACCAATCCATAAACACAGGGTGACTAGCTGCATATTTAAGTATCTTTCAATTCATTTGTCTTCCATAAGGATTTTGTATTTTTAATTATACAGACATATATTTTCTAAGAATATCCCTAAGTATTTCATTTGTTAGAAGTGATATAAGTGGAATTATGTTAATTTTAGTTTCTGCATGTTACTATCAATATACAGAAATGAAAATGATTTTTGTTCATTTCTTTTATAGTGTGACTTTGCTGAACTATTTACACTGTTATGTGGCTTTTTTGTAGTTTACTTAGGATTATTATGCCTTTTAAAAATAGATTTATTTCTACTTTTATAATCTGTATGTTTTCATTTCTTTTCCTTTTCTTATTGTTCTGGCCAGTACTTCTAGCAGTGTCTGAATAATAAGAGTTCAGAGCACACCTCTCTCCCTTGTGATTACCATTGGTGAATGTTAACCTTTCTCAATTAAGCATAATGTTTCATATAGCCTTTTGCAGATGCTTTTATCAAGCCAAATAAATTCTCTTCTAGTCCTATTTTTTCTGAAAATTTTTTAAAATTCTGAATGAGTGTTGAATTTGACCAAATCTTATTTTGTGAAATTTACATGGAATATAATACTATATCCTTCAGCTTTTTGGTGTGGTATATTTCACTGATTGATTGAGTGAAGGTTGATCACCCTTGAATATATGGAGTACATTTAATTTGATCACACTGTATATTTTCTTTTATGTATTTTTGAATTTATTTTTGTAATACTTTGTGGAGAATTTTGGAGTCTAGGTTCAATGGAGGTATTAATTTGAAACTTTTTATTGATTATGGTTTTTGCCTCTTTTTGATATAAGGATTATGGTGGTTTTAATTAGCTGGTAAGTACTTTATACTATTCTCTGAAAAAAATTATATTAAGTTCACATTGATTCTTTAAATATTTGATAGAATTCTCCAGAAGGAAAATGTGGACCTGGATATTAGTAAGAAACTTTTAAGTTATAAGTTCAATTTTTCTTAAGGTGTTGATATACTTAAAAAGCTTCTGTCATCTTAATTGAATTTTGGCAATTTGCAGTTTTTGAGGAATTGATTCATTTCTTCTATGTTATGAAAATCATCAGCACAATGACATTAGTACTGTCCTAGTGATACGTTTATAAATGACTGCTTGCTCTGTAGTGATATTATCTATTTCACATTTGATATTAATGATTTATTTATTTATTTAGAGACAGTCTTGCTATGTAGCAGAGGCTGAACTTGAACTCACTTATGTAGCCTAGGCTGGCCTCCAACTCACAGCAATTCTCCTGCCACAGGTTCCCAAGTACTAGGGTTATAGTCACAATGATTTGCTTCTTTATTTAAACATTTTTTTTACTATATATACTTCTCCTCAATTTTATGAAGTATTTTTGAAGGACATTTTACCTCGTTTTTTTTTTTTAATTTGAAGTTCTAAAACCTCTGATGCACTTATTATTATAATTTCCCTTCTATTTGCTTTAGATATATATTGATCTCTATTCCTTCACATTTCCTAAGGTAGGAATTCAGATGATTGATTTGAAATCAATATGTTTTCACTATAAGTACTTACTGCTACAAATTTCCCTCTAAGTCTTGCTTTAACTGTGTCCCAAAAAGTATGGTACTCTTATGACATTTAAATCCTTTATCCTTACTAAAATCCTTTTAGATAACATTTTTTTTTGGTATCTAATGATGTTACAATTTTTCTTTCAGTTTTCTATATAATGTACAAAATCCATGTGGAAAAGAATAGTCAATTGCATGTACCTATAATGCTCTGTTTTTGCTTTCGTCCTGATGCTGAAAAGTTTCTTCTTTTACTATTTTCTTTCTGATTGAAAAACTTTGTCTGGCCAGTCTTTAAAGATAGGTCTGTCAGCAACAAAGTCTCTTAATTTTCCTTCATGTGTGATGCTTTTATTCTTCCTTCATTCCTGAACAATAGTTTCAACAGATCTAGAATTCACCATTGACTGATTTTTCTTTTGTTTTTAACACTAGCAAAATGTTGTGACACCTCTTGTGATGAGAAGCAGTAACAAATGAGAAATCTATTGTTTAATTTAATTTCCTTTTGATATACATCATATTCTCTGACTGCTTATTTATTTATTTATTTATTTATTTATTTATTTTGGGTGGAGGTTTGAAACAGGGTCTCACTGTGTAGTTTATGCTTGTTTTGCACTCAATATGTAGCTCAGACTGGCCTCAAAATCATAGAGATCCTCCCACCTCAGGGTCTTGAATTCTGAGATTATAGGTGTGCACTACCATGCCTAGCCTCTAACTCCTTTTTAGAATTTTTCATTTTACTAACTTTTAAAGTTTAACCGCAGTACATTTTAGTTTTTTTTTAGTTTAATCTTGATTAGTATTCACTCAATTCTTATGTCTGCATCTTTCAACAAATTTAGCAAGTTTTCAGCCATTATTTCTTCAAATGCTATTGCAATTCTAATCTTTTTAGTTTTTCTTTTTGCTAATTCAAAGATATATATATTGGATTTTTTTGCTGTAATATCATGGTGTTTTCCTCTTCAGTTAATTTTCTTCTCCATTGTGTGTTATCATCATATTTTAAGTTTCAGTATTCTTTCATTTTTAGATAACTTCTTAAACATAGAATAAAAAATACAATCAATGAGGTACATTTTTTTCCAGTGAGGCAGAAATTTAGGACTAAATATTACCTATATTATCCTAGAAATGTTATTCACTCAATTCATTAAAAAATATTTATCGCAAAAGAAGAGAAAATATAAATTTTAAAAAGGATAGTTATGTATTTTTACCTTATAGATATAATTTCATCAACCAGAAGTGATAACTTTTCTATGTTTCTATCCAGAAGTATATTTAGACTGATTTTTCCCCTGAGTACACACACACATATTTTTCTTACTTATAAATTTGGAATTTTACTTCATTGGTAATTTTAATATTTTATTCTTAGTTTTTATCTCCAAAAACTCTATGTTAAAAGAGAATTTAACTGGGTTGTTCTTATTAATAAATGAAAAATGTTGATAAACACAAGTTAATATTCACCCTCTCATGATTACAATGAATGGTCCAATTCTTTATATTTCATAAATTCCTGTGCCTATGTTAGTAATGCTAAAATTAATAAATCATCAAAGCTGGTACACAAAGAAATGAACCAATTAATAACATTATTTCATAGAAAAAAAGATTAAGTTAAATAGCCAACATCTCAGAGGGAAGCAGAGGAAATCCAGGTGTCCTGCTGTAATTCTTGTTGTAAAGATAAATAGGAATTAATGGTAAAACACTTTCCTTTGGAACATTTGGCAGATGCATATTTCCCTGTATTTTATTGTCTTTCATGTGATCCTGGTAGGAAACATAATTATTCAAGGACACACTATTCATCTGTATTTACAATACCTTGTTTTTCTATTTCTTTTCTGGCTTTTTGAAATTCAATGCTTCTATTGAACATACTCAAGCATTTTAATGATAAGAATGGGTTTAGTTATTAATATACAGCATAGCTACCTAGATATTTATGACTCTGTTGTCAATAAATTTTTATGTTTACTACTTTGTTCCATAAGTGGAAAAAACAAGAAGACACTTAAGTTGATTTATTTTTAATATCTTGTCAGCTGGGTCAGAGTTTGAGTTAGGAATACAAAGCAGTACAGCCTGCCAAAGTAACATTTTACAATACATTTACTATGCAACTATATCACTTACATGACTTGTTTTCTATCCATTTATAACACCTGGATGTCATTCAGCCTCAGTTTCTCTAATTATTTGTTCTTATATTCATCAAATAGTTATTCAATTTACACTGTTTTCCAGGCTTTATGTTAGGTGCCAGACATAGAATAATTTCATATATATGATAAAATAGAAATACAATAATTTCATATATATGATAAAATACATGCATTATATATATGTGTGTATCGGACATTTTATATTCTCATACATGAAAATACACATTTTATTCATTTGAATACATACACATGAACATGTATGAATTTAGCACAAGATTTTTGAGTCTTATATTAACTTCTTACATGAGTCTGCTTATAATTTTATAAAATCATCACACTGACAAGTATATTAAGAGAAAGAGAAAATAAGCAATATCCTATTTTTCTCTGAAGTTTTATTATCACATTTCTGATGAATCTGCTGGTGATTATTCTTAATGGCCAAAACCTCATATTTATAAGCAGTAAAGTAGATCTAGAATGCCAGGATTCTAAGAGAGAATGTTATTTGGGAAAAGACACTGGTTAGAAAGTTGCTATTAAAATGTGCTCAGCGTTCTGTTGTTACTATTTAGCTTGAGATTACAGCAAATCCATCAAGATATGATTTGGTGGACATGTCTATTTTTTCATCTTACACCTGTGCACTTCAAAACAGCAAAATCCCACTCCTTTATGCATTCTTAGCTTGTAGTACTTAGATTGGGACTAATTCCACTCCTTCACTCTAGCGGTGGCTCACCTAGCCAATCAGATTACTTTATTCCTCTGGCCAGTCTTTTGTTGGGAAATGTGGTCATGATTTTACTAAAAGTAGCAAAACATAGTCATAAACTTCTGGCTGCAACCACTGAAAAATAAAGAAGCATTTTTTTTCTTCTTTGGAATTTTGGGTTAGTAGTGACAAGTGTAAAATGTTGACTGCCATCCCTGGTTTGTTGAAATGTTTGTGCCAAGGGAAGAAAACAGAGCTGACAGAGTGAGGAAAAATCAGCAACCTGACAACGTCTTGTTTCAACCCATGATACAAACAAATTCAGAAATTCTCACTTTTAAATTATACATCTGTTAATTGCCATGACACAACTTCCATTAAAGTGTCATTCCTCCCACACTCATTGTTAAAGAGCTGTGGAAGTTCATGCTTTGGGTTTGGTGATATGTGTGATCCTTCTTGTGATTCACTGGTAGAATATTTAGATGCCTGTCCATGTGTGGATGTGTACACAAATACACAAATGCCCGCACATGTTTATGTATAACTTCACAAAATAAATTTTAAGGGTTGATAACTAACAAAAATGTGATCGTTTGTTGTTCTGACATAATCAGAACTCTTAGTAAACTGTGCAGTGCTGTCTCAGTAGCATCATGAGGTCACCAGGCACTCATTTCCCTTTGATATTTCTACCTGATATTTTTACTTTATAGTAGGGCTTTTCCTCACACTCATTTCATGTATTCTGTATCTACTGCTATCATCCTTATGTTATACGCAGGCAAATATGGCAGGCAGCTCAACAAAAACAAATATATATATAGGAGAAAAGAAAGTGAACATAACAGGACCAAATGCGTTACTTTTCAAGAATCCGCACCACACATAGAGACAGTTAGGGTGAAATAGATAATTATGATGCATATAATATTATGATACACATGATAAGTATGATACATAGATATAAATTTTAAAAATTCCATTTAAGTACCTCAAACTACAGAATCTTATAATTTCAAAGTTGCACAATTGCATTTATGTTGTATCTTTCTTGACTTATCTTGAAATCTAGCTTGATATTTAAAAGAAATTTCTATTGCTTTTCAATAAATCTCTAAAAGATATTTTGTTTTTCAGAGAAAGAAACAGATAGAACTGAACTCCATGCTATCAAGATTAAGTTAATTTAGCAACTAAAGCAAACACAGCAGGATTAAGTGCTGAGTTTGCTTCAGCATCATGGAAGCTACAGAACTGAGAATGTAGGGAGCTCCTGAGCCATTACAGGAATAGGTAAGAATCCCATCTTCCTGGGCCTGCTTCGGAGTCCAGTGGGTCTCATGCATTCACCTAGTGACAGCAATGGCAAACAAGCCTCCTTTTCTATGTTTGGATGTAGTTTCCAGTTCAGTTTAGAATACTATAAAGGAAACTAACCATGGTATTTGAAGTCATGGAGAAAAAAATAGGCAAAACGTGGAATCTCAGAATCCTCACATTTGTCTTTCTTTACAAGGGAATAATTTACTTATTGACAGAGACCAAAACCAAGGAAACAGAAACTAAATGACAAAATGTCATCTGGTAGTTTCAGCTTCACTTAAGCTCAAAACTGGATTTCAAAGAGTAATTCAAATATTGTACTCATTGGGGCATTGGGAAAAAAAATGGTATGCTTCTATTAATTCCTATTTCTTTTGCTTTTGTATTTATACTTGAGTAAATTTACTTGAGCAATTTACTGTGTAGATATAAGTTAACAAATATTCAGAAATCCTTTAAAATCATAAACACAGATGGATTTCAGAATAACTAAAGAAGACATAGAGGTAGAGAGAAAAACTCTAAAAGTAATATAGATAATGTACAGGAGTATCTTCATGACCTGGGAGTAGCAAGAAACTGAAATGATTCATTCAGCTCATAGATTAAAGGGATATGTTAGTTAAGTAATTGGTGGAAACTAAGGATTTATATTCAAAACATACCATCCACAAAGTTAACAGGTCATAGATTGGGCAATGATCATTGCTATGTCTTAGTTTGATGGAGAAATGAAGTTTGTATTATACAAAATCTCTTAATGGAATCCATTGAGAAAAATGGACAGAGATTTTATACTCTAGATTCTAATTCACAAATTAAATTCATTAGTAACTGGAGAAATTCATACTACAGTATCAATTAAGCTTCTAACACTTATCAGGTAAGTAGGCTGGATCCGAACGTGATAAGGGGATCATGAAAATAATGGGCATTTTTTTGGAGAGAAATCTAGCATTACTTAGATAAAGTTCACATAAGGTGAATGTTTCAAGGTTCCTGGCACCTGTATGTAACTCAGGAAAATTGTATTCTAAGTCTCTAATAGAATTTGTATGAGGATGCTTATTATAGCATGGTGAGTAAGAAGTAAACTTTAGCCCTGCACTGGCGAACACCCCTGGGGTGATAGGTAATATAACTAAGTGAATGGAATACTCTTTTAATTTCAGATCTCTTAGAGGCAAATTGTGGAACTATATTTGGGATGCACAGGAAACAGGTATGAGTACAGAAAGAACCAAACCAAAGGGAAGATAGTAGCCAATAAAGAATGAACCAACAATTCAATAACCAGCTACTGGGATGTAACTGGGGAAAAACTCTGGAGCCTAGCCCAGAGTTCTATAGAGTCAAGAGGAGACAGAGCTGAGCTTTCATACACCAACTTGGATCCGTCATTAACTGAGAATTTTGCTTAGCCCGTTCACTGTACTGTGACATGCTCTCTGAAGGCCACAGCAAGCTGTCATGCAATGAAAGGCAGCTGAAGTCACCTGGAGTTTTATAGGTGTGCTTTGACACAGGAAAGAAGAGAAGACTCTCTGGGGGCTGTGATGGTGTCTGTCATGAATCCTAAGCAACAGTTAAAAGTCACTGAAGTGCCAGGCGTGGTGGTGCACACCTGTAATCGTAGCACTCCGGGAGACTGAAGCAGGAGGATCGCTGTGAGCTCAAGGCCAGTGTGTGCCACATGGTGGGTTCAGGGCCAGCCTGGACTACATAGTGAGATCTAGTCCCAAAAACAACCCAAACCAAAACAATGAAGTCAAGAAAAAATAGTAAGATCCTAAACAGCATTATATGACTTAAACAAGACAAAATAAAAGGAAAACCAAGATACAATCCTATTTACATAAAGTAAAAATACATGCAGAGAAAAAAAAACCCAAAATACCCATTTTACACAAAAATATAATATGGGACAAAAATCACAAATAAAATGGTCACCTATGTAATGGAAGGGGAAGGAAAATGAAAAATGAAAAGAAAAGAAAGCATCTTTCAAGAACCCTTAATATTCTTCTATGAATTGAGAAATGCAGTTTTCAAAACTATCTTTTATTAAGTTCACAAAAAGAAAACAAAGTTAATTTAAAAATTCCAGTTTTTCAAAATCCTTTTCTGTATGCTAGTCATTAAAAAAAACCCTCAGGTTACTGAATTTCTGCCTAATATACAAAATATCTGGAACTCACTGCTTAAAATTAGGTACTAGATTTCAGAAAATAATTAGGTCAAAAGCTTGCTATTTTAGAACATATAGGGAGATTGAATCTCTGTATCTAGTAATGTTTCTATATCTGCTAGTAATGTTAACAATAACCAGCATTAATTATACACATGTATAATTTATATATATATATGTACATATATTACATATATAAAATTTATACTTAGAGCATATTAATTCATGTTTAAACTTCTTATAGAATCACATCAAAATGATTTTCAAAAAGGTAAGTTTGCCACTTAATTTTTTTTCAGATTTTTTTTTAGTTCCTAATGAGATATACCACATCTATGCATAAAGTGTGATAAAATATATCTTTACTTCAAAAGACCTTCATAGAAAATTGTAAGAATCTTGACATTTAAAAGAAAGAAGTACATTTTATATAAAAATTTCAGAAAATAAATACATATATTTATTTAAGAACATCACGGATCAAACGTTATTCTATAGATCAAATGAATGAATCTTTTAACCCTTTCTTTTACAAATGAGTTTAATCCTTTTATATTTATCATTATCATTTATTGACTTGCTTTTCATGTGGTATTGTTCATGTCAGTTAATAGTGACTCCATTTCCACTTCCTTAGATAAAAATTTTTGGCATTTCCTTTCATTTCTCTTATACCCCACACACATTTTTTTCAGTAATTCTCTCCACAAAGTCTTGTACAATCTGGTGTTTTCTGCTGTATTCCCTCTTCCTCCTTTCTGTGCCCATCCACACTGGGCACCTCTTGTCCCTAGGGTTTTCCCACTTCAACCTACCAAGCCAGAGCTTTGGATTTACTCTTTGCTCTATTATCTTCTTTTGTTTTGCCCCAACCATCAGTGTTTCATGTCTTCATCTCCTCTCAGTGAATTTTTCCTGATTGTTCTGTTGCAGATTATTCCTCCCTCTTGAACTTTCTTCCTCCACATATTTTCCCCATGGTAACTTCTCTAATTTATTATATCTTTTATGTATTTACTGGATCTTTCCTTTAGTAGGATGTTGGTTCCATGAGAGTGGGCAGTTTTGTGTGCTTCAGTAAGCTCTATGTTCAGTGTATACAGGAGTGCCAGTAAATATTCTGCAAGTATTTTCTGGATAAATGAATAAATTGTTACTATTTTTGTTAAATATTTTATTCAATGTGCTTATTGTCTCAACTTCTATTGAATTGATCAAGTTTTCTCAATCCTCTTTATTTCTCACTTGTCATGGAAATTTAAACTTTTGTTATTTTTAAAATGATTTGCCTATTTTTTCTTGCTATAGTAGTAAAAATACATTAATGTATAACTTGAATGTATAATAAGCAAAATAGAAGTTACATTTCATTGAATGAGCACAACTTTGTTAGCACCCAGATGAAGAATCAGAATATTTCCTTACCCACACAAATAATTATTTGTCCTTTCTGGTTTCTTTTTTGCACCCAAAAATAATACTGCCCCAAGTTCTATGTTTATGGGGTAGTTTTGCCTGTCCTTGAATTTTATGTAAACAGAATCTCTCAGCATGTGTCTGACCCCTTTTGTTTAACACAATACTGTAAGATTCCCCCTGTATTATGAGTTTATCTATCATTGTTATAGGTTAGGTGTTAAATCACCACCACCAAAGGCCCACGTGCTAAGTAAAAACTGGGTCTCCATTTTAGTGCTAGTAAGAGTTACACAGAGAAACATCAAAAAGTAACACCCAGTAGTGGGTCTTCCTTACTAGGTATCCTTGAGATTTTGGAGGCTCTAGCTTCTCCTTCTTCTACTTTTATACTTCTTATTCACAAGGTAAATGGCTTTGTTCTTCCCTGTATTGCCTGCCATGACAGGCCCAAAGCAAGGGGACCAGTTGACCATGGACTAAAATGTTCAAAATTATGAGCCAAAATAAACCTTTTCTGTTTATAAGTTGATTGTGTCAGATATTTGCTATAGCAACCAAAAGCTGACAAAAACAATTTTCACTGATTTTTCATATTGTTTTATATAAATATAAGACCATTTACTTGTTTTTTTTTCCAGTTTTAGATATTGATATTGCTACTGTGATTTTTATTATGTGTGTCTTGGATAAAAAGCATTTGTGAATTTCTGTGTGGGAGTCATGTACCTAGACATGTCTAGAGCACAGGATAGTAGTCTTGTGTTTAGCATTAGCAGACATGGCCAAATGGTTTTCTCAAGTGGTTATGTGCATGCACACTCACTTTCATAATACATGAAGATTTTTGTACGCATACTTAATGGCACATCCTCAGAAACCTGGTGTGTTAGTTAACTTTTGTTGTTGGCTTACGATTTCAGCTGTTTCAGCTCATATTTGCCTTGCTCCAAGGCAGAAACATTGTGGTGGAAGGGCATGGCAGAGAATCTGCAGTAGCCAGAGGAGGGAGGGAGGGGAGAGGGGAAGAGATGGGCAAGGGAGAGAGAGAGAGAGAGAGAGAAAGAGAGAGAGAGAGAGAGAGAGAGAGAGAGAGAGAGAGAGAATAGGTTTTTCAGAGGTATACCCCAGCTGCCTACTTCCTCAATCAGGCCCTGCCTCTTAATAGCACATTTAACCACGAACTCATCAAGGTTAACCCATCAATGAGGTTAGTGCTTCAAGATCTAGGCATCTTCTAAAAGCCCCACAACTGAACACACAAGCCTTTGTGGGAACATTTTTGACCCAAAATGTAACACATGGAGATTATCATTTATCATCTCTATCATCTTTATACATGAATTTTTTCACTCTTTTTAAAAAATGTTTTGTCTTCTAACATTTCTTTAACTTAGTGACAAAGTAAATCCTTTAGTAGTACTTTCTCTAAGGTCTGTGGGTGGCAAATTTTCTTGGCTATTACATGTGGCAAGTCCTTAATTTTATTCCCTAATTGATGCTTTATCCTGGTATAGGATTTGGATAGTTTTTTCAACACCTTAATGGTATAACTCCATTTTTTCTATGGTCTGATGCCATTATTCATAACTTCATACATAATGTATTTCCTTTGGTAGCACTTACACTTCTTCTGAATCACTGATGTTTTTTAGTTTAAATAAGCTATTGCTAGGGTTTGATTTGCTTTTATTTATCCTGCTGGGTGATGAAGTGCCAATACCCTAAGGTTTATTTTTGCTAATATAACAACCCTAACTATAAAAGCTTCCATTTCCTTTGAGTCCTAGCCGAAATTTAAAAAATTATTAGATGATGTGTGCTCTTTAAACAATGCTAGAGCCTGAGAGCCACTAAAATCATTGGTCTGATTTCCATCATTTGCCCACTTGGGAGGTCAGAAGCTCTGCGACTAGCCCACTTTATGGATTAATACCTAGGGTAGAAACATTATAAAATTTCTCTTGGCATTTTGGGTGGAATTACAGAAAAAGTAAGATGTTAGCAAATGATGGGGTATGAATATTTATTAAGTGGCTATGGATATCCCTTACAAAGTACTAGGACATGTTCAGTCTAAAAGTAAGCATTTGATGCAGGAGCAGTGAAAAATAGCACCATGGAGTTAGAATTTTCTTTCTTGGAGGAAGAACTACAACCTTTAATTTTCTGGTAGATTAAAATATACAAGTGTAGTTGCCATTAGAAAGACAGTCTGGAAAATAAAATAGCATAAGCATTAGGCTGTAAATTACTCTCTTTGTGGGTAGTGAATCCATGGAAAGATATTCAACAAAAGAAGGAAGTGACCAGGGACATACTTAATGGTGGCATAAAAATTTGGTTGGAAAAGTGATTTGAAGTAAGGAAAAACTGAATTGTGTTCTTGCAAAATTCACATGTAGAAGCTCTAACTACCCAATACCTCAGAATACGACTGTATACGGAGATAGGTGCTAAAAGAGGTGATTAATATAAAATGTTAGCATGGGCCTTAATTCAATGTGACCTCTTTTTTCTTGTGAAAATAGTAAAGCAAGAAGGAAGCCATCTGCAAGACACAGAGGGAAGAAGAAATTAAACCAGATGGCAATTTCACCTTGTGTCCTTCCAGGATGGTGAGAAAATACATGTTAGCATTAAAACTACCAGGTCTATAGTACTTTGTACTGGCAAACTAATGTAAAGACTATCTTATTACACTTTGTGCTGCTACAACAATAACCCAGACTTCAAGTTATCAATAATATACATTTGTTTCTCAGTATTCTGAAAGTTGAGAAATCCAAGATGAGAGAGAGAGCATCTAGTGAGAGCCTTCTGCTATGTTATACCATAAGGAAAGATGGAGAGAGGAGGAGAAAACATATTCATTATCAGGAGCACAATCCCAAGATAATTAACCAATTCCCTCAATAGTGGCATTAATCTACGGAGAAGACAGAGCCCTACTGACCTGGTCAATTTTCAAGCGTCTTATCCCTCAACACTGTTAGATTGGAAATTATGTTTCCAACCCATGAACTCTGGGGGACACATTCAAACCGTAGGAGAGAATAGTTTCAAAATTTCTGGAGTTGCAACACTGAAAACAGGGAGAAATTGTTTTCTAGGTAAAACCTAGCAAACATGTAACAGATTGGCTGCTAGACACAAGAGAGAAGTAGAAGCAGCCCTCTCTGTTAAATATTCTTTAAAATTAAATTACAAAGCAAATTCCCACATGTTGTTTGGCTGATAATGCTTAGAGTAACTATGTGTGATCTGTGATAAAACGCCGTGTGGCTGTGCCAGTGTGTTATATGTCTCAACATATATGGAACTGTGTTGAGTCTTAGTCTTGCTTAAAAGCAAGAAAGAGTCATAAAACACAAGTTCCCATTTATGATACCAACTTCACTTCCTTTAAAGAGTATGCTATGCCAGTGCCTGCAACAAAAAGCAAGCTGAGTAGCTTGACAAAGACCCAGGGTTGTTCTTGCAGCTGCAGCTTGATAGTAGCATTGGGAAATTAAAACTTTTAAGCTTTCCCTAAGCTGTTTTCTTACAGATGGTACTGGGAGTTGGTTTTGCATGTGTGTTGTATACGATGGTGGTTCTAGCCAAGAAGAAAAAGCTCACAGGACTATTTACTCTCTCATTCAATTTCCTAAGGCAAAATCAAATTAAGATAAGAATATTAATAGGTAACTGCAGTCTCTTAAAAATATAGGTTTGAATAGAGGATTTTAAGTGACTTCTTTGGGGTTTACTTACTTCATATACACTCTATAAATCATGCAGGCATTTATTACTATGGTGAAATGGAATTTGTAGAATTGCTTGTATTTACTCATAAGTTTGTAGTATACACTTTTTGAAATATATAGACTGGTTTATGGTGTGGTAAACATAAAAATGACATAAGGTATATAATTAAAGAAAACTTTCAAACACTATGATTCTTTCCATTGTAGAACTTTTTATTTTTGTGGAGGGATGGCCATGCAGTCAAACACTATGCATGCATTCATTTTGCTTGGCTATACAAGTCAATTTCTCAGCTGAAAGTGTCTATTGCAAATATTGTTCTGCAGATGAAGAACATAGACTTTAGATTTCTAGTTTTCATTCCCTCACTTCATCAAAATCAATGCCAGGTTAGTAGGTTTGTAAATATTTACCCTGGGTAACAGTTCCCAAAGCAGACATTTTCTTCTGCACAATGTTCTCTATTTAGTTATGGCTATTTAAAATCTGCATGCAAGGAAAAAAATTAATGCATCAAGAATTGTATAGTTAATATACACTACTGAAAACTTTAAAAAGAAACATTTTCGCTTGAAAATTCTATATCAGTTATTTTTGTTACTCTACTATTTTAACGAATCTACTCTTATGCAATGATTTCAGTTTATTTTCATATATCATTAGAGTTTTACCTTTTCAAAGTGATATATGCAAAATAGATTGTCTATGACTAGGCAAAAATAAGACTTTGAGATCTAGCTATTTACTAATTATTTTAAAAATTTAAGAGGAAGGGATTCCATAACACAGACTAGTCACTACATTTATGTCTGACTGTCATGATTAGAAACAGGAAGTAGCTGCATGCTTTCTAGAATATTAGAAAACATAGTATTTAGGAACATAATTTCTAATTGGACCTTGAAATCACCAGTTCATTTATAATTTAAAAAACTCCTATTCATATTATTTTTCACATATAGAATATAAAATTTAAATACATAAAGGAGAAGCAGTGTTTACTTTTACTGAGTACCATGTTATTGTTTCTACGTTCTGCAATACTCTGTTTTCTTGTGTGAGGTTTCAAAGTGTGTGCAACTAAATCACCTCCTTATATATCTCTTTTAAGCAGTAATGGATTCTACTTTTCTATTAAGTAATCTTATTTCTCATTTCTTTTTTTTTTGAATAATATTTAAAACACAGATTTGTGCTTCTAGGATTAAGATATAATTATGCTTTAATCTGTGACAACCCACTGCATTTAATAATAGCCTCATGGTTACTGAAATGTATTCTACAGCGTACATCAGATAATTGCAATTATTAGGGACCATGAATGAAGTATATGCTGACTACTAATTCTTAGTGCACCTGTATTAAATCACCAAAATCTGGCTCCAGAGGGCAAAGAGTGAAAAATCAATTAAAAATGTAATCTGTAAATGAGCCAAGAGCATATTCACTAGTAAGAAAAGCAGTATCAAATGCCTGTTAGCTGGGCAGATGAATTTCTGACTGGGGTTCCCAGAACTGTTTGAGGTATATTGTAAAAGTCAGCTTTCAGGATACATTTAACCAGATTGTCCCTTGTCCCTGTTAAATGAAAGAGGCTTAGTGATATCTTCATGCCACTTTCAAATTGAGGACTTTAAATACCTGCCCAAGTGATTCCTACAATGCTAAACTCAGGCTACTTTGGCAGGAGAAAAATGTGGTTCAATGTTTAGAAGTTTTCAAGAAAACTACTGGTGTCCTTTCACCAGAAAACTGAAGGTCCTAAATAACTCTTAACAGGAAGTTAATACATAATCTTATATTCATGTAGGGGTGAGCCCTTCATGACTGACATTTGTATTGATCATTTGGAAGAGAATTTGATCCTGTATTAATTAGAATGATTAAAATTAAGAAAGAACCAAATATCAGAGGAATGTGATCTCCAAGTAATTATTACTTACCTGTATAGGTGTTCCTGATGGTGCCCAGTAACAGTATTCTATTTCTTCCTGGTCTCTGAAAGTGTCTTAAAGACAAAGGAGTTATGCAAATACCTTTATTGTTGGTGAAGGTGATATCAGAAATTGTATTAAATCTACAGGTAGATGAGATTTGTAGCACAAAATTTTGATTGAGACTGATTCACCTTTAGTGCAACCACAGGAGTTGACTTGTCTTGGCCTTCACTTGTGAACTGGCAGAATAGCAAAGCAGAAAAGACAGCTTACTTTGCAAAGGAATTTCTTCCTTTGACAAGGATGGGGTTCTGTGCATGTTTCCACAGGAAATTAAAGTTACTCCTCTGAGGCTAAATGTATAAAAGGGAAGACATGCCCAATTCATCCCATGCATGAAGCTCCCTCCACTTAAAAGAACAGAAATAAAGCAACTCACTTAACGATGATTTCCATTGAAAGTGTTTTGATATAGAAAATAGGAACAAATGTCAAACTGATGAATTTATGCCCAGAAAATACAGCTCCCAATAAAAAACTATAAAATGTGTTATACACAACTTTTTGAGAAAGTTCCAAGGGTAGCAGAAATATGGGCAGAATTGTTTCTTTGCAAATTAAGAACACAGTTCTTTTTTGCATGACTAGAAGAAAAATCATTATTTTGCTATTCAGAATTTTTAAAATAAGGATTGTGTTATAGCTTTTGTACAGATGTCCTCCTAAGCCTCCTGTGCTCATAGGTGGGATTTTGTGAGGGTTCTGAGTCACGGATGTATGATACTGGATCAGGGGTATGATAACTGGATTAGTCCACACATCACTTTAGCAAAGCCCTAGGTTACGGAATAACCAGTGAGGGAAACCCCATTCTCAGTGTGAAAGGTACCAACTAATAGGCTTGTAGCCTGGATGGAATATAGAGGGAAGAGAAGGAAGTCTGCTTCTTCCTGCCTCCACATTGCAAACTCTTTCTCCTCTGCAATGCCCTCTGCCATGCTGCCTTGTTTTGGAATGACTGAAATCTCTATAAACTGAGTTAAAATAAATGTTTCCTACTTTAACTTGTGGTTGTCAAGTATTTTGCCCCAGAAATGAGAGAGTAGTAGCTAAGACAGATGTTATTCTGCACAGTGCTTGGAGTAACAATTCATCTTTACTTCTAGATTATTGTTCAGTTTGAGTTAGGAAGAATACTTATTGCACATTGCAAAGGTAAATGCTATACATCTAGGAATCATATGAAAAATAAAATCATATTATAATGATGAATATTAGTAGTTTAACCTTCAAATCTCTACATGAGCTAAGCAGGGGACATAAATAATTGAAGTCCAAGTTAAGAAAACAACAGTATGTGTATGAATGGAAATTATTGAAAAATGTGTACTAGCTAGGAATTGTATTGGGTAGTAAGCAAGAAAATTATCAAACAAATATATAAAAATGTATGGTAATTGCTCATTTATCTCAGACATGAACTCTGAAAATCAATGTCCAAAATTGGCACACCATTTTTTATTTTATCTGGTTTATAGGTTTTTGCCTCATGGTATCAATATGACTACTGTACACCCATAACTCACAAATATGAAGGTCATGAGATCAGAGGATATAAGGGGAGATCTTAGGGTCTCTCTCTCTTGCATGTCAAGCTTTTATTTGAAGTATAACATGCACTTCTATGCTTGTCATTGCCCTGAAGGCCTTCCAGGGGGACAGGAGACAGAGGAGGAAGACCATGATGGCGATCCCCTTACCCAGGAAGGAACTTATCTGTGTCTTAATTTTTACCAAAAATGTTTAAAAAGGGTAAATAGTTTTAAATATAAAAAACAAAAAGTTACAGAACAAAGATATAAAGAAAGAAAGTAATTCTTAACAATTTTAGTGTTCATGCTTTAAACTAAGTGTTTATAAGTTTGTAGAGAAAATAAGTCATAGTAAGCTAACATTCCTTTACTATCAAAGAAAAATACTGTGTAAAAATATAACACAGCCTGTGTAGGGTGTTTCTAAGGTCTATGA
This sequence comes from Hydrochoerus hydrochaeris, assembly GCA_004027455.1. NCBI lineage: Eukaryota > Metazoa > Chordata > Mammalia > Rodentia > Hydrochaeridae > Hydrochoerus > Hydrochoerus hydrochaeris. Next base: position 228,477 of record PVLA01001825.1, on the reverse strand, counting down.
GAATTCATAGTAAGAATACTCAGACGTTTACCTTCACGCCATTCTCACTGACTCACCCCCCAGTTCTACAGTTTCCATTCAAGGTAAGTACCAATATAGGTCTAATGTTTTTTATCTTCTGTCCCACATTTTTATTTTCTCTCTTCTATGTTTAGATTCACAAATACTGAACCATTGTGCTAAAAATACAGTATAAAGGACAGTAACATGCTTTATAGATGTTAGCCTTGAAACAATAGTGTACACCATTATTCCTCAGGTATTTAGTGGGCTAGACCATCAAACATGGAAATATGCCTTTTGATGTTTGCATAATTGCAAAATTACCCAGTGACATATTTCTCGGAACGTAACCCTGCCATTATATGACATGACTGAACTATGATTCATTTTGTTTTTCCTTATCACTCCTGGTGAGATAACATTTGCATTTTTGCTTCTTAATAGGACTATTGAAAAAATGGTAGTTTAATAAGTTAATACTTGAAAGTTCAAAGAGTCATATGAAAAATGATAGAATCATGCTCATTATCCAGTGAAAAATAGAAAAGGAAGAAAATTGGGACTCAGAGAAGAGACATTAAATGTCTACAGGGCCAGAGGAGGATAGTTATTCCATGACTACTTTAGACTTTCAACAAAATTTAAGCATCATTTTGGATTGTAGAGAAGTCCTCTAGGAAGAGGAATTCAGTAAGGATCTATTGAAATCATGTTGTACTCAAGGAACAAAGAGAAATTTACACCATTATCATCATTCAGTATGGAAAACTTTCAGATACTTGTTACTTACAATAGTGGTAGCACCGTGAGAACAGTGAGGAATGAATTAATGGCCAAATATCCTAGGAAAGTTTTAAGCTACAGGAAACTTACTTTTCTTCTTACGTATATCTCCACTGTGGCAGGGAAGACACTTGGCTTTTTGTACATGGTCACAAACAGAAATGCCTACAGTGGCTGGGCAGGTGATATATAATGTCAAACAGGACGAATATGCCCTCCCATGGCCACATCTTTACCAGACACTTCGCGATGCAGGCATTTTTATGAAGAATTTTGGGTCTATGTCACTGAGGTTTTTTTCTTCAAGATTTCTGCTTTTAAATATTTAAATTGTATCAAATAATTAAATGTACTTTATAGTGAAAGTAAACAGGGCCAGCCAGATAATCCTATCCACATGCGAAATGAGGTCTCTAGTTTGTGAAATCAGTGAAAGAGGGCAGAGCCGCTATGATGAGTCAGTATTATTTCAGCTCTAAATGAGCTAAGCAATTTTCATACAGGCCTCTGACACTGTCTAATGCACCCTGTTTTTCTGCACTGGCACATAAAATCTTCATTTACTTGATATCTGAGGTCTTTCTTAGAACTTGAATATAAAAACTGAAATGCCCAGCGTTTTAGTTTTAAATTCAGTGTTCTCTTTCAAGTTTTTAGCCCACATTTTAAGTAATATTTTATGTACTCTATCAAGCTTCCTTTCAACATACTGAGAAGATTTTTCCTCAGTATTTCCAGGACAAAGTTGAAGGTGTTATTTTTCAATTGTTTTGAACATGTTAATTTCTTTTGAATAACAACCAGAAACATGCAAAGTTGTTGGATAAAAGTCTACACTTTAATTCTTTAAAATTAAAATTGACAGTGTGGAGACTTGTAGCTTGAAGAAGAGAAAGATAAAAGAAAACATTAACATTTCACTATGCTATTTAGGAGGCAGACAAGAATGCTCTGATGTCAGCTTACATCTACTCAAAGGCAAACGTATATATAATGGATAAATATAAATACAACTATGTCTATGTAACTTCCAAAATATGATTGTGATTATTTAGTTTTTCTATATAAAAATCATTAAACTTATGACAAAAATTATGTACATGAACATGATACATACAAAATGTATACACATATATGTTGGATCTAGTTATTTTCATTTTATTTTCATGAGTACATGTGTGTTAGTGTTCATTTTTATTGTCTGACTTGTTAGACAAGTGTAAGGTAATGTTAACATTTGAAAATGCTACTTATTAAAGGGTAAAATATAATTGAATAAGTAGTCAGAATTGCTTATGCTCTGTAAAACATTGACACTTTCATGAAAAATCAAGATAAAGAAATTTATATTAATGTTAATTTAACATGCATTTACCAAACAATATTGGTCTTATTATATACTCAGAATAGTATTTTCATAAATATAACATTATTGTTTAAATTATAAGCAAAATTGAAGGAGAGGAAAACAAATACATGTTGCTTAAAATATGAAGAACGGCATCTGTTAAATAGAACACAATCAGTGAGAAATAGCAAAAGTGTTTTAGAGTTCTCTACATTGTCTAGACATCCAAAGCAGACAGGGTGAAGGGAAAAGTGATTGTGGATGGCAAATTAGATGTGAATTTGCAGCCTGTGCTGCCAGTAAAAAAATTTCTGTGCTATTTGGGGTTGAAAAGTTAACATGTCATGAACCAGAAGTAATTGCCTCTCTCCATTGTTGAGCAGACTGTACCTGGAATATCTTATTTGTTTCAGAAAAATCATAAAACTTACACTCTGAGATCCTCACAATTTTAAACAAGAACAGTAAAATGTAGGATGAAATGAAATCTTGGGTGAGAATTAAAAGCTGAACAAATTAAATGTGCATAAATAAATTAAGAAATTAATAATATGCTGACTGGGAAAAGAAAAAAGTACCACAAATGTTGGAACAAAGGAAAAACTGACTAAAAAAATCCTGATGAAAATTTTTTAGGAGCATCTATGTCAATTTTGAAATCAGTGTTTAGAAATTTTAGAAAAACCACTGATCAGTTATGTTGGGTAATGTAATATTTTCCTTTTGTAATGTATTTATTGATCTTTAATATAGCTCAGTGAACTAAATGGACTAAAAAGATTATACCCTCTTAATGCATTTATGGAAAGAATTTAAAGTGCCCTTTAGTTCTCTCAATATATATAAACAAAATTGGTGCTTTTCTATTGTGAATCTTCTGACTGAATAAAGTGTAAGAAATAGAATAATTGTCATTTTAACTTAATACTATTCAATAATTATACATCAACAACCAAAATCTTGTATTTTGCTGTTCAAAATATTTTGAACACACAGTGTTTGATACACTGAAGTTTATATCCTAAAATAATGGAACCACAGCTATTGAAACTTGAAGATATATGTCTCCCTGGCATCTAACTATCCCCCTCCCGACCTCCAGCTGCAGCAGTGTTATTGAGTAGGCCCTGGAGCACCTCAAAATTCTGCTCCATGTTTGTGCTGAAGCCTCAAGTCTATGGGCTGCAACTAGTAAATGACTGAGCATTAGGGGAAACCAAAGCCAATTTATTCTCAGGAAATAAAGGAAAATGGGAATGGCTGTTTGCATCAAGGGGTCACCAACTGTTTTTCCAAATCTTGTTGGAGACTTTATACTACTGAAGGTGCTTCGCTGCACATTTCTTTCTTTTCTTTAGGACGAGAGCTTCGGCCCAGTTTTTCAACTTTCCCACCCTTTCCCTGCTCCTACCTCATTTTCTATCTTCAATATTTTCCTTATTCCTTACAAATTTAATTCTATTTTAGTATGTGGACTAATAAAATCTGGACTAATAAAATTGCATTTCTTTTCGTTCTTGAAGTTGCCCTATCCAACTGCCAAGAGTAAATAGCTAATCTTTCTGAAAATTAGGAATTTTATGTTGAAACGTGTATTTTTTTAAAAAAGTTTAGTGAGTTTAGATGAAGATATTCAACTGATTACAGAATTGCCTAGTTGCAGAACAATTTAAAGTTAAGAGAAAATAGAACAAATACATAATATTACTAAGGAAGTAGAAAGATACAAAAAATTGTAAGGAATTTGTTAAGGATAAAAATTAGATACAATGAAATTTACAAGTTCTAAAGAAAACATAATTTTAAGGTTATGAGAAGAAATAATACTTGACAGTCTGAGCAGATTTAACAGACATTTGGAATATTGTGGGGTGTTTTTCTTTTTTTATTTAAAGAGAAAAAACATGAAAAGGGTAGAAATAATACAGAATTTCAAAAAAAAAGATAAACAGTAAGAAATCACTAGTTGATAAATTACATATTGTCCTCTTAGAAATAGTTGTTCAAGTTACAAAATTAAAGCATAAAAAGTAGATAGTCAAATGGTGAGAGTGTAAACAGCTATGCATGCATGAGTCTCTATATGTATTTCTATCCTTTCTGTATTAGAGGGAAAAACAAAACATAGCAATACAAAACAAAACAAATTCCTATAAAAACATGAAACCAAAAAGTTGTATAAAGCCACAGTACAAGGTGATCTACAATGGTTACTGTGTTGTCTCTTATTATCTTCAATAGAATTGTCTATTTCATCAGGCATAGTTGAATATAGCAGTGTAATTGAATATACCAGCACATAACAATATTAGTAAAAATAAAATATTGTAGACAGTATAAAGGCAGATAATAATCAAACCAGAGTGGATATTCTAGTGAATCTTGTCGTCTTCAGTGTAGTTGCCTATACTCTCAGACTTGATACTATCAATCATAACAGATTTGAATAAAATCTATCAATACAAGACAGCGAACTAACAAACCAGACTCTATTATAATCAGTCATTGTAAAACAGTGTAAGTTATAGAAAGCTTCAGCTTAAGTTAATAGGAAATTAAGGATGATTGCTGTACTATATCTTACTATGTTGGGTTAACTAATCTGTGCCCTCAAATCTAGTACAAGTAGCCAAACTAGAACAGAATATAATCCATCTAAGCAAAGTGGTGTGAGTAATGTGGGTTTTAAATCCTGGTTCACTATTAACAATATAGTGTGTCAAGGCCATCTATGTTAGCGATTCTAGTTATCCTTCTCTGCCTCATTTCTGCTATGCTATTTTTCTACCTTTGTTTGTCTAGTTTTCTCCTTCATTCTACTGCCTGCCCCACTCACTGAGGCCTTTCTGCCACTGTTCCTAAAATCCTGGTATTTTTTTTCTCTCTCTCTAGAATGTCCTTCAGTATTCTCTGTAGGGTTGGATTGGTAGTCACAAACTCCCCCAGTTCCTCTTTTTCATGGAAGCAACTTGTTTCTCCATTAATTTCTAGTGACAGTTTTTCAGGGTACATCAGTCTAGGCTGGAGGCCACTTTCCTTCAGGACTTGGAGGACTTCGCTCCAAGCTCTTCTTGATCTGATGGTCTGTGTCAAGAAGTCATCCGTGATTCTGATGGGCTTACCTTTATAGGTAATCTGTTTCTTTTCTCTGATGGCTTTTAATATTCTGTTTTTGTATTGAGTTTCTGGCATCTTGATTATTATATGTCTGAGTATCTGTTTTGGTTGTAGGTGGCTGGAGTTCTGTATGCCTCACATAACCAAATATCATTTCTTTTCCCATGCTTGGGAAGTTTTTCTTAATTATTTCTGTGAATAGCCTTTGTAACTCACCTGTTTTTATTCCTGCTTCTTCATTCATGTTTCTTATTTTTAAATTATAGATTCTCTTGTCATCTTCTAGCCTTTATATTGTTACTGCCTGTTTCCTTGTTATTTTTAAGAGATTTTTCTTTTCATGATCACACATTGCAAACTTGTCTTCAAGTTTTGATAGTCTATCCATAGTTTCTTTTAAGCAGTTTTGCCAGCTTTTAATGGAGTTTTTAATTTCCTGGTAGTCACTTCGTGTATTCTAGATTTTCTTTATATTCTTTCTTGAACATTTCTCTCCTTTTTTTGTGTTCCTCCCTTCTTCCATTTGTATCATCCTGAGAGATGCTTCCTGAGAGCATTTCTTTTATTATTCTACTCATATTTTGCTTTACCTGATTTAATATTTCAGTTTTGAGCTTGTCTACAAGGTCCCGAAGATATATCTTAATGTCCATTGAAGCTGTGTCTCATGTGGCATGTTTGCTGTCCTCAGTCTCTTTTGTTTTTCCCTCTCCTGTATCAGTGTTCTTAGGGTTTTGGGCTGGGGGCTTTTTCTTGTTTCTCTCTTTTGTCATATTTTTGGTTTGTTTCATACAGGTGTAGAGTGGAGGCTTCAGCCCCTTTCCTTGTTGGTTATGGTTCTTCTGAAGCATCCTGGTGAGGGATTTCTGCCCTCTCCCATTTGCTCTTGTCACTAAGGTGTAAGCAGAGGCTGTGTGTACTGGCCCCTCCCCACTGGGCCAGTCAAACTTCAGAGACCTTCACCAGGTCAGTGTGTACTAGGCATAAGGAATTGGTTTAGGATGGCTTATTGGGTCCCAGCCAGGAGCATGACCCAGGCCAAGAAAATCCCACAAATCTGCTCTGGGGAGGGAGCAACCAACTGAAGTCACTGTTATTCCTTGTTCAGGCTCCTCCTGCCTTATTCCAACATGTCGCCCATTTTGTTGCACCCTTCCCATGGGGGGATCTTATTCCCAGCAGTGACCATGGGTTAATGAAGATCCCTTCGCCAGCTCTGTTCTCCATTGGGCTCATCAACCCCTGACTTCAGCATGGCTGTGGCTACTGTGAGACACGGTGAGAATGAGTCTGGGCAGCTCTGTGGGTCATGCTGGGTTGCAGCTGGCGTGAGTTTGGATGGCTCTGTGGGTCACAGTGAAAGTGCTGTGTCCGCTAATTTTAACTGTTCCAATTGTAGCCCCGAGACTGCATGTTTGATGAGATTTTTTTCATTTTAATTTCTTCCTGTGTCAAGAGGATCCATCTCTCTCTGTCTGGATCTCTCCAGCATGTTTTATTCTGGTTGTTTTTCCTGGGAGGCTCTGTGTTTTGTTGCTCACTGATCAGCCATCTTTAGCTCCTCACAGTGTGTTTTAAAAGAAGAAAGCAAAGATTCTGTAGCTAAAAATTAACTATGTATCTCACATTATCTGTTTACATTTGAATGAAATGAAATCAGAATGGAATAGAAAACTGTATTTTAATGTTTATTGCAACACTTTTCACAAGAGTCAAGATAAAGGGTCAACCTAGGAGTCTAAATTGGGTGAATTAATAAAAACTATGGCATATATGCACAATAGAATATTATTTGGCTATAGTTCTAGAAAGATGAAATGGTGGACATTATGTTAGCAAATAAGTTAGGCATAAAAGGGAAAGGCAAATCCTTTTTGTTACAGATGCAGAGATTAGAATCGTGGCTACCAGCACTGGTTAGATGTGGTAGAAAAGCACAAGCAATGTACACAAGTGCATTTAGGAAAAACAGCTTGCAATGTTCCACTGCACAATAGAGTCACTACAATTGATAATCATTAATTGCATATTTCAAAACAACTAGTAAAGAGGACTTTCAATGTTCCCAACACAAATAAGTGATAAATGTTTGAGATTATGAATATATCAGTTACCTTGATGTGATCATTATACACAGTGTATAACTATTCAATATCAGACAGTACCCATAAATTTGTATAATTGTTAGGTGTCATTCACAATAAATTAAAGTTCTTTTTTTAAAATCATGCTACTGCTGAATGTGAGGGGTAGATGCCCATAATCTCAGTACTGTGAAAAACTGAGGCAGGAGGATCTTGAATTTGGGCAAGTTTGGGCAACTTAATGACTTAGAAAGACCATGTCTCAAAATAGTAATTTTTAAAAATAGCTGGAGATAGGCTTTGGTGCAAAGACCCTAGCTTCAATCTTAAATTACACAAATTAAACCCAAAACAAAAACAAAAAACCTAAAAGCAAAAACAAAAATCATGTGATAATTATGGTGAAGATAAAAATATACCACATATTAATTATTGTTAATCTTCTACTAGATGTTTTGAAATTGTTTTATTGTTATTTTTATTTTTTCTCTTTAAAATAAAAAAGTATGTAAAACAAATTATGCTACAACAAAAATCCAAGAATTAATCAGGGATAACATGTCTTTAAAAGATTAATATTGAAAACATGAAGAGATCTTGCACCCCAATAGATAAATACCAACTAATAAATATCCAAATGGACAATATTTATGAATTATCATTTTAAAGAATAAATATAATTTTAACAAGCATATTAAAATGCTTAACTTTGATAAGAGCAAATCACAGAGAAATTATGGTAACTATTTGCCAGTCTGGCAAAATTAGAAATTTAAGGATATTGATTATACAATTAACTTTTGGGACATACCGATAAATATTTGTTTATTCTCCTACTCTAAAAATATTGAGTTAATATTCCTGGTTATAATACTATTTGCTGCCTGGCTAGCTAATTCTGAATTTCAAAAACCTATGAAGCCAGGGGTTTAGCTCAGTGGTGCAGCACCTACCTGGCAAGCATGAGGTCTTGATTCGATTCCTGGTACTAAAATAAACAAACAAATAAACAAAAAACTATGAGGATTAGACAATGCCCTACATTATTGTGAATGTTACATACATATCTCAAATATTAGTTCCAGGCTCATATCACACCTTCAGAATACAGTGAGGTAGAGGAAACTAGTTCTAATGAACAGAAGAACTGTGTTCTTTCTTGGTGTCATACTTGCACAGAATAGTATATAATTGAATCTGGGTACGATTTTGGTTTATTGAAAACAGGAATTTTCCTTTTCTAATTAGTTGATTTAAATATACTAAGCCTAGAAAGATTAAACTGAGATATTTACCATACATACTACCATGTAAGAGTATTTTCCACATCCAAGTAGGTGTGCACATCACAAAACCTAACTTTCCTCTGTTTTTCTGATCTGGCCCCAGCTGGAATGAAGAACTTCATATTTGTGCAAATCAATAATGAATTTTTAAGTTTCCTTTGCTTCACATTGATTTGGTTCTTGTATTATTCAGTACAAATTTGTCTTCTATTTTGCAGTGGTCCTTACAGTATTTCAGTCCAAAACCACCTTATATTTACAGATGTTTCACTATATATTTTTATTTTTCTGCTTTGCTTTGTTTTCTGAGAAATTACTTGTTTTGGAAATAACATCTGTTAGATGCAAAAACCACCAAATCACCAAATGTGCCATTCTCCTTGCACTGTGTTTTCCTTAATCTTTAGGTGGGGATGCCACCAAATTGTCAGATTGCTTCCTTGTTGTTTTCCTGTGATATGGCTGCCAATTTTAAATATTCATCACTGAAAAAGCAGGATATCATGCAGTTCCCACCTACTATTAGCTGACAAGTAATTACTGCTACTTCTATTCAGTTTCTTTCTTTCTTTCTCTTTCTTTCTTTCTTTCTTTCTTTCTTTCTTTCTTTCTTTCTTTCTTTCTTTCTTTTTTCCTTTCTTATTAAGGTATTTAGCACTCTGGGAGTCCTCACGGTGGAATAAAGACATTTAGCATACTGCATGGGGAAACTGGTCTAAACCTGGCTTAACTGAGGCTGAGCAAGATGGCAGCAGAGTGAATTCTCTAGCAATGTGTTATAATCAGGTTGACATACTTTCACCAGAGTGAGGAAATCAGATGAGAGACCATGGTGTCTGCTTTCAGTTAAACAAAACAACAAGATTTACTGAAGAAGGCAAGAAGAAGATTTGTTTCCCACATTTCTCCTCCAACTCCAAGTAGCAGAGCTTTCAGAAAAGAGAAACAGTTAAATTCAGGCCTTAGAGGTGAAACAGTACCAGACTGGCGTAGTGCTAAGCAAAGCCAGCAACACCTACTGCAGAGTGATACCTGAGAACTGAGCACCTTACTGTACTGACTGTAGTCACTGATGGTCTCTGCGGTCAAAGTAGGGAACAGGATCACCCTCTGGAGAGCACAGCTCAAACCTGCCTTAGCCTCAGTGAGACCCAGCTTCTGGAAAACATGGTAGTTCCATGCATAAACCAGGAGGCCCCCGTAACTTGATCTTGGCCACATCTGACATAACTGTGTACCAGGGAGGCAGATTTCAGTTTCAGGCATTTTGACTTTTGGAGTAGGCCTGGGGTCTACTCTCTTGCCTCCCAAGACTGTGGAGGCCTCAGAGAAGCTGGAGAGAATGGAGAGATGTCCTACAGAACTGGAGATAATAGCTGCAAACTATACCTCTGGTTAGAAGTTGATATCCAAGGAATTTCTAAATCTCAATTGCAAACTTGCCATGGTGGTACAAACATGTACCCTCAGGATCCTGGGAGCCTGAGCAGGAAGATAAAAAGTTGGATCCCAGTCTGAAGAATTTAGCCATTTAGGGAGACCCTGCCTTGAAACTGAAAAAAAAAAAATTAAAAATGACTGCGGCTATAGCTTAGTGTGAAAGCTGTAGGTTAGATCCCTAGTACTGCAAAATAAATAAACAAAACAAAATAAATGAAAATAAAAGACAAAGACACAGAACACTCACAAGTTAAGAATTAACTATAAATACACAAGGACTGATCAAAGCATACAATCATGTTTAAATAAAGACTAATTACAGTAAAAGACATATTATCGTTAATCCTAAAAATACTTGCCTTCATGTCAAGCACATTTATCCCAGTATGCTTCCCACTTTCTGAAGCAGTTTTGTAAGTTATCTTGCCTGAGTGTCTTTACAAAAAAGATGGTGATAAAAAGATGGTGAATGCTACTTTCAAGTACCATCCAACTGGCAGGTGGGGTGTAGAAACATTGTGGTGTCTTCTTATTTACCTTAATTCCCCAGATCTGGCATCTTGAGACTTTTGGCTTTTCCCCAAAATCAAAAAGATCATGAAAGATAAACATTTTGAAATAATTCAGGACATCAAAGTAGCCAGCAGTACACAGCTAAGGACCCAAAAAAAGCTGAGAGAACTGTTTCAGAAAGTGGCAAGAATGATAACAGAAAGGTGTCCAAAGGGAGGAAAAGTATTTTAAGAGGGATTAGTGACATGTCTTTTACACTAATAAAATTTTAAAATTCAAGCAATCACCATAATTGTTGATCATACTTTATACAAATGTTCAATATGCATATAAAGAAATGCTCAATTTGTCAGAAAATTGCAATTCAAAACCATGAGATATCTCCTCATTCCAGTATGAATGGCTGTTATCGAAAAGACTGAAATAATTAGTGTCAGCAAGAAAGTGGATAAAGGGAACCTGCACACTGCTGATGGCAGTGTTAATTAGTACAGCCATTATGGAAAGCAGTAGAAAAATTCTTCAAAAATAAACTAAACTTTTCTAGTGCCTAAGTGGTCACATTGCTAGATATATGCCCAAAGAAAATTCAATCAAGTTGTCGAAGAGTATATTTGTATCTTCATTGTAACATTGTATAAACACAGTCACTGGAAACTACCTAAGTGTCCATCAGTTGTTGAATAGGTGAAAAAGAGCATTGTGCATAAAGGATGGAATTTTATTTGGCCATCTGGATGGTAGTGGAAATCATTATGTGAAGTGAAATACTCCTGCCACAGAAAGCCAAATACCACATGACCTCACTAACATTTGGCATATAAGAAAATTATCCTCATGGAAGCTGAGACAATGATGATCACCAGAGGTCAAGGAGCATTAGTGTTAAAGGAGGAATGGGGAGGGATTGATTGAAGAGTTTTGATTTACAATTAGAAGCACAAAGTCATGTTGTGCTATTGGACATTAAGGTGTCTACGTAAGATAATAATGTAAGGGCTGGGGATTTAGCTCAGCAGCACAAGCCCCTGCTTGCCAAGTGCAAGGTCGTGAGTTCAATCACTGGTTCCACAAAAAAGAAAGATAATAATGTAAAGAATATTTCAAATATGATAAAAGATTTTGAATGTTGTCATCATAAACATAATTACAGTGTTTAAAACGATATGCATTTAAGTTGATCAAACATATATAAATGTATTTAAATCTTATGTTTTATTCAACATGCATAAATTTTGTATTTTATATGTCTGTTAAAAATAAATGTAACAGGAATAGTTAGAACTTCCTCCTTCATCAGTGCAGCAGTAAGACTGCATTTCCATCGGTTATTTACCTATTTTTCCCCTAGTTTTTCACAGCATAAATGTGTTGCCGTTTCATATTTACTTGCAGAGCAGAGCAAGATCAAGGAGATGGGACCTTCTAAGATTCTATTCCCCTTGGGTGCTTCCACCCCCACAGAGGAGTGTTGCGTATTTTAAAGATATTGCTGCTGTTTTTCTCAACTCCTCTGCTTTAATTTTCCTCCCCTGCTGCCTTGAATATTGAACCATAATGAATGTTTTCTGGGCTCCCACTGTCCTCTCACCTCCTCTCCATCTCAACAAAAAAGGAAAAGTTCTTTGAAGTCAATTTCGTTTTGTATTAAGTTTTACTCAAAATTTGTGCAATTGAATGTGGGCATCCAGTGATATTTATAAAGTTTTTCTTGTAAAGGTGTTTTAAAAAATGATCATTTAAAATTAGCTTTTGCTGAAATATTGCCGAAAGGGCTCACTGATCTGTATTTGGTGTCTTTGTTTATGTAAATTAAAATATGTAAATATTGTGAAATAAACAACTTCCTGTCTTGGTGATGAGGTTAATGAATACAAATGAGCAGGAGGGATCTTTCTGAGGTGAAGAGAATGCTTTGCTACCTAAATGGGGGGAGTGATTGCATGGATGTGTATATCTTATACAAATATTTGAAAAAGTATTCAAATCTCTATCTACAGTCTTAATTGAGACTCTACAATGGACCAAGTTGTGAGTTCAAATTATATTTTCATAAAAGAAAGTGTAGGGACTAACAGAATGGACTTCAATGCTAAATAAAAAAAGATATATTTAACATGTAGTAACTTAGTGCCTGACTGACAAGTACAAACCCTAGGTTCCATTTCTGGTATAAAAAGAAAAGTAATTCAAGTAATTCATTTAGTGGTTTTAAGGACATTATGAGGTTATTATTATCAGATAAAGTATATTAAACTGTTTTTGATACACTTAAACTATGTGGATTACTACTAATCACGTGACCCACAACTAAATATTCTGTATAATTATGTTACATGTTCACCAGTGGATCTGATGGGTGTTTTAATTTGAATGTCCCTACTAAAATTCATCTGGTTTTAATCCCAACAGTAAAATATTACAATAGAACTCTAAGAAGTGATTAGGCATCAGGAACTAATGAATAGATTAACAGGTCATCACAGGAGAGTCTTTGTTATGCAAGCTAGCTCTCTAGCCTGCTTTTTTTTGTTTTGCCAAATAATGTCCACTACCATATCAAAACCCAGCAGGAGACTGCAGCATCAAAGAGATACCTTTGGCACAATGTTCTTAGATTTCCAGAACTGTGAACTAAGATATTTTCTTTAAGTATGACTCAATCTGCAATAATCAGTTTTAACAACAAAAAAATGGACTAAGAAAGTGGGTATATTTGATTGAGGGAGAATTCAACATCTTTGTTCAGATAAGGTTCAGTTATCATTAAACTCATTACTATATGAATTTCCAGTGACATTTGTGTAAAGGATCTTTTCCTATCTTCCATGTGGTCTGGGAAGTTTATATTTATAATCCCATGGAAACGTTATTGGAATGCTAGCAAATTAATTCTAATCTACAACCTTCAGTGCAACCTATGGCAAGAATTAAGACATATTTACAGTTAAAGGCAGCTAAGGGGTCCTGAGTCTGGTTCAGACAAGGGTTCACAGAACAAAGGTTTCAACCAAGGGCCTTTGTTAAGGATTTTGTTAATTTGTGAAGAAGGGAATGGCTAAGAATTAGTGACTGTGAGAATGGCAGGAATTACATGAGCACTGTGAGCAGGGCCAGCTAGGAGACCAGAAGGCACCTCTGTATGCAGAAGGATCAATCTGCATAACACAAGGAAGGTAGCAATTAATGTTGATGAGGGGGTGCCTCAGCATTGATATGTAAACCTTTTCTGCCCTGAGAAGTCATAGCCTCTTATCTCCAGGCTCTAACCCGGTTCACTACCCTGGAGCTATGTGGCTCTGCCATCCCTCTGGGCTCAACCATTTAGAGGGAGACACTGAGGCAGGAAAACAAGACTGTGACCTGGCTTCAAAGATTAAGCATCAGTACTTCAACTAGCCTTATTTACCTTGCTCAGCACCAGTTGAAGGGGAAAGGAAATGGCCTGCTCTGTACATACAAGTACATGGAAAAGGGTCAGATTTAGCCAAAGTGGAATTAATTGCTCTCTATTCAAGGAGAGTGATCCAGGTGGTCTTCTACAATTTGCATATTTTCCCTGAAAGTTTAGAATTCAGTGAGGAATAATTTATTCAAATTGAAGTAGAAGCAAGAGGGACCTGTGAGGGAAGAAAAAAACTGCAGCAAGTCAATGTATTACTGAAGCTCTTACAAGGAAAACATGTAGTTGACAAGCATTTGGAAGATTAGACAGACACTTTTTAACCTCAAGAAAGAATAAAATTAGTGCAAAAAAATCTACTTATTGAAGTGTGAAGTTTAAGTTTACAGGGATCAGAATAGTCTCAGTAATATAAATTCAGTAAAATATACAGTCACAATTATTATCTGTAAATATGTAATAAAGTTATAATGAGTTGGTAGCATATTAACTATGTAAAAATATGTTTTAGGAGAAAGAATTGGAAATATTAATTCTTTAAATAACGTATATTTACTTGGTGAAAATAAAATTTACTTTAAAGCTATAAAAAAATATCTGTCTTCACAGAACTACCTTCTTGAGGACGGAGCACCACGGTTTAATAAAAAGAATGCCTGAAACATATCCTCAGATATCATTTCCTCTCCTTGATCAGTTTGTATCAAACTACCTTTCCTTCCATTTTTAGCTCACAATCCTATCTTATTGGGCAGAGCTATGCCTGGTCAGAAGTGAGTTAGCTACTTGCTTCTCAGTAAAAAGGTTTCAAGGTATTTCCACAATATTCCTGGAGCTAAATAAGAACCATGTGTCAGAAATGATAAAAAAAAAAAGAGCAGAAAGAAAGAAGACACCACACATAGTAGTAGTTCCCTACACAGTATCAATGACATATTTTTGTTATACATTTTTTAATGTGTTATAACTTAAGAACAGCCTTCACTGTTAGAACTAATAAACTCTGATCAGTTGTCTACATTAGCTTGTCCTTGGTCCTTCAAATAATCATAGAGAATACACATATAATTCATTTTATTCCTTATTTATCCTTGTTATTAATACTCTCTTCTACTGCAGTTAGAGTTCTTTTGTTATCTCTTTCTGGGCCATGTGCTTTTTCTCCATCTTTGGTCTCTTTTCCAGGCCACCATTACCATTTTTCTCCACTCTATTGACTGGAAAACAAATTCTTTTACTGACTGGTGATTCCTTGCTGCTCCCAAGAATAACAGAAGGAAGGAAGAAGAAAGGAAATGGTGCTGCATTTTAGAAGTTTCGGACTCCTTTGCTATTGTTTAACTATTTTCATAATGTGTGTTAATAGTGGCAAAATTATATAAAAAAACCAGAAAACAATATATTCTAAGTGAATACCTTTTAATAATGTTAGAAGCATTTGAGACTGTGGTAAGCTTGATTTAATGTAGACTTAGAAGTTTGTTCTAGTCTCTTCTTTGGTAGCTCACTGATTTGTAAATTTTCCTTCCTGAACCTAAATTAATTACATCATTGTTCTCATAGACTCTAAAATTTAAGCTAGCAAATTTATTTACATATCCTTTAAGTTAATTTGAATATGATTGTGTTATTCTAGAAATCATCTAAGAAAGAAACTTAGTATCCTGTTTTCTTAAAATATGGGATATTGGTTTGATGTTAAATAATGTGTTAAAGTAAAAGCTAGATCTTATTTTCTTCTTAGAAACATCTATAGGTCATTATGTTTTTCTCACCTTTCACTGAGATGACATGAATGTCAATTTTATTTTGAATGAATTTGATTTACACATTGATATACTTAACACTTTTTAATGATTAAAAATTATGTGCTGAAATACATAACATTATGCATGTCCCAAATTCTATAGCTTTGATAGCCTGCTAATTTTGTGAAACGTATGGTCACAAAATAACAATGTGACCCTTGGTTATTATTCTAAAACTATTTTCTTTCCTTCATATTTTTTTCTGGCTTTGGTGCTAATATGAACAGATAATCATTGAGGTTATTAAAACTTCACAAAAAGCTAGAAGAAGGGTAATATTTCTACTTTACTCTCCAGTTCCCCTAATCTGACAACTATATTTTTTCATGAGGGTGTAATTCTGGATTTTTTGTTTTCCTCCTCTCTGTAGAGATACTGTGGGTGAAAGAATATGTTTACCATGCAAACTCATAGAGAGACTGTTATGTGAACTAATTTTTCATAGTTCTAACATGATGCAAAATTTTAAGGTAGCTGAATACTACCTTAAAATATTCAGCTTTGGATCCCTTTGGATACATGAGGTAAAAAGAGAATAACTCATCAGTAACAGTAACCTTCACATTTTATACTAATTCCTTAAGATTGAATTCCTGTGTATCCCGGAGTGAATCACATGAAGCAAAGTAAAACAGTGCCTTTAAACATCTCTTGCCTCTTTTTATACTATTGTATTTTCTCAGTCCTGTATCCTAACGGACTTCGGTAGGTACTTCCAAATGTGGATCTAGATTTGAAGACTGATGTTTCAGTTGAGAATCTCATTAACTCTGTGAATCAATGCCCAAGAATATGTGCTAGGCACACGACACTAAACTGCGAACAAAGCTATTGTGCCAGAGGTTTACTTACCCAAAACTCTGTGGGTGATGATGCTTTATAACCAAACCCTTCCTTCCTTTCTTCCTTTCAAATTCCTTCCTCCCTTTC
Organism: Hydrochoerus hydrochaeris; assembly: GCA_004027455.1. Classification (NCBI taxonomy): domain Eukaryota; kingdom Metazoa; phylum Chordata; class Mammalia; order Rodentia; family Hydrochaeridae; genus Hydrochoerus; species Hydrochoerus hydrochaeris. Next base: position 211,762 of record PVLA01001825.1, on the reverse strand, counting down.
TTTACTTTGATTCTGCTAGTCTTTTGTTGTCTTCTGTAAAGCCAACTCAGTCTTTGAACTTTGGGAGGTGGTACTCAATCATTTGTTCTATTTAGCTGATCACATAATTGTCTTGGGTAACACATATATTTCCTGTTGGCCACATGATTTATGTAAGAAAATAGTCATGTGGCTCAAACTATATAAATGACCACTTGGAGGATTTGTAGAAAGCTCTGGGAAATGACTTTTTGTAATGCTTTGAGCTGTTAGTACAATTAAAATATGTTTCACCATGCTGGCAATGATCATGTAGCATCTAAGATTAAGAAAAGAGAAGAAAGAGGACAAATCCAAGAAAGGGAAAGACAGAAAGGGAGGCAGACTGTCATTATTTGAGCACTTAGAACAGGATATCACTTAAAGCTTTTCATTAATAGGCACCAAGACTTCCTTGTTCATAAACCAATTTAATTTGGATTTCTGTCACTTACAAATAAGAGTTCTGATCAAGTTCAGCTTCTAGGCAAGAAATGCGATTATACACTAGGAATCAGTAAAAATCAGTGGATCTCCTTTCCAAGTAAAATGTAATGCACTTCTAATTGGAAAGGAAATACCTCAATAGAGGATAGTTTTTGACTCTTAAAGCTTGAAGGAGAATATGAAGTTAAATATATATTAATGGATTTATACAGCCATATTTAAAATCATTAATCTTCTGATTTCAAAATCTATTTGAAGAACTAAAAATGAAAAATGAGGCTCATTTCATGGTTTCTTTACTGTACTATTTTTCATTTAAAATATGAATATGGTGATTAAATTTTATCTATTTAAAATACATAAAAATGTCCATAAGTCTGTAGGAGTTGAAACTGATATCATGGATCCCTTTAAAAAATCAAATGATCAGCTTCAAACCATGTTTTTATTCCTCATGTATCATAGGAAAAAGTATCTGGAAGAGGAATGCATAGCCTTCTTAGACTGTTCAGTCCTAGACGTCACAGCTGGGACCAAGAACGGGCAGGATCAAATACAGTCTGACCAGCCCGGTGTGGTGGTGCACACCGGTAATCCCAGCATGCGGGAGGTTGAGGTAGGATGATTATTGTGAGTTCGAGACCAGCCTTTGATATGAAATGAGTTCAGAGCCAATCTGAGCTCCACAGAAAAGGACAGCATGATCATGGACACCAAAGAAAGGAACTTGTAATTGCAAAATGCAATCAAAATACACAGTGAATGTTTAAAGTTTTTTTTAAAAAGACCTTTTTACAGTAAAAGATACATTGCTATTAATCCCTCTTAAAATACTTCGTCTCACTTGGCCACATCGGTCTCATCACTTTTGCCACTTTCTGAAGCATTTCTGAAAACTCTCTTTCCTGAATGTTTTTAGTTGTTCTTTCACGTCTGCCTTCATGTCCTGACTTCATTCAAAATGTTTGCCTTTCATTGTCATTTTCAGTTTCAGAAAGAGGCAAAAGTCACATGTTGCGGGACCCAGTGAGTAAGGTCGATGAAGACACGCTGCAATGTTTTTACGAGCCTGCCTTGTTGGATGGTCCTCGGCAGCACCACGCACTGTCTTTGTTTTACTACACCTCATCATAGACGTCCAGAACTGTTTCAAAAAGTGGTAATAATGGTAGGCTAAGTATCATTATCAGAGGTACTTATCCTTCAGAGGAAGGAGTATTTTGAGGGAGATGAATGGTAGTGTGTCTTTTACTCTAAATACTTTAAAATTTAAACATTCATCATAGATTTTTTTATCACATCTCGTATATTTCTACTGGAAGTTAAAAATCAAGATTTAAGATGACAGATATTTTAGATAGAAGAGCCTCAATGATAAAGAGGAAAATAATTAACAGGAAACAGTATCTATTGAGGATGGAATCATAAAGTTTATTTCAGGTAAATCTGGATTCAGTGTCTAGCTTTTTTATTTATTAAATTGAATGTTCATGACTTCTGCCAGTTGGTTAGTACTTCTAAGCCTCAATTTTATCTGTAAAATGGAGATAATTAAAACTACTTCATAAAGTACGAAGACTAATTGAACTAGTGCCAATTGCCATATTCAGACTTTAGAACTGTCATATGAGAACTGTCAGAGTTTAGATAGTGCTTATCTAAGTCTTTCACTTAATGTTTGCCCTCAATAAGGAAGAACTGCTCTTTTTATGATAATAAGTTCTGTAATCATTATAATAACACCAATCAATTAGATACTGGTTGACACAATAATTCATTTATAACCAGTCCAAATCTGGCCCTAAAGGTTATTATGCTCCTTGCATATCCTCAAGTAATATATTGCATTTCATTCACATATTTGGAACCAGAGAAATGTGTATGAACAGAATGGTGATGTTTGGCAGTTTATAGTGATAAATATGCTATTGTATTAAAAATCTGAGTATGCTTCTTTCTATGTTACATGTAGTGTGAATTTCACCTGAGTTTGCTTTGCATGGTAATGAATTTTTTCTGTATATTATTCTGATTTTCCACCGTGTTGTAAGAGTCTTCCTTAAGCCTTATCATGGCAATATAGAATAATTAAATAGAAGTTAGGTTTGTGGAAGAGAAGTCATATTAGATGCAATGTTTAGAATGATGATTTTCTTTGAAATTATTTTCAGGTACCACTTTAAAATATGCTACAGTTTATTCAAAATAGCTCTTGGATAAATTTAAAATAGCAGTTGTAATTTTGGAGGATTCCAGTACAATACTTTAAAGCCAAACATGATCATTAAGATTAACTACTATATTTCAATCCAAGAAAGGGACAAGAAAAAGATCTCAGTAGGAGTGGGAATTCTAAAACAAAGAGTAATATTTTGAATTGTGGCTTGAAAAGAATTCGAAAGAAGCATCTCAGTCAGTATCTTCATTTGCCAAAGTTGAGTTAAATCAGATTCCTTACTATGTGAGTGAGAGTGGCCTCTTTGGTGAAGCCTGCAGACATATATTAAGTTAGGATCATATTTGGATATTGAGTCAAAATTGTAGAAAAATCATACAAAGGATTTCTTTTGTATTCTAAAATGTGTGCATTTGCACCTTAATGTATAAATATTTCTTGTTCTTGGTTTTAGAAATATTTTGTACATGGTATAGTAAATGTGTTGATATTAAATAAAGTTTCAATTAGGTTACCATGTTTTAAATTACATGTAGAGTTTTACAAAAATGTTAAGGAGTAATAGTATAGTTATTCAAAGCAGAAGTACAGATGTGAATGGATGTCCCCACAGATATTTCACACTGCTCTATCCCTAACACTTTCCACATGCTGTCTACTGTTGTAACAGATAGTCCCCATATTGCAGGTTGCGGTGTTTTTAAAAGAAAATATTGTCTCAAGCACTGGAGACATTATAGTCTTTCATTTGTTGTGCACTATTTTTATGGCAAGAAAATGAGGAAAATAAATCTCCTGGGCACTTTGAATAGTATTCAAAATATAATATCAGTTTAGAAAAGAATCTTTCTAAATAAAATGTCCTGGAAGCTTAGAGAGATGCCAATGATTTATTTGATTTACAGGAATTTTTGTGTGCCAGCACTACCCATCCTTTGTCACCACTCTATTTTCTCCATAGCACTGAGCAACAGTTTTAGATTTTCTCTTGATGGTAGAGTGCAAGCTTCTGAAAGCAGGCATTTTGTCTGTTTTATTGCTTGTTGTATCTTCAGGGTTTGAAACATGTAATTCTAGACCCTTTAACGTGTGCTATGTATCAGAATTTGTAGTATACATAGAACACTGAGACCAGTGTACTGAGAGAAACCTGTTTCAAAAATCATGTATTGTATTTTTGCATTTTGTTTTATTTTATTTTATTTGGTACCAGGATCGAACTCACAACCACGCACTTGCCAGGCAAACACTTAAGCCACTGAGCTAAATCCCCAGCCCTGCATTTTAGAGAAGTCCACACTAGGCAAATCTACAGGGACAGAAAATAGATTAGTGCTTTCCTAAGGCTAGAGAAAGGAAGTGGACTAATGAATACATTTTTGTTTTTGTTTTTGGAGTAATGAGGATATTTAAGATTGTGTATATAGTGACAGTTTCACTGCTATATGAATATACTAAAAGCCAAAGAAGTATGTATGAAAATGATAAACAATATTGATTTATATGTCAATAAAGCAATTGATTTTTTAAAATGTTTTAAATATATTGTTAAAAATCACCAAACACACTAAAAAATAAAAAGCAGATAATTATCAATTGATTACTCTGCAAGTATTCCTATTTCCACTAAAGGATTTTTGTGATATTGCTATGAATGCTTAATCATGCTATTAGAAAGTGATATTGTCATAAAGAAAGTTCTCTTTATTTTAGAAAGCACATTTATTTATAAAGAATGACATTTTTGCATTTGAAAAACCATCAATGAGTGTCATGAATCGTTCTCATTATTTTGAAAAATACATTTGAAATTTGTATTCATGCTCTAATTCACAAGATAAGAAAAATACGTACTCCTGTTGTTTCTGGCCTGGATTAATGAGGTTCAAAGCTATGTAAATTATATTGAATTTCTGACCTAGTTATACCAAGTCCATCTCAGATAGGCTCATTAATATATTCAGTTCAGCATGATACTGTCTTCTGCCAGTGTGTTTAGGGTTTGAGATTTATGTGCTAAGGAAACATATAGGGTACGTATGATGGATATGCAAACATATGCTAAGTATTTATAAAATTTGCCATGCAGTAATTTCCATACTTAGAAAAAGTGATGAAATAAAAAAAAAATCTCTCTTTAAAGGTGTTGAAATGGTGGGGCTGAGGAGAGAGACACACGCGCGCGCACACACACACACACACACACACACACACACACACACAGACACTCCAAATAAATGCACAGGTCTACTAACACACATACAACGCACAAAATATCAAGACCAAATAGTGATTTTAAAGACATGATATGATTAGTATCATCATATAAAATGCTTTCGAAATGACTTTTTAATATAATTAAACTTACTCATATGAATGACACCTAGTTTTATCTGTTTATGATAATATGTATATGTTTATTGGTGATTGTGATGAATGCTATGACTTGAATGTCTCCACAAAATCTCAGCTTGACATTTAATCCTTGACATGTGGTATAACATAGGAGACCAACCAATGTTCTTATAGACACCCACAGTCACCAACACACACACACACACACACACACCATTCAAAACCAGTAAGAAAGAGTGAGATCATTTCTCTCTGAGGGAATCAAGGACAGCTGGGGAAGTAACTTGTGTTAAATTGCTGTAGTTTTGAAGATGTGTTAGGCCACTGGGAAGACTGGGGTTTAGGATTGAGGAGAAACACACTGTTGAGAAACAAAAGATGTTTAAGTAAAATAATAAGAACAGTTGTGTGTATGTTGGGGGTGGGATGGGATTCTTAAATATTAGTAAAATCGTTGTAATTTTAGTGTGTTTGAAAATATATGTGATGTTCTTAGGCAATAGTTTCCATGATGAGATGGGTAAAATTCACAGAGGTTATTAGCCAGGGCTGCAAATCCACACGATAACTGTCAGGTCAAATTAGGCTTCTAAATTCTTGATTCACAATAACAGTGATCACGTGAAGTCCAGGTTGAACAGAGAAGCTAAGAGAGAACAAATGGAGTGATAAGGCTGGAGGGTCATGTAGGTGGACAGGTAGTGGGACTCATTTTTCTTGTGCCATGTGACAGAACTGTGCACCGTATATTGGTGTTTGTATTTCAGTGTGTTTGTACTTCAAGCACTTCAACGTTCCTGCCTAGTAAAGTGGATATGGTAAGGATTATTAATCAACACTGGTAGAGAGTTGAAGCCCACATCGACTATAATGATACTCATGGCCATATATACTCATAGCAGAATAAGGATTTATTCAAACCCAAAATGATCTGACCTCAAAACTTATCCTCTATAGAAAATCTATGGTTCCTCCTTATTGCAAATATTTCCATAAACATAGAAAAGTCATTTGAGTAAGTTTAAGTGAATTAAATTAATATTAACTTTAATTTAATCCCAACCCCTTTCTGTCTTTCAGTGCTGTTAGGATGAAGTCTTTTATGCCCATGGTTCAATACTTTTCATTTACTTTTTGATTTTCACATTTTTTTGGTACCGGCAATGGTACTCAGGACCTTGTATTTGACAGGCAGGCACTGTGCTGCTGAGCTATATCCCTGGCCCACATTGTCATTTTCAGGAATGTTTAGTTGTTCGTGCTGAAATTTTTGAGGTGTTATGCAAATAAACCCAATGAAATATTCTTCTTTGGAATTCAGAATATATAATCCCTTGATTGTGAATATCTCATATATGAAAAATGAAATTGTGTTATTTAAAATTATTCCTCAATAGCTTTTTGGGGAGAATATTGGTATAGTGGGAAAAGATCAAAAGCCTAGCAAATACATCCAAGATAATAGCAGCTGCTGAACACTAATTTATATTTCTATAGTAATATCAAATACACTAACTCTGAGAAGGTAGTACAATTGTCATTTTACATGTGAGGAAAATAAAATTTGAAAGGTACTTCAATGTTTCAGCAACATACAAAAGAACCACCTGTCAATCAAGGAATCAATTATAAGTATTATGTAAATAAGACATAAACTTTTTTCCATTGAACAATAGAGATTGAGATAGTATTCCCTCAGCTAATAGAATCTGTTATTACACAAAGTTAATATAGAAGTTAAATAGAATTTTCTAAGCTACTTTAGGTCAGAGCAGACCAAAATAATGTGCCCCAAATATGGTGAATTTGTGACTTGATCTTCCTTTATTTACATAACAGTATGGAATAAGATCGTTCTATGTATTAGGCACTTTGCTAAATGATAAGTATGAATGAAAGATAATATTGACAAAAGGTGCAAACTTATGGCACTTGCTCTCATGTGGGAGAGAGCATATAAATAAATAAATAAATAAATAAATAAATAAATAGAAGTTTATATTACACTGTGGAAAAAATAGAAGTGGAAAGATGTGAAATGACAGTGCTGAAAGACTTTAAAAAGGCAATAATGAAGCTGAGGGAGGTGATGCACTCATGTTATCTAGCTACAAAGATGCTGAGGCAGGCAGACTGTACATTCTTACCCAAATGGGGATGTGGCTCAGTGGTAGAGTGCTTACCTAGTACGCATGAGGGTTGTATCCCTAGTAACGAGTGTGTGTGTGTGCATACGCGCACACACACACGCATACACACTCTCTCTCTCACATAAACAATCATAAAAGCTGAAACCCAACATCTTGTCATAAGAAAGCTTGTGTCAAGTGGTTAAACTAATTGGGACTTGATCAAACTTTGACACTCTGTTTAATTATACATTAATTACCACTAACAGGGAATTATTACCTCTTTTACTAATATTCTGTCAGATGAAAGTTTCTATTCATATATAAATACCCCTAGGAATTGAAGGAATTTGACGCTTGAAACTATTTTTCTAATTAGTGTAGTTTACTGTTTTTAACTATAACTCTTCTATGTTTAATACTTTAAACTGGTCTGAGAATGGCAGGAAGATAATTATTCATGACAAATTTGAATATCATCACTGTTAATATCCCATAAAGCATATTTAATTCTAGTGAGATTGAACTGAACAGAACTCTAGAAGGTACTTTTTTGTTAAGACAATAAAAGGACCCTCTGAAACTTACCACAAATTTATTCAATTAATATAACCATTTCTATACTAATTGGAAAAACTATAGGAACATCATCTCATTCTTCCTGGAGGTACATTTAGAAAGGCTTCTACTATTTTCCACCCAGGCTTCCTTTAAAATTTAATCTTTAGAACTTGGTGAACAACAGAGAACTGGGTAGTTTTTACATACATGGAGTTATATATGGAGAAAGCTCAGAATCATATCAGATAAAATTCTTAAAATATTAAGATAGGTTCCTGATTTGTATATCCTATTAAAGATGCTACAAAACAGTTTCTTAGATTCATTTACATAAGCTTCTAGATTCTTTGAGTTGTTCAGGATATTGAACATGATCTATAAATGAAAAATGAAACTGAGGTTGTGTCTGTGACAGGAACTGGGGACGGGAGAGAAAGGAGGGAACTGAGCCCAAGTTTTTGGGTGCACACACCCAGTTTTTCTACATTGCACTGCATTTCTTGTGATCACCAAATGATGTCTGGTTTTGTATAGGAAATGAAGCATCCAGTTTCCCCATCAGTTTTTTTTCCCCCAAATACTCCACTCCCTAAGTACAATTTGTGTTTGATCCTACATGAAAGTATTGTGGCTGGAGAAACTACAGCAAGAAATCATTTGTTTTTATTATAAGCCCTTCTACAATGTTAGAAAATTTTAACCACATGCACTTAGTAACAATGTTAGAAAGAACAGCAAAAGAAAACACCTGCAGTTCAAAAACAAAGGCAATGTCTTTTTTAATGTATGTATCAAACCACGCAAATTTAAATCCCAACTACATTTACAAGAAAGATGATTTACAGCAAATTAATTTTAGTAAGTGATTTGTATGTAAATATGATCATATGCCTATAAAAATGTTTTTGCTATCAGAAAAATGGAGACTTCTCAAAATTTACATTTTTGATTTAATTTAATGTCTTAAAATTACTTATAATGTCTTTGTCTCAGAATTTTCTCTAAGCTAAGTAATAAAATTTAGCATATGCATGTTCAGACACATGTACAAAGATGAAAACTAAGGCCATTTCTATTCTATAGGATGTACAGTCAGTGTATGGCAAAGTCAATATGGTAATAACAGAGGCAAAATATTCCAAGTATTGTCCTCCTAGAGATACCCGAATATATCCACAAGGCCTAAAGAAGAATGAAAGACTGAGAGAAAGAAAGAGAAGAATCAATTTTTTCTGAATTATTAATGGATACTTGCATTTAAAATTGGGGATTGTCACAATTCTCCAAATAAGACAGGGCCTATTTAGGGATAAAATCAGCATCAAGGTACAGCTGGTGTAACTTCATGTAAGCCCTGCCACTTTCCTTTTTAAATGGTTTAAAGAAAAACCAAATTATTAAAATTTCTCGCAGTGTTAATGATTAACAAACTCCTTAAGAAAAGGTGTAGTAGAACTGTTACCACTGATTCTTGGGTTTAGGGATCAGGAAAGTTTCTTTTTAACAAACAATGAAAAGTACATAAAATTACCTTCTGAATGTCTCCATATTATTGTGAGTGTTATTAAAATTACATTGCTAGATGCATATCTGATATGTAATGTATCAAATTTTTATATTGCAATTTTTATATTTTAAATATATTTATATATAAATAAATATTCATTGCAGGGTTTTTTTTGCCAAGTTATGCTTTTCATTTCATAACATGTCTTGGTGACATTTTGCCTGCAATGAAGGTGATTTTATATAGTTCTACTTTGTGTATTAGTTTCTTGAAAATGATTCTGAAACATTTCAAAATATTGGTAACTGTAACTATGTTCTTATTTCCTTCAAGGTTATTTAAGTATAAGAGGTATGTAATAAGTCCAGGATACCTGGATAGAGAATAATAAACAATTTGATCTATATTTTAATTTCTGCAGAATAATTCAATATTTTATACTATATGCTTAAATGCATTTTAATAATCATATTGTCAGCATGATCTTGTAAGATTAGAAATGTTTATGTTTAGATTTGATAAAATCTAATTTGAAATTTACAGTTCAGTAAAATTTTTAATGTAGCAGGACACTAGCTTTTTAAAAGCATACTTGTCTTAAAAAAAGAGCAAAACATAGACTCTTAGGATAAAAATAAATTGCATGAACCCTGTGTTAATATAATATTTGAAGCAAAAAGTTCTTCAAAAGGAAAAATTTAGTTCAATATGAAATTCACCAGGAGAAACGTAATTGTACAGGATGTTGGCTAGCATTGGTTTCATTTTTAAAATTTATCAAGTTATCTAATGATAGATTTGTAAGTACTAAATATTGTCTGACAAGTATCCTTACCATGATGTTACTAATAATAGTAGGTTAATAATAAAATTCCGGAAAATGCCTGGTGTCTATCGAGGGCCTCTAGACAGGATCTCTGTGGAAGTACCTCTGACTGCCATTCAAAAACTGATCCCAGTTCATCCTGAAGCAGCCAGATCGGTCTTCTGCCCCTTTCCCCTCAGTGCAGTTTGGGTTACTTCTTCAGAGGGGGGAATGTTACACGCAGCTGAGTCAGTTAGAAACATTATAGGCAGTCAGACTGGGCTAGGCCCTCCAGGAAGCTGGCACAGAGGACCAGATGTCTGATGACCTTGAAGGAGACACACACACCTCTTGCTGTGGGCCAGATCTCAAGACAAAGGATCAAACAAATGCATCAACATCCTGGAGACTGATATGCTAATTAGTTCCCTCTTACCCTGGAGCCACTGTCCCATCCCTCTAGAGTAAAGGTCACAACCCCAAGAATGCATGCTTTCTACTTGACTTGCTTTCCCATTTGTCCCTAATGTAATCGATTTTACCTGAACTATTGATCTTAATTGGCTAACTATAGTTATGTCCCACCTTATGCCCATTTGCCTTATGAGTTCCCAGTTCTTCCCCACCTTGAACTCATGGTCTTACTCTATAAAAAAAATCCCTGGAAAGGACCGAGTTGGGGACAACCCTCTCGGGACCCCCTTCTGTCTCTCTTTAGGCAGAAGCTTTCTCTCAATAAATATATTCTACTCTTCAAAAAAATAAATAAATAAAATTCCAGATCTGTAATAGTTCAAAGGGATTGATTGGTATTAATTTTGAAGACTGTTCCTAAAATATAATTATCTCATTATGCAGCCAGATTATATATAAAAACAAATTGATTGTGTGTGTGCACACGTGTGTGTGTGTGTGTGTGTGTGTGGTTAATGTCTGTTCAGAATCTACTTATCCTTCTTCTTCTTGATTTATTTTTTGAGAAAGATTTGTCTGCCATACTTAGTCCAAGTGGTTTTGAATAGTTGAGGTGAATTTAAATCTACCCTGACTCTTAAATTCCTAGGGTTGAACAAATATACTACTTTTGACCAATCAGCATATTCAGTTTCATGAAACATATGGATTATGGAACATACTGATGTGTATATTAATCAATTTTTCCTGTAAAGGGGAAGAATCATAAAATATTTAAAGCACTTTCAATATAATGAGGACTTTTAGGGTGTAGATACTGTGTTTTACTTTTCATCTCCACTCTAGGGCCTGCCATGTCAGTCTGTTTTCTGATTAAAGAGGTCTATTTTTTAAAAAAATTATTTATATTAAGTTGTCACCTTTCATAACCTCCATCCAAGAGTTTCTGTTTAGCTTCTTGTGACTACTCAAAATGCATTGTAGCACTTACACATGTCTGCATGTGTGTATTTGAAGGCAGCTATCATTTGCATGAACAGCTCAATTATTTCTTTGTGTCATCCACATTAAATAATTTTGAGATGTTTGGTAAGTTCTCAGAGTATTTTTCTGTATTACATTTTATTCATACCACTAAAGCAATTATTATTTTATATACACAGATATACTTGCTGCATACACTTTATTCAAAGTGTTCCCTTTTATTCAGCACAAGGATAATACTTTAATAGTGTTAATTTCTGTAGTGTTGACCGATTGTCCTACTTCGTTTTGAACTAAGGGCTTTTCCAGGGTAAGGAACTTTTCATTTTACAACTAGGAAAACCTGGACAAATTGTTTCAGTTTGCCTAGAATTTAGGCATTCTGAAATTTAGGCTCTTTAATGCAAAGCCAACAGTGTCCCTCAATAGCAGCTATCATTTATTGATTGATCATTTGGAGGAATATGTGGAGCTACATGCCTTATGTGTGTGATCTTCATCTTTCTCATGAATCATAAAAGTCAAAGAATCAAAAATGGAAAACTGTTGGCCATCACTTACTTGCCAAAGTACACAGTGCCAGATTGTGGCTGGGATGTCAGTGTACAAAAGAGGGTTATTTTGTCCAAGCTTCCTTGATTCTAGATGTGACCATGTGACAGTGAGTCGCAAACAAATTAAAGTAGCAACTGGATGTACTGCTTCTGGGCAAAGTTTTCAGAAATGAGTATCACTGCTTCATGTTTTCTTTCGCTTCCCGGTGACTGCATGATGAGTCCTGAATGTTCATGGAGCCACAATATGGAAGGAATCTTAGCGATAGATGAGTTGCCGAAGGTAGGAAAGATGATGCCCACAGGATCTCCTCTTACAGGAGAGAGGAACTTTTGCTGCATTCTAGTGTTGAAACATTGGAGCTTCTTTGTTATAGATGCTTGCATCATATTGATGGATTTGGAGGTTTTTGCATTGTACTGTATTTTATTATTGCAGACCAAGTTAGATTATGGACCTAGGTCCACTCAGAAAAGTAGTGAGGGCATATGTAGGAACTCAGTAAATCTATGCTTTCTCCAACCACTGCAATTGTTCTCATAGACTGACACTGATTAGCTAATTAATCCTCAGTGACTCAGACTAGTTTTGACTGGAATCAGCAGATTTCTTTACTTATGGGACAGACTAATTCTTACAAGAAATCTCTAAGCTTTTCATGGGTATAGCAGAAATCATTAAGAAAACAGTAGATAATAAATTATAAAAATAACCAAAGGGCTCAAATAATATAAAGAACTAAGAATATCTATACATGAATATCAGATGACATCTAACTTGTTAAACAGTTGTTTAATTTGATACCAATAATAGCATGAGTATAGCTAAAATCAATTTTATTCCTGTTTACCTAATTAGTTTGGAAAGATAAAATTGGTGATAAAATTGAATTTAGAAGTTATTTTTAAAACCTCAGAGCATTATTGTGCTACCACAGTGGAAAAGTTTTTGTTACTTGTTTTCTTCTGACTATGAAATTTGAATGTTGAAATCTACTACAGATTAGTAAAGTTTTTTAACTTAATAGGTGCAGAGATTTGTAGCCATATTTGTGATTCAATCTGAATCAGATATTTTCAAATTGTATGACGTGAAAAGCAAAGATGATGATAGATAATAAAAACTTAGGAACTCCCCATGCATTATTTGTCATTGTTCTGAAGGAAATGTATTTTAAAATCTCATTTTATAGGTTCAGAATGTGTAAATCGTATTTGTTCAGTGATTCATGGAAGTTTGCTCCTCTGATAAGCACATGGGTGTTATTAGAACTCAGTTGTATCTAGTTTATAAAGTCATTTTTCTCACTAAGCAAGGATATTATATCAAAGACAGGTATTATTAGAGTTCCATATTTAGACATATTAATTTCTAGCCCATGATCCAGTGATATTTTTTGTTCTGAGTATGCGTTAGCTGTTAGAGATCCTTAGCTTGATAGTTCCCTTACTATCTGAAAACAATGGAGAAATACTGAAGTGTCCACCCATTTTCTTGAGATGTCTAATTTTCAGTATTAGCAACCTTTGGTTAACTGATAGAGATGAAAGTAGTGATCATAGCCCAATCTGTCTTATTCCAAAAATCTGTTCTCCTCTAATAACTATGTTGTAATGTCTGCAGTTAATATCCTAAGTATAAAGTCACAAGCATGGATCATTGCTTTTAAACTGTGACACTAGGATTGCCATGAGACTTGCTGCTCCCAGATGTCAAGTCATCGACAAAAGTAAGCAACTTTCCCTTTCTGTTTTTCCAGTTAATTTTAGCATTTAAACTTTTATTTCTTCCATCATTCAATAACTACATTTTACTAAAAGTTGTGTTGGTTTTATGTTTCTTTTGTTTATATAGTGGAAGTTTTTATTATGCAGTTAAAACATAACAAATTATACACTGGCTTTAATTATTAATGAAGTGTATAATGTTTTAAATTTGAGTCTTATCACTCTCTTTGGGATTGTAATTTTGTTTTGTTTTGTAAAAACTATATACATATAGTTGTTTATATGATTATAAACATATAATTGTTTCTATTTGATAATATTCCATGTACTTATAATTACAAAATCATGTGGGTTTTTTATCAAAAACATTGAGTAGCCAGTTGTATTGCAGGGTCAGGCAGAAAGGGAATTACTATTTTAAACAATGAGTTTAAGTTAATCACAAGACTTTCTGCTGAGCTATATAGAGAATCAGAAGGAGCATCATTTCCACATTTAATAAAAACATTAGTCAGACTAAAATCTGTGAACCTTTCAGTCAATTTACAGAAACCCCACTTGACTGCAAGTCTAAGCAGAGATAAGGAGTGAGATATGATTCAACTTGATAATTAAAAGAGGAAGTTTCCAGAAGTTTTTCATGACTTAATCAAGACTGAACATGGGAATACAGTATCGCATGAATCCCTTATGAGTTGAAGAAGTTAGTAAAATCCAAACTTTCTTGCAAGTTCTTCCTTCACAAAGCCAACCAGGCTTCCATAGAGAAGACTCAGAAGAGCCTACTGAGGTGTGATTACGTGTTAGACCTGGGCAAGAGACAGGATGAGCTGTCTTTCAAGTACACATGAAATTTGACAAAGATGGATCAGATCTGGATTATTAAGCAAACTACAAGAAATTCAAAAGAATATAATATTACCTAATATGTTTTTAACCCTAACTCATAATGGAATGAAATTAGAAATTGATGAGAGAAAGAAATTTTAAAAACGCACAACTGTAGAATTTTAAACAGACTTTAGTTGTGTTTCTGTATTCTAGGAAAAACTGTTGGAATATAACATTTAAAAATAAATCTACTTGGAGGATGAAAATGCTAGAATGGTGATCTGCGACAAAATTCATCTTCTCTGAGATCTGAAATCTAGACCTTGGAAAATAACAACTTGGTGAAGAAAAACATAAGATCACTGGGAATTGGGAAACAACTGAGAGAAAAAATTAGAAGCTATAGAGAAGTGGAAAGATGGGTCATAGTGCAGAGCAAAGATGGAAACAGTCTAGACTGTCTCCCTAGCTCCCGACTCTCCGGAGGGGAACTTGTTCCCCAGAATCAAGGCAAGTTACCAGGGCTAGGAGATCCAAGGAGAAACAAGCGTAGATGGCCATTGACATCTCTAAAGACACTATGTGGAGGGATGCCATCCCTGCATCCATGCGACAGGCAGTGGACAAAGGGGAATTAAGACCCAGAAGCCTATCATATCAAGAGAATGCCTAATCAGGTGCCATTTCAGAAAAGGACTGATTATTTACATCTGGGACTCAGAACAACTTAAAAACTTTACTTTAAAGCTCCTAGTGTTACTCTGTCATAGTGAGTGGATGAGAGACAGCCATGGAACACAGCCACAGAGGGAGAGCAAGGTAAAAAAGATCCCCTGAGAAGTTTATACTTATGCTGGGAAGAATATGGACCCTGCCCCTCACAGGGAGAAGTCAGGCCTGGCTTGAGCTGTGCTCAGAATGGGCGGAATCTGAAAGTGCCCACCTGCATTAAGTACTCTGATCCTTGCCTGCTGCCTCCTTCTGTCTACATTCATCACAGATCTGAGCTGACTGCCCCTTGCTCCAATCCACTAATGTGGGTGCAGATACTGTCACAACCCGTGTAAACAGGGAGGTCTCTGGAATAGGGGTGCACTTCACCAACCCATGTCTTTTTGGACTCAAAAACCAAAGATCCTAGAAGGAAACCACTGATTCAAAAATACAGAAACAAAATATTTTCTACTTTTGGATTCACATTTTTCCCATCATTTTCCTTTTTTTCTTTTACCTTCAAATATTTTCTATTTTTTATTCTCCTACCATATTATTTCATTTTTTCTCTTTTTCTTTCATTTTCTATTTTCTTGTTGGCTTTTTAAAATCACCTTTATCAAATTCTACAAAAAGTCTTTTATACTTGTGAATAGGATCTTTTGTCTCACTTTTCAAAAACAAGAAAATAATGCAATGACAGGAATTATTCAGTGTCTTTTGGTAATAACTCTCAATGAGAATGGTCTCAGTTTCCAAAACAAAAGATACAGATTGGTAGAATGGATCAAGAAGAAGAAACCAATGATATGCAGTATATAAGAAATGCATTTAGTTCCAAAAGAAGTATACAGTTGAAAACTCAAAGGAGGGGAAATAATATTCTGTATGACAAGAATCTAGAAAAAAGCAAGTGTAGGTATCCTAGTTGTACACAAAGTAGACTGTAAATCAAAACTGATCAGTAGAGATAAAGAGGGTCACATATTTGTTAAAGGAATATTCCATTAGGAAGACAATAATTATAAACATGTGTGACCTGGGATATAGTTCAGCAGCACAATGCCTGCCTTACAAGCACAAAGTCCTAAGTTCAATTTCCAGTACCCCTCCAAAACAAACAAACAAACAAACATACAACAAACATCAGCACACCCAACTTCATAAAAAAATGCCCCAGGACATAAAAATCATATACATAATGACATAATTATAATGAGGGATCTTGATACCCTGTGTAGAAAGATGAACTAGACAAAAAAATGAACATGAACTATCAGAGGTGAACTGAACCTTAAAACAAATAGATCTAATAGATATTTACAGTTTTCTACTCAACAACAACAGACTATACATTCTTCTGAGTAGCACATAGGAATTTCTCCAAAACAGACCACATGCTAGCCCATAAATCATGCTTAAGTAAATACAAAAGGATTGAAATTATCTTGTGCATATTATCAGATCTTACTGCAATGAAACTAGAAATCCAAGCTTAAAAAACACAGAAATTTTGTAAACACATAGAAAATAAACAATATCCGCTTAAATAATCAGTGAGTCACAGAAGAAATCATTGAGCAATGGGAAAGTTCTTATAAACAAATGATGATGCCAGTAAACCGTATCAGAATCTGTGGAACACAAGGGAAGCTGTTTCATGAGTGAACTTTATAGCAAATACATCAGAAATACAGATTGAGTCTAAATCAATAACCTAATGATACACTAGGACTGAGTCCTAGAAGAACAAGAACAATCCAAATCCAAAGCTGGTAAAAGGAAGGACATTATAAAGATCAGAACAGAAAATAATGAAATTGAGGCTAAAAAACAGTACAAGAATCAATGAATAGAAGAGCTGTTTCTTAAGAATAAACAAAAGAGATAGAGCCATATCCAATCTTACCAAAAGAAAAGAACAGACCCAAATCACTGGAATCAGGAATGAAAAAGGTAGCAGTTTCTACCAAAATGCAGAAAATTTTTAATAATGTCTTTAAGAATTTGTACTTTAATAAAATGGAAAATTCAGAAGAGATGAATGGATTGTCAGATAAAGTGAAGTGCAAAAGATGAACCAAGAAGACATAAAAACACTGACTAACTCAATAATTGGGAATGAGATTAAAGAATAGGAATATACCAATTTTATTAAAGAATAAAAAATAGCAATTAAGGACAGTCTTCCACTTGAGCTAGCCATTTCCCTTGTCAGTATTATCCTAAAAGTGCTAAAAACATCATATACAATGGCACTTGTCTGCCCATGTTTGTAGCACACAATTCACAATTGCTAAATCTTGGAAGTAGCCCATATGTCCATCCACAGATTAATGGATTAAAACTCATTATATTTAGATGCAGTGGAGTACTTCTTTACCATAAAGAAGGGTAATCTTGAATTACTAGAAGGAAAAAGGATGCATATTGAGGCCATAATTTTAAATGAAATAAATAAGGCAAGCTTAAATATCCCAAGGCTTATTTTATGTAGAAAACCACAAAATTTAAATAAAGAGCAAAATAAACTTAGGTAATGGAAAATAGTGATACAGAGCTTTTCCATATGGAAAGTGAACCAAGGGATAGAGGCTGTGGGCGGGAAGAGAAGAGGACGAAAGTAAAAAGGTGTGCTGTTTACCTACGCCAGTGTCCAGCGGCATGTGGCCCTTATGTGGTACAAACATGTAGTAATAAAAAAAAGTTAAATAAAAAATTTTAAAAGCAAAATAAAAAGAAATATGCTTCAGGAGACAGGGTAAATTTACAACTGCCTCCAATTAGGAAAGAAAGAAAGGAAGAAAGAAAGAAAGAAAGAAAGAAAGAAAGAAAGAAAGAAAGAAAGAGAAGAGAGAGAAGAAAGTTTAAAAGAGCAGCAAAATATTACATAACATGTATAGTAACTGTATTGTAAAACCAGAAACCAGTAATGAATGAAACAAATCAACAAGGCCTGAACAGATGGAGAATTATATTATGTTCATGAATGATAAGACTCAATATCTTTAAGATATCATTTGTCTCAATTTGCTCTATTGATTCAATACAATTCCAATAAAAATCTCAACAAGTATTTTGCTTGTTTTGGATAGGCATTTACAAGCTGGTCCAATAAAAATATAAAAAGACTAAAGTGATGAAATACTATAATCCTGAAATTTATGTGAGTACCAGTAAGTCATGTTCATTTTTTCAATTATAGTGCTAAGTAGGAATATTTTAACAGTAACTGAGGTTTCTAGATCTTCAATCTTAATGTGTAACAGTTGATTTCAGAATTTAATAAAGCTACAAAATTCATGACTGTGTGGTATTGCTTAAAGAAGAGAAATAGATCAATCATAAAGCATGGATATCCCTGAAATAAATTCACCGACATATGATTTTTGACAAAGGTACAATTAAATTTAATAGAAAAAAGCATGTTTTAGCAAAAATATTAAATAGACTAAAACTTTGAATTGAATACAACTCATATCAGACAATATTAATTTTAGAATCATTTACTCATGTCTAGGATATTGTGTTAAATGTAAAAGATTTGATATAGTTTAATTCGAAATAGGATAAAATATTTATGAAAGTTGAGAATCTAGGAAAAAGAAAACAAACAATTTATAGTAAATAAACACATTAATAGGCTTTACCATGGATCTAGAATCTTAAATCTGTATTACTTATAAAGTTCCACAGATACATGTATAGACAGGCATGTAGAACAAATCTTTTGAAAACACTGAGGTAGAAATAGTAGTTGATGGATAGGTTTACACTTTCCCTTACTCAGTCTCTCTTCCAAATAAGGGGTAAATGAAGCAGAACAGGAAGAGAGAAAAGGGAGAGGGGAGAGAGAGACAGAGAGATCTATGACAGTTTCCTGTCTTTCTTTGCTTATATAAAATTATTTTTAAAAGTTGCAGGATATTAACAAGTATGAAGATACAGGATGGTTTGATACTGAAAAATTATTCAAAATGGTATAGAGCTATGGTGAGGAAATATTTGAATAATCAGTTAAATTGATTACTAGTGCATCACTGTAAGATAACCCATGTGTTTTGGGAATCATCTATTAATCATATCATATTTTGCAATAGAAGTCTTGATAAATAAAGCCTTAAAAGAGTTCACTTCTGTTATATCCAGAACATTATATAAAAATAAGAGCACTTTAGAGTTTTCTCCTGCACTCATTCAGATATATGTGTTGAACAGTAGATATTATACCACAGATTTCAGTGTTTGCACTGGTTTGCAGTTGTCATGTTGGAAGGTAGAAGAAATCTGGCTTTTTAGGTTTTTGGTGGAGAATGGAATATTGGGCCGATCAAGTAGGATACTGTAGAGATATTAGGGGGTCTGTTCACTGGCTTCAACCAAAAATGCCAACCCTACCTGTTTTATTTTTTTAAAAAATATGTAGTTTCCAAAAATAAAAATAAAAATATATAGTTTTAATTTTTGCTATTGAATTATTTGAATTTCTTATATATTTTGAATATTTACTTATTAGATATATGGTTTCCAAATATTTTCTCCTATTCTTTAGGTTGTCTCTTCACTCTATTTTTTATTTTGTTTTGATGTCAGTCTGTTTACTTTTGCTTTTGTTGGCTATGCTGTTGGTATGATTAGGAAAACATCACTGTCTAGACAACACGAAGCTCTCGCCCTGTGTTTTGCCTGTCAGTTAATAAATAAAATAAAAAGCTGGGCCCGGGAGGTAAAGGCCTGTAATCCCAGAACTCTAGGAGGCTGAGCAAGGAAAATTGCAAATTTAAACCCAGTCTGGGCCCTTAGTGACTTAGTGAGATTCTGTCTCAAAGTCAAAAGACAAAAGCAAAACAAAAAGGATGCTTTGGCAGTGACACAGTGTGAAGGGCCCGTTCAATCCTTGCTACTGAGGAAAAAAAATTTAAAAGCTAAAAAACAAAAAACAAAAACAAAACCCCACAAAAAATCCAGGATTTTATATTAAAAGTAGAGGGGGATTTCTGTTGCTAAACAGTTTAAAAAATTACCATCCTTGGTAAATATGAAATTTTTACATGGAGGTTAATAACTCATATGAAAATTGAAAGCTTAAAAATAATCGAAAGCTCATAAACTCTAATTTGATTCAACATCATTTTGCATATAACTGTGAAAGTAATCTTGACTTGGTCTTATTCATATAATGCTGAACAAGTAAATATTTCAGAGTCATTTTTAAATGAAAGTGATTAGTAATAACAAAATTGGATCCACAATTTAATACTGAGTTAGGGACTAAGTTACTTTGGCATTAACTCATTTTCCATAGACATTATGTATGAATAAATAATAATAAGTAGACATATTAATGGCTGTAATGTTGTCATGAGATTATTTAAACAATGTATAATAGCAAATTACCTCAAACTTCAAGGAAAAATTACCTAATAGATATGTTAACTGAAAACCTCACTCAGCATATATGTATGTACTATTTAAAAAATGAAATTATAACAGAATTTTCCCCAAGAGAGTGTACAAGTTCACTATTAATGACAGTTTAAAAAGAGAAACGAAAAATCCTAACATTGTGTGCATAAAAATTTAAATCGCCAGGGCAAATACCATGAAAGAAAAACAAAGAACATATCCTTTCCCACAAGTATGTTAGGAAATCTTGTTTTTTATTAGTGATGATATTGTCATATCTATTTTCAAAACTATAAAAACGTGGAGGAATCTACAGAATTTAATATTAGTATATTTAAGTGTAGAACAACTTTTAAAATAGAAGATACGAGAATTTGACCAGAATACTATGCTGACCTTCCTCCATATTTGCTTTCATTTATCTAATCTATGAGGAATGAAAATGATCATTTTCTTTTTTTCTCATTTTATTATTTTTGATGGTTATGGAGCTTCTCTGAATTTTGTGAGTCTTTGGGCCTGGAAAAGTATGTTTTGTCTCCATAGATGTTATTTGGACTCAGAATACCCTAACGAGTGTAGCTTAGAATGGTCATAACTCAAATGACAGCAACAAGGGCAAGTCCTGCGGTGCCATTTCCCATTCTTCCTCCTTTAGGTTATGAAGAGTTCACGTACACATTCGATAAATATTGTCTAGAAACTGAATTAAGAATTTTTCTGTAACATATTTAGGTATTTGTACTTCAAATATACCACATGTGGGATTCTTAAAATTTTGATACTAGCTACTGTTTGAATTTCACCAGGGTGCACATCAAATTGGTACTATCATACTACTATCATCATTATTTATGAACACTTCTCACATGCTGAATACTGGTAAACATTCATGGTCATTACCTCTTTCAGCTCTTTGCTACGTTCTGAAGTCTTCTCTTAGAATGACACAGTTGTGGACATTTGGGTGATTAATGGGAAAATCCAAACAGAATAAGTAGCCATTGATCCTTGGAGCAACCTTCCAAGAATCGTAATTAGCTAGCATCGACTTTTTAATAAAGTCACTGGCCATGGCCACCTACTTTGTTGTTTTTATATTCTAAATTAGACCTTTATTTTCTTTCCACTGTCAAAGACTTGTTCCAAAACATGATATTAATTAGTTGCTGAATCAAGCTATATGACACATTTGAGTTTAATGGGGAAACAAAGAGGTTGTTTGGGGGAAAAAAGTGAATCATTTAACTTTAAAGTCCTAGAAGCTAATATGTATATGCTGACAATCCTTTCCCTTGCCATGAACATAGTACCTTTTGTAATTAGTAGGGCAATAATTGGACAATAGCAAGATAAAGTTTATATGCTTGTAATTCAATTTATTCCTTCTGCAAGCATAGTTAAATATTATGGATTGAATAAAATAAGTAATGATGCAATATGCCAGTGAGAAAAATTAAAGTAAAAGTGATTATTTTTAAATGATTAGGAAAAAAATTTAGGCAGTGTCAATTGACTTGGTAATTGAAGGAATGGTGTGAAAAATAATGATAAATATTAAAAGGCCAATTTTTACAAGAAATGAAGATATTATCAAAATATAGAAATATTGGCTTTAGGGCAATTTTATTTTTTCTCTCAGTATGTCATTACTGTTTGCTTATAACTCTTCACAATCTTTCTAAATACAGCAAATTATACTATGCACATTTTATTCCTCACATTTTCTTAATGTAACTCCTAACCATAAAACAAAATATTTCTTAACTAATATGTTAGCTTTCTCGGACTCATGATTTTAAAGATGTCTCACAAAGGGCAAAGTTTCAAATTATATGAAAAATACACTTTAAAGAAGGAAAGTTGTTACTACTTGACATTTTTTGGAGCAAATACAGTATTTAGAATCTAGAGCTTGTGGATCTTTAGATACCTACATAATGAATTTAGTACAATAGTTCAGAGAATTCTTAATGGCTTTTCTTTTTCTCTCATTGTAATTGAAATTCCTGAAAAGTGAAGACTTTTGGGGTCATTATTCTTTAGCAGTTTATGAGTCTTATTCATAAATCAGCTGTAATCATTTTCATGTAATGTGTTTAAAGATCACGAGGTTGTTGCGGGCTGGTAAATGATGAAACATACAGAAATACATAGGGCAATGGGAAGACTAGGACTTCCAGACAGGACTCTCTGGGCCCTTTTGGAACCAGCTCTTTCCTTCTGCTCACTCCCATCATCTTCAGGCTGTGAGTGGTATCTACTTTGCCCCTCTACAGCCTGGCCTTTCGTTTATCCTGTAAGTCCTCCCTGCACCTGCGGCACGATACCCATATTGTGTGCAAATCAATTTAAACTGTCTCAACTTCATATATCACCTCCTGTCTCTGTTTCAAAGTTTTTCTCTTTCACAGTGGTTACTTCTTCACAACTCCACATGGGTTTTGAATGAGTTTAAGCCCTGTTGTATGTGGTCAAACTATTGGTTCAAATTTCTGGTGTCCCTTTGTTTTTGATCTTTGTCACAAATGTCACTGCTCTCCCAAGAATTCAGACTCCATCATTTTTCATATTTTCTTCCTATCATCTGATTAATTCTCCTACCTCCTCCATTTAGTCTTAGATCTCAAATGCAGCAACAGTTTTGTTTGGCATTTTAATCAAGATGGTTATATTTTAAGAGAACATACTGTGTGTTTGTTCATGTATGATGCCCAGGAGATATTTTAGTAAAGCTGCCCCCGGGGCCCTGTGTATCCTCTTTTGACATCCACAGATTGAATCAACTGCAAGTGGAAATATTCAGGGAATAAAAAGCTGTATCTAAACTGGGAGCGGTGGCACACACCTGTAATACCAGCACGTGGGAGCCAGAGACGGGAGGATCATTGCAAGTTCCAGACCAGCCTGAGCTACAAAATGAGCTCAAGGCCTGCCTGAACTGCATCGTGAGACCCTGTTTCAAACAAAGAAACAAACAAACAAACAAACACCAACTATATCTGTCCTGAAAACATCACTTTTGTCATTGTTTTCTCTAAACAGTGCAGAATAACAACTGTTTAATTGGACTTACTAAGTATGAGGTAAGATGAGTGATCTAGAGATGGTTGCAAGTGCATGGGAGGATATATGCAGGTACAGTGCAAATAGCACACAATTTTTAATATGAGACTTGAGCATCCATAGATTATGCTATCTGTGGGGATAGCATAATCCTTCAGAGATGACTCTATAGCTGTACATAGTTTCTCATTGATTTCTATCAACAAACATTTTAAAAATGTTAAAATATTTATTATTATTGTTAGTATTATTATTAATGCTGTTTTTGCTGCTGTTGATACTGGGTTTGACGACCCCCAAGAGATATGCTCTGAGTTTATGTACAAACTATAACGTATCAGAACTAGAATATACCCATTTTGATTCTCAAACATTCCTCTTTTGAGTCTCTTCCCATCCCCATCTCTCTCCACAAGGCACAGAAATTTTTTAACATACTTAAAGCCACCACGATTCTCCTAGCTTATGTCCTTGACTCGCATTCATGATACTTAAACACTAATATTAGTTTAGTATTCTGGTTTCGTCTCCATTCAGTTTGACATGGGTTTGCACTCGAGCCACGCCGTGTCCTATTCCAGTCCCAGCAAGGGCTCTTTCTTATACAATCAGTGCCATTGATTGAGCTGTTCTCTCTGCTTGGAATATTTTTCTATTCCTTACATTCCTGGAATAATTCTACTTCTCCTTTAAGGCATATGAAAAATTATAAAACAGCAGAAATAAAATAGATGCAACATTCATAATATTGAATAGCTTTAATGTAGCAGGCACAGAAGAGCTCTGTCTGTATAAACTCATGTCATGGATGTGGAATATAACCACTAGTTTAATCATTCACCAAATATGTCAGTGTTGTTTTATTTATGTTCTTATCTTTCAGCTATTCTTCTATTACCACGTTTTAAAAACTAAAATGCACTTTATTTTTAGAGCAGTTTTTAGTTTAGAGTATAATCACACAGGAGATAGAGTTTGCCATATCCTCTTTGTCTTCCCCAATGCACAGTTTCTTTATTACTAAATTTTTACATTAATACATTTGTTTTAATGCACATGCCAGTATTGATACATTATCATTAATAAAAAGACACAAATTACATTAGCATTCACTGGGTTTTACATTTCTAGGAGATTTGCAAAAAACACAATGTTGTGTATACACTGTCACAGTTCAAGTGGAGTAGCTAGTTTCACTGCCCCCCAAAACCCTCCTTCCTCTCCCCTGAATACTCATCCCTCCCTTCTTTCAAACTCTAGGCACCATTTTCAACTAATTTCTGTGTATTAGGGCATGTTTATAGTCAATTATATATTTCTGTCTTCTATTTATGTCCTCCTCTGAATTTTTTATCTTTTCTCAGAAGAAACCATTTTACTCAGTCAGAATCCTCTATATGTTCCTCCCTATAGTATTGGTAATTCTAGTATCTATCTACATGAGCACCTTCTTATATATGCACATTTGGCAAATAAAACATTAACATATCCTTTTTTTAAAACTTGAGACTTGCAGATAAGACTAAAGCTTTGTTTTGTTTTGTTTTTAGTACTCTCTTTAGTTGCAGCTTTTTACCAGTGGGAACCGCCTTTCTCATTTCATTTGCATATTACTAGGCCTTTGCCCTGAGCATTTCTATACATGTTAAATGCCCATTAATATATAATATTTATATAGTTATACATGTTTAGCAACTTGTTCTATTCATCGAAATCCAAGTATTGGGGTTGTTTTTTTATCTACCTTCTGCTGTTACGGTATTTTGTTTTATGAATAATTTATATTGTTTTAGCCATTTTTCTCTTGATAAACATTTGTTTCCTTTGAATTTTTATTGTTCAGAACAATGCTACAGTGAATTTTCTTTTGACCCAATTTTGTACACATATGCATGAGTTTCCCTTTTGGAAATAGCTGACCCTCAATCAATATATTAACTGTGTGAAAGCAGCATCATTCTTTTTCATCCTCTCTAACAGTGAATCTGCTAGTTTCTATATAATTGGTGCACAGCACTGTTTGAATAAATGATACACACATGAACTTGTCAATGAACTGATATATTAGTGGGAATATTTCGTTTTGGTTTGCTGTGTTTGTTGAGATTAAGTTCTTCATAAATTGTTAAGTTCGTCATAAATATTATGTAGTAGATACTAAAAACTATTCTACATCTAGGAATGAGTTAATTACATGCTACTTTTAGCTACTTGCTGTTAAAATGTGCTTTTTATTTGCCATTTTAAATTTATTGCATATCCTAATGTAATCATTCCTAACTAGTGAGAAATTCTGCTGTACAATAATTATGTGTAATAAATTTTAATCTGATTTTTGAACTACTACTAGATTCTATATTGGTAGGGAAGAATTGATAAATATCTTTGGTGTAAGCAATCTACTAGATAAAATCATAATTGAGATTTAATTATTAGATATGATCTCCCATTTCTTTATTCATCTAACAAATTTTTTGTAGCTTTGTTTTTGAGAATTAGAAGTTAAGAATCAATTTGACTATCGTGATAAGTAATAAAATAAAATTGCATTGAAAATACTAAAGTGTTTAATTCTGGTTACTTTAACTAGATTGTCATGGAATGTTCATTGCTCATCACAGTACCTATTGTATCTCCATTGAGAAAATTTGCCCAGAAAAATAATTGGCATTTTGCATAAAATCAAATGAATGTAAGTCAAAAGGCTGAAGAATAAAGTGAGTCCAGCCTGGATTTGTAAACTACTTGTCTTAAAGTGCAGAAAGGAGGGAGTGAAAAAAGTTTACTGCATTGCTTTTCACTTATTCTTTAGTTTCTGTTAGAAACTTTCCTGAAGAACATATTATTTTTGCTTTCTTTGCTTTATCATTTGACATGGCAATTACTTCTTACTAATTCAGTGGAGTAATATATGAAAAAATAACTTGCAAAGTGCCATCACTGTAATCAGTTTTTCTTTTTTTAAGCATATGTACTTCTACCTTCAAATGCTCTCTGTGTGCTTCATGTGCTTTATCTGTTATAGTAGATGCTCATTACCTGTGGAGGTTGAATGGCTCCAGTGTGATGTAGACTGTTTTCCGGAATGGAGCAATGAAGTCCCTAGCCTGTTGGAGAATATGAGTGAAAAAATTCATATGCAAGATGCTGTGGTAATGATGAAAGAGAAGATGATGAAAATAAGGAACAAGAGGAGGAAGAGAAAGAAAAAAACAGTAATGCAACTTCATGTGACTTGCAAAATCTAATTACAACAGCTTTGAAAGTGTTCAACTGCATGTACTTATTATTCCAAATAGTTTATACTATGGAATAATAATTTAATTAACATGTTTCAAAGCTATAGAAATAAAAATAAACACTGTAGAGTGAGACAATGAATTGGATGAAGGGGTCTTTCTTATGGTACTTGCTTTGTTCTACTTAGTCAGAAATGCTAGAAAATAACTCCAACTTTTGCACATTGGTTCTTAACCTGTAAACATGCTGGTTGCATTTGCTTATTTGTTTAAGACAATATTAAAAGATATTACAGAAGTAAAAGATTTCATGCTCTAATGTGTTATAAAATCTCTGATTTCTTTTTTTTTTTTCCTTTGGTCTCTTCTTGGAGAACCATGATGCCTATGAGCACTTTAAATGTAACAAAAACTAGTTGTGGTAGTGCATGCCTGATAATCCTAGCTTCCAAACTTGGGGGATCACTTTAGATCACAAGTTCAAGACTAGCTTGAGCAACATAACACAATCTGTCTTAAAATTTTAAAAATATATTTTAAGTGTCAATATTTCTTAAGGAGTCAAATGTGTTTCAGTCATTTCAAAACAATATTTCACCAGGTCATTTGACTTTGCATTCTTTTCACCTTGGCAATACCCATACATCTTGCTGAACTAATATTTTAGGAAATAGAATTTATATATGCAGGGCTAGGAAAGTCTCTTCAAGCAGTGACATTTTAAAGAATCTACATTTGCTCATCTCTTTAGTATTGGACCTTATTTTATCCTGATTAAAATACATAGTGAGAAATGCATTCATACATGTCACCAATATGGAAATATGACATTGAATTAGTTTGCATGCATTTAAACTATTTGTTCCCCTACAGGCACTGTAGATTGTATCTTGATTGCTGATAAAGAACAATGTTCCCATACAGCTGCGTTACATTGACTGACAGGTTCTGCAGCAGGTCTTTCCTCATTAGTACTACTAAAATTATTTACTTGATAATTCTTTGTTTGAGTAGCATTGTCTTCATCACTTTGCTCATCTCTGGGAAAAAATACCCACAATTTAAAAGAGCAGAATGTCTTTTGGCTCACATTTTAGTTGATAGTTGGCTGGCTCCCGGGCATGAAGGCATGGTGGAAAAGCCCCGTGGAGGTGAACCATACATGGTTTCCAGAAAGCAGAGAGAAAAAAGAGGGAGACACGCTCTTTCAGGCTACACCTCACTGGCCTGCCTCTTCTGACCAGTACAAGAGCCCACCTAACCGCAAGTCATCTATATGCTCTCAGAAGCAAATTACCTTCCCAAATCCTGAGATATAAGCATATGAAGCTATTGGGGGATATCTAGATATAGATTATATTTGGGGCTTTCTGGTGCATGTGAGTATGTAGCAGTATTTCTGCCCTCCATCCACTTGATGGGTAGCATCACTCAGAGGTGGCAATAAAAATTTTTTCAGATTGCCAAATGTACTGTGGGAAGCAAAATCACACCCAGCTAGGAACTGCTATGTGGGAGTCACTATTATGAAGCAATATCCAATTAAAGATGAAATATCTTACTTTAGAAATGAATCTAGCATGGTGAATGAAATCTCCAGCTGGCAACCTACTGTGGAAATTTTTGCTTTATGGTGGAATTAATGACTATATTTTCCACTGGTGTATTCTTTACTGGAGTTGTGCTTCTGTTTGTGGGTTGAGTTCTAGTACTGATATTCCTGCCAATTGGATTTAATAGGAAATGAAAATCAGCTGAAATATTTCAAAGCATTGGGTAGATTGGGCAGAAGCTATGTGGATAAATCCTATTAACAAAGATTTGTCCACACACAGGTCCTCCTACACTGTGCCTTGGAAATCTACACCATGTTGTTCCCATCCCTCTTATGCATAAGTCACGGAAATTATAATAAGTTGAGCAAAATGTTCTCACACATATGGAGGCTCAACCTACATTCTGATGATGACTAGAAATTGTGGATTATTTGTCAAAGAGGATATCTGATGAAGAAAAGCTGTGATCAAGTTTGGTTTCAAAGTATCAGAAGATATTGAATACATCTGTTTGAAATCTTAACCTTAAAATAATAATAAATAAACTAGTTAATGGGAGGTCTTTGTGTAGGAGAAATAATTTTAAATAATAAAATCTCTGCATCAGCCAGATGCCACTCAGAGGTTTGAATAGATTGACTTTCAAGTTCCTTTCCAAACCTCAGTGACTATAAATTTCCCATCTGGATACCTAGGAAACCAAATTGTTTTACATGATTAGTATCCCATTCCCTTCCATTCTTGAAGGGTGCTGTGCTTCCAGTTGTGTTTAAATTGTTGCTCTCCCAGTGTGAAGTGACCACCTTTTCTTGAGTGCTTTTTTATTGCTGTATTCACAGTTGGTCTGTTGAAAAGCTCAATATCATAACCACATCTACTAAAAAATACATGAAGTAGTGGGGTGACTTGTAGAGCTAGCATGGTTGAATTTTCTAAGCATCTTAGTTCTGAATACTGGGGAAGGACAGTTCCATAAACTTGGTCTTTACAACTTGGCATGAGGAATCAACAAATCTGAAGCTGGGAAATCTGCCTATAAAATGAGTGACAGCCAATGTCTGATTATAAAGATTATCTAATTAAAGGGCTGTTTACTACAAGATACTCAAAAGCTCCTGCCTGAATCATTCATATCATATACATCTGTAAGTCTGCATGTATTCTGTCTTCCTTTCTTCTTTCCTCCATTTTGCTCCTCTCTCTCTCCATTTTGTCTGAATTTTATTCATTCCATCATTCAGGAAGCGACCACTGTATGGTGTTTTGTGTTTGATTAGTACAGGAACAATAAAGTCAGACTGCTTGGATTAATACTATAAGTCCCCTTAGTCAGGAAAATGCATATGATTTACTTAGCTTTTTGTTCAAAGTATGAGAATAATTGTATTTAGTGCACTGTTACAGAAACTGTAAATTTAATATTAATGTGAATAATAGTCCCTGCCATGTAGTAGGTTCTGTAGTACTTTATTAACTCCTGTTAGTCCATCCATTCTGTTTTAAATGTTTTTATATTTTAAAGAGAATCAAAAAGATAAAAATGATATAGAATTTCAAAATAAGATGATAAGAAATTAATAAGTTACTATACTGCAAATTTTAATCTTCACAGTAGCTGTTCAGCTTATAAGATATAGATATGCAAAATTAATCAAACAATATCAGTACCAAATGTTCCTTTTGATAAACTGATAGAATTACTGGTACAATTAGCTATCTTGTATATATGTATAGATTTATTTTTATTTTCTGCTTGCTTTTCTCCTCTTCCCTATCCCAATTGTTCTTTCCTTTAGAGCAGTTTTTCCCCTTTCACAATATCTATTGTACATTTTCGATCTTATTTACTCTTTCAGTTTCTTACACAAGGGAAACAATACAATGTTTATACATGCAAGTCTGATTTATTTCACTTCTGAGAATGATCTCTAGTTAGGTGTGTATTCATTTCAGATGCTCATTTTTGGATTGGGTCTTTGAATTTGGGGGACCTGATATTTTTAAAGTCTATGTATTCTAGGTAGAAATTCTTTGCCTGAGGGACCATGGGATAAAATTTTTTCCAATTCATGGGTTTACTTTTCATTCTATTGGTGATTTTTTTGATGTGAAAAAAAACACTTATAAAATGAGACTCTAGTTTTTGATACTTTGAAGTATTTCCCATACATCTTGGTTCTTGTTCATGGAATCTCTGCCTACCCTTATATCTTCACAATTTCTACCTACTTTTTCTTCCAGTAGATTTAGAGTTTCTGTTTCAATGTTTAGATCTTTGATCCATTTTGACTTTAGTGCATGGTGATAGACATGCACTACTTTCAGTCTTCAATATGTGGAAATTCAGTTTTTCCAGCACCATTTATTAAAGAGGCTATGTCTCTAGCTGTGAACATGTTTGGTTCCTTTGTCAAACATAAGGTTGCTGAGTGTCTTTGTAGTTGTGTCTGCATCTTCTGTTCCACTGATCCTAAGGTCTGTTTTTTTTGTCAGCACCATGTTGCTTTTATTACGCTAGCTTTGTAGTATAACTTCAAGTCAGGGATTGCGATGTCACCTACCTTGTCTTTGTTGCCTACAATTGCCTTTGCTATGGTAGGTCACTTTTGGTTCAGATGAATTTCAGGATTTTTTTGCATCTCTATGCATGATAATGGCATTTTGATTGGAATTTCATTAAAACTATATAATAATTTTGAGTGTATGGCCATTTGCACAATGTTGGTTCTTCTTATCCATGAGCAAGGAGTATCTTTCCATTTCTGAGATCCTCTTTGATTTCTGTTTTTAGAATACTACACTTTTCAATGTACAAATCTTTTACTTCCTTTTTTTATTTAAAGAGAAACAAAAGCATGTAAAAGGTAGAGATAATACAGAATTTCAAAAAAAAAAAGATAAACTATAAGAACTCACTAGTAGATAAATTACATATTGTCCTCTTAGATAGTTGCTCAAGTTACAAAATTAAAGCAAACAAAGTAGATATACAGTGAGAGTGTAAGCAGCTATGCATGCATGAATCTCTACATGTATTTCTATCCTTTCTGTATTAGAGGGAAAAACAAAACATAGAAAGACAAAACAAAACAAACTCCTATAAAAACATGATGAAACCAAAAAGTCATATAAAACCACAGTACAAGGTGATCTACAGTGATTACTGTGTTGTTTCTTATTATCTTCAATAGAATGTCTATATCATCAGGCATAATTGAATATAGCAGTATAATTGAATATAGTAGTACATAACAATATTAGTAAAAATAAAACATTGTAGACAGTATAAAACTTCAAAGGCAGGTAATAATCAAACCAGAGTGGATATTCTAGGGGATCTTGTCATCTTAAGTGCAGTTGCCTATACTCTCAGACTTGATAATATCCATAATAACAGCTTTGAATAAAATCTATCAATACAAAACAGCGATCTAACAAACCAGATTCTATTATGATCAGTCATGGTAAAACAGTGTAGGTTTTATAGAGCTTTAGATTAAATTAATAGGAAATTAAGGATGATTACTGTACTATATCCTATTATTTTTGGGATTACTATCTGTGCCGTCAAATCTAGGACAGGTAGAATGACTGGAACGGAATATAATACATGTAAGCAGAGTAGTATGAGTAATGTGGGTTTTAAATCCTGGTGCACTATTAACAATATAGTGTATCAAGGCCATCTATGTTAGAGATTCTTGTTATCCCTCTCTGCCTCATTTCTGCTATGCTATTTTTCTGCCTTTGTCTGTCTAGTTTTCTCCTTCATTCTACTGCCTGCCCCACTCATTGAGACCTTTCTGCCACTCTTCCTAAAATCCTGGTATTTTTTTTCTCTCTCTAGAATGTCCTTCAGTATTCTCTGTAGGGTTGGATTGGTGGTCACAAATTTCCCCAGTTCCTCTTTGTCATGGAAGCATCTCGTTTCTCCATTAATTTCTAGTGACAGCTTTGCAGGGTACATCAATCTGGACTGGAGGTTATTTTCTTTCAAGACTTGGAATACTTCGCTCCAAGATCTTCTTGATCTGATGGTCTGTGTCGAGAAGTCAGCCATGATCCTAATGGGCTTACCTTTATAGGTAACCTATTTTTTTCTCTGACAGCATTTAATATTCTGTTTTTATATTGAATTTCTGGTATCTTGATTATTATATGTCTGGGTGTAGATCTGTTTTGGTTGTAGGTGGCTGGAGTTCTGTATGCCTCACATAACCGAATGTGATTTTCTTTTCCCATGCTTGGGAAGTTTTCATTAATTATTTCCACGAATAGCCTTGGTAATTTGCCTGTATGTATTCCTGCTTCTTTGTTCATGTTTCTTATTCTTAAATTGTAGGTTCTCTTGTCATCTTCTAGCCTTTGTATTGTTAGTTCCTGTTTCCTTGTTATTTTTCAGAGATCTTTCCTTTCATGATCACACATTGCAAACTTGTCTTCAAGTTTTGATAGTCTATCCTTAGTTTCTTTTAAGGTATTTTGCCAGCTTTCAATGGAGTTTTTAATTTCCTGGTAGTCTCTTTGAATCTGCTTCATGTATTATCTATTTTCTTTATATTCTTTATCGAATATTTCTCTCCTTTTTAATGTTCCTCCTTTCTTCCATCTGTATCTTCCTGAGAGATGCTTCCTGAGGGCCTTTCTTTCATTACTCTACTGATATCCTGCTTTACCTGATTTAATATTTCAGTTTTGAGCTCATCTACAAGGTCCTGAACATATCTCTTAATGTCCATTGAAGCCATGTCTGATGTTTCATGTTTGCTGCCTTCAGTCTGCCTTGTTTTTCCTGCTCCTGGATCAGTGCTCTCAGGATTCTGGGCTGGGGGCCTCCTCCTGCCTCTCTCTCCTGTCATGGCCCTGGCTTCCTCCACATGGGTTACAGTGCAGGTCCCAGCCCCCTTCCCGTTTCCTCCAAAGCACGCTGGTGAGGGAACTCCGCCCTCTCCTACCTGCTCTTGTCACTGAGGTGTAAGCAGCAGCTGCTTATGCCTGCCCTTCCCCACCAGGCCAGCGAAACTTCAGGGGCCTTCACCCGGTTAGTGCATGCTAGGTGCAGGGGATCGATTGGAGATGGCTCATTGAGTCCCGGCCAGGGGCGAGGCTGTCTAATCAAATCCCAAAAATCTGCTCTGGGGAGGGAGCAACCAACTGAAGTCACTGTTGCTCCCAGTTCAGGCTCCTCCTGCCCAATTCCAACATATTGCCCATGTGGTCTCGCCCTTCCCATGGGGGGGTCTCATTCCCAGGACTGACTGTGGATTAATGAAGGTTCCATTGTCAGCTCTGCTCTCTGTTGGGCTCACCAACCCCCGACTTCAGCACTGCTGTGGTTCCTGTGAGTAGCAGTGGAATGAGTTTGGGTGGCTCTGCCAGCCAGCACAAGATTCAAGCTAGAGCAAATTTGGTGGGTCACTGCGAAAACGCTGTGTCCCATAATTTATAGCTGTTTCACTTGTAGTCCTGACGTATTTGATGAGCTTTTTTACGATTTAATTTTTTCCTGTGTCAAGAGGATCCTTCTCCCTCTGTCTGGGTCTCTTCAGGGTGTTTTATTCTGGCAAATGAGTTGTTTTCCTGGGAGGCTCTGTATTTTGTTGCTTGCTGATCGGCCATCTTTACTTCTCTCCACTTCCTTTGCTAGAGTGATTTCTACGTATTTCATTTTTTTGGCTGCTGCTGTAAAAGATGTGGTTTCCCCAATTTCTCTCTCAGTGAGTTTTTTGTTTGTGTACAGGAATGTTATTGATTTTTGAGTGCTGGCTTTGTATTCAGCTATGCCACTGAATTTGTTTATTAAATCTAGAAGTCTTTTGGTGGAGTTTTTGGATTGTTCTACGTAGAGTATCATACCATCTATGAATAATAATTTCACCTCTTCCTGCCTATCTTAATTCCTTTTATTTCTTTCTCTTGTCCACTTGCTCTGACTAATGTTTCCAGAACTATACTGAATAGGAGTGGTGATAGTGGACATCCTTGTCTTGTTCTTGATTTTAGGTTAAAAGCTTTCAGGTTTTGTCCATTTAGTGTTGTGTTTCTTGTGGAATTTCACCATAAATTCATCAAGACCTAGGCTTTTCTTTGTCAGTAAATTTCTAATTACATTTTCAATTTTGTTAACTTATATTGGGTTATTCAGAATTTTTATATCTTCTTGATACAGGTCTTGTAATTCTAAGCATCTGTCAATTTCTTCTGTATTTTCCAAACTTTGAATGTAAAGATTTTCAATTTAGGTATTGATTATCCTCTGAATTTACACACGATCTGTAGTTATTTCACCCTTTTTATTTTTTATTGCATAAATTTGAGTTTTTCTTTCCTTTTATTGATAAGTTTGGCTGGGAGTTTATCAATTTTATTTATTCTTTTAAAGAATCAATTCTGATTCATTAATTCTTTGTATTTTTTTTAGTCTTAATTGTGTTAGTTTCTGCTTTGATCTTTGTAATTTCTTCCCTTCTTTGAGCTTTGGGCTTGACTTGCTCTTCTTTTTCTATAAGTTTGAGGTACAGCATCAGGTTTTTTATTTGGACTTCTTCCATTTTCCTGATGTGAGAACTCCTTGCTGTAAATTTTCATCTGAGGACTGTTTTCATTGTGCCTCACAGATTCTGGTAAATTGTATTTGCATTTTCATTTGATTATAGATATTGTTTAATTTCTTCTTTAATTTTATGTGGCCCATTGTTTGTTTAGGAGGGTATTGTTTAATTTCATGCATGTATGGAGTTTTTGTGGTTTCTTTAGTCATTAATTTCTAATTTCAGTACACTATGGTCAGTTAATATGTGTGGGATAGTTCTAATTCCTTTGCATTTACTTAAGCATGTTCTATGGGCTAGTGTACAGTCTATTTTAGAGACCATCCCATGTGCAGCTGAGAAGAATGCATATTTGGATATTGTTGAGTGGAAACCTCTGTAAACATGTACTAAGTCCTTTTGTTCACAAGTTTATTTCAGTTCTGTCAATTCTTTGCTAAATTTTATCTAGTTGATCTATCTCTTTGTGACAGTAGAGTGTTAAGGTCCCCTAATTGTGTTATTGCTTATTTGATTTTTCATGTTTATTAAAATTTGTCTTATATAATTCAGTGCTCTGTATTTGGTCCATTTGTGTTTATATTTGTTATCTCTTCCTCTTGAAGTTTTCCTCTAACAAGTATGTAATTACTTTCTTTACCTTTTCTGATCATTCTTGGTTTGAAGTGCATATTGTCTGCAAATAGAATAGCTACCTCTGCTTTTTTCTTGGTTCCTGTAACATGGAATATTGTTTTCCATCCTTTGACTTTCAGCCTATGAGTTTCTTTGTGAGTTATAAGTGTATCTTGAGTATAGCAAATTGTTGGATTTTTTAATTTCTTGATTCACTCTGCCAGTCTGTTTCTTTTGATTGGTGAATTGAGGTCATTTATGTTAATGGTTTTAACTAATGTTATTGGAATTCAGACCCCTGCACCTTATAACCATACTTATATGTGTAGAAGGCTTGTTCTCACAGTACACACCCTCTTGGAGGCACATGCCTTCGTGGCTCTCATAGGTCCCCCCTTGAAGTCACAGAACTCTCACTGAGGTACTGCCTGGGTCATTTGTGTTGCAAGTGTGCAGGTAGATTGTGGAAGCTCTGCTTGGTGGGCCAGTGATTGGGGTAGGGGCTACGTTGAAGCTACAGGTATTCAGGTTTCTCTGAAGCTGACAGCCCTCCTCACTATGGATATAGCAGATAGGCAGACTCAACACTGGCCCTCCAGCTCTGGATCTGTGTAGATCTTTGTATAGTCTAGAGGAAGTTGGTCCTCTGGGCATTTGATAGCTCCTTCACTGAGAACCACCTGCAGGCAAGTATCACAGAAGCAGTGGCCACAGGTCAAAACCGATATGGACTCATACATTGGATTCCAGCACAGTGAGCACAGGACCTGCCACTTGGGTTTCTTTAGGAACTTATAGTTGAAGCTGGATATAGCAAATGGGCACAGGCTAGTGGGGCTAAGGGAACCTCACAGCCCATGCCTAGCTCCCTCTATGCTGGGTTCTGGGCAGCTCTGACTGGCCAATCCATCCATTCTTAAGTGATATTTTTGTGTCAGTGTTCTAAATTCATAATGTGTAAATATTAAGGGCTGGAAAGACTTTCCCTTTAATCTCATAAAATGTAGAATTAATTTAGGGAGCAGATATTATTCATGTACATACAAAATGAAATTCTCTGAGGTTGAGTAATATTCTTGGAGAGCACATGATGAAACAAATGACATTAAGAATAGCAGGTGCTGAGTGTGAGGTGGTGGGTTGGTGAATAGAAGGGAAATAAATGTTTTTAAATAACCACAGTAGAAATTACCAGGTGAATGTTAGTACTGTGGTGCCCCACTCAGATATCATGGACTGTTCAGCTGCTATGAGGGTGGACTATAAATTACTCACAGTTAGACTCCGCAAGAATTGCTTTTGGCGATGTAGCCATATTGCTCAGAAACAAAGGAGGTGATGTTTCTCTATCTCTATACCCAGGGAATGGATAACTGATGAGGAAAAAAGAAAAGCTTTTGTCCTTGACTCATATGGTCTTAGTCTGTGCTGTCACCTATGTTCCAGACTCTTGTGGGTTCAGGTTAAGCCTGGAACACAACGGAAACCGGGTCTTTGCCTCGTTTCCTGAACTATTGTGTTTTCACCCATCGTTTGTAAATCACTTTCTAGAGTGTTTACCTTTGAATGTTGCCAAGACATCCCACCTAGGAGCAACTACACTAAAAAAAAAATTGGAGAATTACATGGAATAGTTGAAAACCACTTGGAAACTGGTGATTCAGAGTCTACAGTGAGTCAAAGTGTCTGTGTGATGAAAAGAAAAGCACAAAAGAAAAGAATGTGAGTATTTAATAAATGTTGATGCACTGGGATGATGTTTCATTGTGGGTGGGATCTGCACTTTCCTGATGACTACTGAGTATTTTTTCATGCTTTCCTGCACTTGCTGATGATTTGTATACCTTCATTTGAATACTATCTATTCATTTGCTCATTTTAGGTTGAATTATTTAGTTTGGCTTTTGAGTATTATGTGTCTTTTGAGTACTATGTGTATAGTAGTTCTTTGTTGAAAGAATAATTTGTAAACATTTCCCCACATTCTGCAGGCTGTCTCTTTACTATGATTGTTTTCTGTGTAGTGACTTTCTACTTGACCATGATATTTTCAATGAGTAAGAAAAAGATGTTGAGAAAGTAAAGGAGTAAAACAGAGGGCAAAATTTTAGAGTCAAAGAATAAGAAGTCCTAACATGGCCAAGAAGAACAATAGAAAGCATAAATTAACAATTCAATTAGAAAAAATTCAATTGGAATGAATAAGGATAGTAGTAACGGAAACACTATCAATTCGTGATTTAAAAAATGATTCCATGCATAGCTCCCAGATATAACTTCTGAAGTATATCCAGGTTTTAGAAATCAGGAAGATAGATCTCTTGCAAATGAGAAAGAGATTGAGAGATGGAGTGGGCAGAACAGAAGGGGAAGCTAAAAGTATTAATATGTGTAGTGCAAATGGATTATCTCCTCAAAGTGAATATAATCATTATGTCCTGCAAATGTGTACTAATAAAAATGTTTCAGAAAGGAATAGTACAAAAAATTGCTACCAAGATCAGAAAGAAAGAAAAGAAAAGAAAGAAAGAAAGAAAGAAAGAAAGAAAGAAAGAAAGAAAGAAAGAAAAAGAAAGAAAGAAATCTAAGATCTGGAGGTCAAATGAGAGAGATACCAGGTGTCACTATCAGGGTTGTTTATGCAAAATTTAAGGTATTGAGATACTGACTTGAAGGTATTGAAGCACTGACTAGGTTCCCAGGATTCAGGTAAATGACAGAAAATAAATAGAACATTGAACAATTGTAACAAATTAGAGAACTATCCTAGTGAAGTTGTTTTGTATTCAAGAGAGCTGGAATTATTTTGCACTAGGGTAGAAGAAATGGTGTGAAGTAGCAATGAGATGTGTGGACCACACCAGTTCCTGAGATCCTGATGGGTGAGAAACAAGTGCTGACTGACACTTGTGAGAGCTGCAGAGGAGCTGAGTCTTCTGTTCAGAGCCAGCTTTCAGTTAAGGCAGGAACAAACCATCAGGAGTAGTGATGTGGAGAATGTGGGATTTCTGCACATTAGCTGGTGAAATATGGAAAATGTAGCACGAAGATTAAATGTATGAACAGGACTGGTTACATATTTGTGGAGCCAAGTGCAAAGTGCAAATGCTGGCCCTCTTACCCCAAAGTTATTAATAATTTCAACGCAGTGATGGGAGAACTAACTGACATGTGGGACTCTTTTGTGTGAAACATACTAGGCAACAGCAGAAATTTTAAATGGCTCTGAGTCCAGACTTTCTGGACTTAGATCTACCCTCCACCTTGATTCAGTAAGAAACTCAGCCTTCTGAATTTTACTCTCTTTAATATGGCAATAATCTTACTGTCTAAATCACAGCTAAATGAGTTACAGCTAAATGCGTTACATGAAATATTCAGTTTACACTAAGCATTCTCAAAACTTGAATTTTATTATTTATGGAAATAGAATATTTGAAAGCTCATATAATTGCTGAAAAGAAAATCAGCCCTCATTGACTGGCGAACAAGTCCAATGAGAACCTATTTAAAGCTATTTATGCTTTCCCTAATTTTCAAATGATAAATGGTCAGTATGAGAAAAGAGCTGACCACTCAAATTATCCAAAAGCAAAAAGTTGAGATGTTGTTTGGTCTTTTCTGAGTTTTGCATTTGTAAGAACAACTGGGATTCTGGTGCCTTCACAAAAGTGAAAGTTTGTATATTATGTGATATTTTTGCCATCGCAAGGAGCTGATGGCAGGTGACTTAACATACAGCAAATTGGCAGGCTGTGCTGCCCCTGAAGACTGACCCAGTAATGCAAAAAATGAGCTACAGCCTGATTTGTGCTCCTTTCCAAATATTCCCCCTGAAAATCTACAGACTTTTCTTTTTCCTACTTATGAAACTCCTTTACTTATCCAGGGATAACACTATCGTGGATTTTTACAATGAACAGAGAGTTTTGTGGTTCTTAATTGGGAGAGGAACTTGTCAAAATAATATATTCACAAATACTCTGAACCATTATGGGCCTAGTAACACTGTATAAACTGTCACCAGGCTGGTGGCAGGTGGGTTGATTTTTCAGCAGTACTAAAAGCTGCCAGGAATATCTTTCAGAAATCTACTCCCTTGAAGATTTCCAGTTCAGGTATTAGAAAAGGTAGGGAGGGTGCAGGGGAAGACAGGAAGGAAATTAGATGGCTAGGTAACTGCTGTAAAATATTTGAACTATGACAGCGGATTTCCATTTAATTTGGTTTAGGAGCTAATCTGGTTTGAAATCAGAATATTTCTTTCCTGTATTTGGACTATAGATAATTTGAGAAAATTAATGAGAAGACCAGCAGGGTGATGTAAATGAAAATGGAAAGAAAAATAAAGAAATGAGCTCTTTATGTTTCTCTGAAAAAAATCTGACTATATGCCCAGGATAGTGTTCTGTTCATGTGTGACTTTTGTTTCTGATGGCACACAGATCAGTGTCTCATTTTCCATCTTCATATCATATTTTGACCACATATACAGCTCACAGCTTCCCACATCCTGCAAGTACTTTCCAATGAATCAGAAAATTTAAAAACATGAATGAATATTGGCTACCATTTTCAATTATTCTCCCTTCTCCCCAGTTCCAAGTTTTCTTAAACATATTTTGTGCCACGGGCTTCTTTGGCAATCTAGAGAAACCTGTATGTTACTTTCCAGAATAGAGTTTCTAAATGCATAAAATAAAACGCACAAGATCATAAGAGAAACCAATTATACTGAAATGCAGTTCTGTCCTTCAACCCCTGGCATAAGAACCCCTGCCCTAGTTCTTGGACCTTATTATGCAGATCATGCTAATCAGTGGAGAGAAAATCAGAATACAGAATTTGAATTATGTCAAGAATAACTCCTACAAGGGGTGAAAGGAAGGAAAAAGACTGCAAAGGAAATGGAAAAGCAAAAACCCTTTGGGATGAAGTGCATTTTGATGCTGTGTATAGAAAGGGAAACATGAAGAGAAGCTTCAGGGAAAGCAGAAGGAGGTAAAAAGTTACCGATTAAAAGAAATGGCAGAAGTAGGTTTTGAAATGTATACACTTTCATGTGCTGTGAGAAACACAATTAGAAACATTATTACTGGAGTCTGCTTGACGACTGGATCATATGAGGTTCAGAAGCGTATTCAGGTGCATGACTTTTTAAAAAAACTTGTTTTGATAGTTCAGTGCTCTCTACAGTCATCTCTAACTATAAAGCCATGCTCATCTTCTGTGATCGATCCTAAATTGCACTCTCTGTGACACTTTCCCTCACACACCTTTCTTCTCTCACAACTTGATTTAGTTCCACCCTGATAATTTCACTCTTGCTTTGCCTTGTTGTGTTAACTTGCCTCCCTTGAGTGTTCCACTACCTAGAATTTGTGATGAATGAATAAGTGAAGAGGATAAATACATTTAAAGAATAAATGACAGGTGCATGTCAAAGTAGTTGCATGTATTTCTACTAGGGGTCTTGTCAGAAGACGTTGATGTTGTGGTCACTATAGATGTGTACTTAGGTCACAGGAAACTTCCTCTCATTTGTATGTGTTATTGGTTAAACAATGTTGAGATAGAAAATTAGCGAATGATGAAGAAAACTATGATTCACAGAAACAGCTGTTGATAAATTGAGATTTGGACTTGAATGTACAGTTGACCATCCATATTCTATCTGTGGACTCAACCATCTGCTGATCAAAACTGTAGAGTGAACCCCATGATGACTGAATTGGTTCTGAATATATAGAGAACTTTTCTTTTTGTTATTACATAAAAACAATATAACAATTACCTACCTAATAGTCACCTCACAATGGATATTCTAAGTACCAAAAAGTGATTTAAAATAAATGGGACATAGCTCAGCAGCATAAATGCCTGCCCAGCAAGCGCAAGGTCACAAGTTCAATCTCTGGTACCAAATAAATAAATAAATAAATGGGACAATGTATGTAAGGTATTTTATATAAGGAACTGAACATTCCCAGGTTTTGTTATCAATGGAAGGTCCTGTAATAAACTCTCCAAAGGCACCAAATGCATGGCTGTATTTCTTTATCATTTCAATGCCTGTCCTCCATCGTTAGTGGCTTCTCTTTTGCTAAAAATGTGTGGTTGTATTTTATATGATTT
This sequence comes from Hydrochoerus hydrochaeris, assembly GCA_004027455.1. NCBI lineage: Eukaryota > Metazoa > Chordata > Mammalia > Rodentia > Hydrochaeridae > Hydrochoerus > Hydrochoerus hydrochaeris. The sequence continues at coordinate 169,971 of PVLA01001825.1, read as the reverse complement.
TATTGGTATTCCAATTAGTAATTATTCAAAATTCACAAGAAATGTTGATATTTTAACAAATGGAAATATAGTATTAGAATTAGGAAATCATGTAGTCTCTGTTAAAACTTAAGTATCCTCCATGAGTTTCCATATTTCAGTAAACCTTAGATAATACTGATCAATTACCCAATTGGACCTCATTTAAATAGTAATGTTAAGTTTAAATTTATACCATCATCATAAAAATTAACTTATGTGGAAGAATCATTAAAGTATTTTTGAATCAGTAGTTAATGATATTTATGATAGTCACTTGATTTTAAAACCAAAAGAAGGAATAAGCACTTCTATGACCATTATTCACTCACAACAAACTTGTAAAGTAGGTATTATGAAACTCTTTATAGAAAGAAGTCAAATGAAGGCTTTAGAGCTATTAGGCAACCCAGTCAAGGGAACACAGCTGAAAAGAACATCAGAATAGAAATTTGACAAGAACTAAACTGACCTATTACAATGTAAGAGTTTCAGTTTGCACCAATTTAATTTGTCATTTAAACACTCAAAGAATAGCTAATATTTACTTTTGAGTATTACAGTAACAAAAATGTCCATCATTGAATCACAGGGGAATTAAAATTATTAAAGAGTTTGCTAAAGATGAAGAAAAAGAAAAGAAAAATAGTTTTAATGTAATGAGTATCATATTGTTATCATTTCTTTGTTAAAAATGTTAACTTCATGACAAATTTAATTAAAATAGTTTTGTAACTATGTTAAACCTTGCTTATTACAACAAAATGATACATTTATTATAGGAACTAATTTTTAATTTCTACATAAACCTAAATGGGTAATATGCAAGTAAAAACCATTTCAGTGGTTTCACACACCTCTGGATATCTAAAATAGTTTTTTTCTTGATACTCCAATTGAATTGTGAAATAAATAGTTAATTCATTTGTTCACAATACTGCAGCATGTTTGTCTTGAAGAGTTAGGGTTCTAGAAAGGAAAACGTATTTTAAAATTTTTGGATCTTTTTCAATATCAAAACAAAAGCTGGGGCGGGAGATTTAACCCAGCAGTGTAAGCATCTACCTGGCATGCACAAGGTCATGAGTTCGATCCCCGGTACAAAAAAAAAAAGCTGGTGACAGTTGGTAGTAAAACCATTATGAGATTATCTAAGCTTTCATTTGTGAACAAAATTGAGAATAATAAAAAATTGAGAGGCAATTAATGAAATATATGCTGGCAAAATTAAATATTTTAGTTTCCAAAAAGATGATATGTGTAAGTCAAACCAGTTAAGCTAAGAAAAGCATAGAAAGTTATATTATTCATGCCAAAGTAAAGGCTCTGGAATGACAATAAACCAAATCTGTATTTAATATGAGGGAAACATTCCAGAAATCTTAATGTAGATCCTGCCAACATACCTGGATTAACAGGAAAAAGGTCACTCTAAACTCTTCAGTCCAAATGTACAGAGACATTAGAAAAAAACATCAAACCATAGGTAGAAATTCTAAAAAGAAGAAAGGATTTTCTTTTCTTCCAGGAATCCCTTGTTAGAAGCCAAGGAGAATGAAAGCAGTGTTGTCTAGAAGATTGATCTCCAGATCAACATAATAACAGTTTTTCTTGAAACCCATATTATATATCCAGAAATTGCTTAATTGTAATGTTAACTTACAATATAGTCAAAGACTCAACTTTAGAAATTTAAAGTTTAAGTGCTAGTTAATTATAAAGGAATAGTAAGACAGAAAATTGAGACCTATAAAATAATTTAAGAGCTACTTATGACTACAAGGCAGCTGTGGTTATATAGAACAATAAACCATGTAGAGTGAATTTTACTATTCTCTATTAACTTTTAAAAATATCAGGTGGTATCTTAGGGCCCAAAGACAGAATGCAAACTATGATATGTCATGGTAACTGTTTTAGAAATATATAACATAGCCATATTGAAAGGAGTGCCAAAGAAAGGAATTGATTTAAACAACTTTTGAAAGTAGTGTTTTTACTGCATATTTTAATAATAAACTTGAACCATTAATTAACATTCTACTCTGGTTAATAATATATTCCTCCCCCAACAAGGAATTTAAGAAACAACTTTATATGTACACTACCAAAGACCACATGGTTGACTAAGCAAATATATATGGAATAAGAATCCACTGTCTGACTACTGGAGAAAGTACTTATAAATAAATAAAAGGAAGATATTAGTATAAAGTCTTAGATAGCTGGCTAAAGCAAAAGGTACCACTGTAAAGTTATATTTATCAATAGATAAATTTATAGAAAAATAAGTATAATTTAATGCACACAGTTTAGTACATAAATGTACATTTCCTAGCTCTCCTCATAAAGACATTAGTAGTAGTAATAACCTGAATATGCAATCAATTAACAATGGTCAGACCATGCATTTAATGTGAAATTGATCCATATTCTACAGAAACCACTTGAGTAAACCAAACCTATGTCTTCAGTTACTGCCCAAGAAGCCAGTTTACCACTTATAAGAGGAGTTTAGACTGCCATCTCTAACAAATAACCCAGGAGGTCCAACAATAATCCCTACCACAATCAGCCTCAAAAAGCCAATGAACTGGCAGCTATGCTAATTGTGTCCTTACAGTACATATACACTGAAATAAGTACAAAGGGTACCTGCCACTAGCAAGCCCACCTACAGTCTCGCCATGAAACAAATTTCCCCTTTTTCTGTCTGCTCTTTGGCCTTTGTTAACCCCAAATGACAGTATCTGACTCCCTTGCTACAGTAAACTCTGAACAATTCGCTTGTCTCATTTACCTGGTCTTTACTACCTGCAGTAGTGTCTCCTCTGCAGCAAAACACATTTGTGTTTTAGATCTTGGTGTCTAAAAATAATCTTTAAATAAAATAAATCAGGCCTCTTTGCAGGTATGAAGGATATCAAGGTTGGAGCAGCAAAAATTTAAGATGAGGTAAGTGAATCTTATGATGCCAGAAAATAAGGAAGTGTAAAGAAGGAGGAGGACACCAAAAAAGAGGAAGAGAAAAAGGAGTGAAAAGGGTGAAGAGCAACATGGCAAAAGGGCACAAATGGCAACTTGAAAACTCTCCAACAGACAAAGCTGGAGCAATTTGTACAACCAAAGAAAAATGAATATTCATTAATTCTTACTGATAGGAATAAATGCTTACTTGAATGAAAAAACAAAATGGGCAGAATTGACAGCTCTTATATAAAAATTATCTTGAGGAATATAGAACAAATGTAGAATATAAAAATTACCATTATGATCACAAAAGAAATAATTATTACAAGCAAGATTCACTGACAAATGTTAAAATTAGTGAGAAAAATCCATAGATTGAGAACTATCAATATGTTCAAGAATCACTGTGATGGTTTTAACATATGTCCATGAGGTCTTTGAAAACTTTTCTTCAGAGATGTAACCTATTTCATACCATGAAATTCCTGTTCTGTTTGGTACTTCCTGGATTTAATAACTCAATTTTTAAAAAATAAAATGTAAGATATGAAAAAGTCATATCTCTATGATTGAAAACCCAAACTGAAACCAACTTAACCAAATAACCAAGATTAACTTTAGCAGTCAGGAGACATATTGCTGTTTTGCACTCTGATAGTGTGCCATTAGAAGGAGCGTCACAATATTTTCCCCAAAATATTAAAACCTCAGCTTAATCATAGGAAAATATGAACAAGGACCAAATTAATAAATGTTTTCCAACATATTTCACCAAACAGCATCCTTTTAAAGCATCAAACTGATAAAAAACTAGAAAAGATTCAGCAACACTCCAGTTGCTAAAGAACATGACACTATAGTATAATGACAGTCTACAACTTGGTAGCCTGGATTGGCTGCTAAAAAAGGCAGAAAGACATCAGTGAAAAACTGGAAAAGTCCAGATAAAGCTTGTAGTTTTACTAACATTAATCTCTTACATTTGATATAATATTTCATGCTAACAGAAGATTGAAAAATGCCATGTGAAGTGTCAGTGAGAACTCTCTGTACTATCTTTTTAAAGTTTTGCCAAGCATAAAATTATTTCTTAGTAAGAAATTTTCAGGTGTTCATTTAGAAATAATTAAATGCCTATTTGTTAAATAAACAAGCAGAAATGAGTAATTTAATAGCAAAACTAGAGTAATATATGATGTTAAAAACAAGTTTGAGCCATTCGCTAAAAGACGTGATCTAAACTCTTTTAAGATCACTCCAGAACCATTAAATTCTATGCAACTGTTTTTAGCTGAAACAGCATTTTTAAAACATTTTGAATAAATAGTTATGAACAAACATAAATCCTGCAAACAAAAGTTGTGATTTTAGAATATATATATGTATGTGAATGTGAATGGGTATATCCCTATATCAACATATAAGCTTAGCACTATAAGATAGATAGATGATAGATAGATAGATAGATATAGGTATATAGATTTATCTGTAGACTTTAGACTTATCAAATTGTTTTATAGTGCTGGGAATCAAACCCAGCTTCATACATGCTGGATAAACGCAGTAGCACTGCACCACACTCTCAAACATCAAATTGTTTTGAAAAAAATGTTAAGATTGTAAAGAAGAAAATTCTTCCGGCTGCTATGAGGTATTATACTATTTTAAATCTGATTACTGTAATTTGCATATGCACATTATTAAATTGTCTTATAAGCTTTATTTTTCCCGTACCATTTCAATTCTAAGCATGCTTTCATAGTATGCTCACTGTGTGAATTTCAAACTCTCAAATTGTTCTTTCTTAAAATGTATTTCCATCAAACCATTTTGAAGTTAGTTCTACCTATCCTTATCATTTTCAATCTCCTATTTTCCTGGAGCCTACCATACCTACTGTAACTCTTTCTCTTTTTTCTATAGTATAGACATGACATCACATCCTTTCTCTGTCTACCTAGTATGGATGGTTAATATCTTGTACATGTTCCCCAGACCCCAAGCGCCTAGCACAGCTCTGAACCCAAGCAAGGGCTTAATGAATAATTGAATATTTAATGAAACCAAAGGAGTGTAAAACAAGTAAAACTGATTTCCAGACTTCACAAAACAGCATAGAAATTGCTGCTTATCAGAGACGACCTCTATTGTTGTATATTTCTTCATATCAAAATATTAAAGCTTCTGTTGCAAATATCATGCTGGATTAATGCACATCCCTACATTATGTAGCAGGAGTTATTTCAGGCAGCTGCCATATTCTGATTTTTGACCTATTTTCCATTTTTCAAGTAAGATAAGGAGGGAAGCCGCATAACCATTGTAACATTACTCTTTTCTTATTTACAGCAAAACAAAAACCAGTTCCAAATAAATAAATAAATAAATAAATAAATAAATAAATAAATGTAAAACCTCACTGGTTTAAAAGCCATTAAATTCAGAATCCTAAAAAAAAAAAAAAACCTCTGACCTGTGAAGAAATTCTTGAGGCAGTATATTTTCAGAGAAAAGTTGACAAAAAGTTACAAGTTGAAATGAATAGAATGTTTAAAAGACTCTGGAAACAGGAGGTAGGAAAGTTTAAACTTAATAAGGAAGAAATGGAAAATAAAGAGAATCAATACTATGCTTTTGATAAGTCAGTTTTTAAAAATCGTAGGGTTTTGAATCATTTCTTACTTTTATGCAAATAATTATCAACCCTGGAGTTCTTTAAGCATAGGGAATATGTCCAACCATATTATCACTGACATGTTTCAATACTTCAGCTAACATCTATTTTTGATAAGTTGAGGTATCAACATGTTTTTGTTTGGGTTGAATCATTAAGGGCTGTGTAAAGGTCAGATTCCCACTACACATGAAAACATTGCTGCAGGGCGCAATTCTTTATAATGAGCTCACTGTAATTTTAGTTAATAACTGATACAGAAAGTTAAATTTTAAAAGCTATGAATTTGGCAACATATGGCAAACACAAAATTTGTTTTATATTCTCTCTTATTTTTTAACATCCGTATTGTTGTCATAAGGTTATTCTGGCCTTAGAGATAATAAAAGTCTGCCCTTTTCATATCTGTACTCCTGTTAGATAGATAAATAGCACAGAAATATGTTTAAAAAAATGGGGGGAACAAAGATGTTCATTTATACTTCATGTGAGACTTCATTTCATGTAGAATTTCACTGATCTCCTTTTATAATGAAGAAGTCTGACTCATTAACTTTGTAATTTTGGAAAGGAATTAACTTAGCTATTATTGCTGTCAGCTTTTGCCAGCATGTTTAGAGCACACTATCATTTAAAAAGGCTAAAAGTTAATTGTTTCCAAGACTCACATACATACTTTCAAATAATGTAAAACTAGTATTTTTTTTTACTGTGTTTTTATAGAATACTAAGGTTTAAACCAACCCATTTAGATAACAGACTGTAGAGCCCCTAGAAATGGATAGGGTATTTTTTTAGCCCAATGTCAAAATAATAGAAAACCATTAAAAAGATGTGATGAACATATACTTTACTTAAAACCTTCGGTGGAGATATATACAAAAATTGTTTGACCCCTTTCCTTTTTTCCCTCTTTGGGGAATCAAAAAATATCAAGCTATATTATGTGTACTCACTCTCCAAGATGATGGTAAACTGTATGTATTGCAAACATGTGCTAATAAAAAACTACACATAAATATTTTTGAAAATTTCCTGTGTTTCCAAATTTTATATTAGCCAAGGTATCACTGCTGTCTTCTGCCTCCTATTCTGTGACAGAAAAATTGTGATATCTGGATTACTTTACAAAAATGGTGAAAACATTTACTGTTCTGAGTCCTTCTGTCATTCATTCATTCTTTCATTCACTCACTTCCTTTTTCATTTATATATTCAATGTATATCTACAGTCTACTGAACACAAGCTGGTGTGCTGGCCACCCAGAAGATAATGTTGGCCCCAATAGGTTTTTATCTTATTTCTCTGAACTTCATGGAGTCAAGTATAGTACAGAAATCAATACTAAATTTTATTGAGGAATAATGCTGGGATAGTTGCTATAGCTGAAGTGTTGGACTACAACTTAAAGTTGTATGTTAGGGTAAGAAAAGGTTTTCCTGAGGACAGCACATTTAAACTGAAGGCTGAAGGATGCACTGAAGTACACCAAGGTGGAATGGAAGGTATGCAACACACTATGAAAAGTCGTGGCAAGTACCGAGTCACTTACATGTTGAATATCACATATGAGAGCTGGCCAAATTACGGGTGCTGACTGAGGGTCTGAGGAAAGAGTTGTGATGAGACCTGGGGAATAAATCTGGGACATAAAATGGTGGGACTTTTGGTAACTGCCCTGATATGGGTAGATTGGTACAGGATGGAGGGGAAGGGACTATAGGAAACTGCTTTGCTACAGAAGGATATACAAGGCCCTGCATTCATTGCTTTCAGCCTAAGAGTGATGTGAAGCCATTGAAGGGTCAAGGAAGGGTCAGGAATGAATTGGGGGAAGTATTGCTACCAATTCGTGTTATGTTTCAGAAATTAACTTCAAAAATTTTTTGGAAAATGATTTGCACAGGCAATTTTAAAGCTCTTCTCAGATTCATTGATCTTTGAGAATCCCTCTGCTTTTATTGTTTAGAAGGTTGGGCCATTATAATTCAATCCACAAAACTTGATCCACATCTCCTTTTTAATAAATCTCACGCAGTTCTCTTGGATAAGTGATAAATATTTGAGGATGGATCATAAAATGATGTGTTATTTCATCTAATAAATATATATGTGTGTGTGTGCAGTATTTTTTCCTATGTAAAAGTATGTTTTTCTTTAAATTATCTTCATACTCACTTTTTATGAAGAATTTGAGTTAAGTGAAAATCTTTACTACATTGATTACACTGTATTTTAAATGGAGTTTTCAATTTGCATCCAGTTGAGTTTATTTTTATTATGACACTTTAGTGGTAGCATTATTTGACTGTCAAAATAGGCTATGATGATATGTGTTTGTTAAAACAGCCATGAATTATTAAGAACTATGCATGTATCCTGTGAGGTGCTCATGTAGCCAGCATAGATTTTTTTTTTATCAGAGGGAGCACACACCTTGTAAAGATTCAGCTAACTACATGCACACATCATGGAGCCAGTATTTTTCCAGGTACAATATTTTTTTCTTCTCTGCCTCTAAAAAGCTCACTATGTGTCACAGTTGTATAGATGCTGGGATAGATGATTTTGCGGGAAAGTCAGTCATATTACTGCTTTGTTTCCTCTGAATGTGGCTGACTTTGCAGTGTGAAGGCAGGCTCACCGGCGTGCTTCCTATAGCAAGTCTGTATAATGCTGTCAGCCTATTATTTGTAAAATAGAGATGTGGTGCCATAAGCACAGTACCAAACAATTGCCATTGTGGAAACAGACTTACAACATATTTTTCAACAAAAGAAGCAAGGATATTTTTGCTCAGTGGCCCAGAAGAGGATCTATACGCAGAAGAGAGGTATATAATGCAGGGACTAAGTGTGCAGTATGTCGCAGTAGACAAAAAACATTTTAATCCTGTCTGCACTTATCACCAGCATGATATTGGACAAGTTTATTACTCTCTGTCTCAGTTATCTATGCTTTGGAATGAGTGCAATAATAATGCTCACCACATGAAGTTCTTAAGGGTATGAAATGAGACAGTCCACACCTGGCATAGAACAAGGGCTGAAAAAATTAATAATAGTTACAACGCATAAATTGGATGAATGAAAGTGGTGAAGGAACTACCTCCTTAAATCTCAGACTTTGTGGGAAACTGCTTCACTTTCAACTGCCGGCCTGTAAAGCTCTGAGTGACAGCTCAAGGACGATAAATTATATAGGCAAAGATTGACTTATGAAATTCAAATAAGTGGCATTTCCAACTACTGTTTAGTTCTTCATCACTGAGAAACTGCTTATTTTTGCATATTCAAAAGATGAAAGAAAATGCATACATATTAATTTTAAATTAGACTTTCTAAGGGTGGTAGAACTTTTCAAGTGATTTCTTGTGGTGGGAAAATGAAGAATTCATGCTCAAATGAACCTCTTAGTGTTTCAGGCAAGAATACATTAATTACAGCACTTGAAGATACACCTAAAGCTCTTCACATTTAGAACAAAACTGCATGTATGTGTGGATCCTCCGTTATGGAGGATTTGAACAGAGGTGATGTTAATGTTGTTGTTCTCATTTGTAAGGTTTTAGATGTTCAGTTTGGAATTTTCTTTCTTTTTAGCTGCGTAAATTCAACCTATCCATTGCTGTCTGATTCAAGCATTATGTTTATCTAGGAAGTCTTCCAAGCATATTCTTGCATTAGTAGTAATCAAAGTGTTTTATAGTTCATTCATGACTACTAGCATTATTTCTGCTATTACCATTAACAGAACTAGCATCATCACCATCTTCTTCATCAATTATGATGATGAATCAATTATATTTATTGAGTCCTAAATGTGTGCCAGGCTATATACTAAAAAACCTTATATTCATCATTTTGTTTTATTTTATTGACTCTTCTGTAATGTGGTTCTTATTTTACATTTAGGCATGAAAAAATGAGTCTTAGAGTTTAAATATCCAAATAAATGATGAATGAATTTTACCTTAACTCCAAGACTGTAATTTCTTATTCCACATTCTTTACTCCTTACCATTTAGTTCAAATGTTTTGCTGTACATTGGATCTTTTATTTTCCTGTATTTGTCTTCTTCTCTGAAAATTTCTTGTAGCAGAAATATCTGTTTTTCCCCAATTGTCTTTCTTCATTATACATGGATTCTTTAAATTTTGCTTGACTCAGTAGTCATCAAAGTGAAAACTCTCCAAGCTACCTTCGATAAGCAGTGATGTGGTTAGCCTGACAAATGAAAGTTAATGAAAAGTTTCTTTTTGTATAATTTTTTTAATTTAAAGAGAAAAAATGGAAGCAATAACAAAAAATTCCAAAAAAGAGAAATAAAATAAAATAAACATTAATAAATTGCTAGTTGACAAATAACATAATGTCATCTTAGAAATAGTTCTTCAAGTTACAGAATTAAAGCACACAAAGTAGACATCCAAACCATGAGACTGCAAACAGTTCTGTTCAATGATCCAATAAAAACTCAGTAATATGGTTATCAATCCTACATACTTAAACATACATGCAGTTATATCCTTTAGAGTACTTTCTTTTTCTGTCTTTTTTTACAACAGCAATTGCACATTTTGGGTTTTATTACTCCCACATTTCTTATTACTTTTTACACTAGAGACACAATGTGATATTTATAAATATGATTATTTATTTCACTTATGAGAATAGGCTCAAGTTGCCTCCATTTCAATATGAAGGCCTCAAGATCATCCTTTATTATAGCTGAGTAGTATTCTATTGTATAAAAATACCATGCTGCAGTTGATGGGCATCTTGGTTTTTTCCAAGATTTAGCTATTACAAATTGTGCTGCTATGAACATGGAGGGACATATATCACTGTGATATGACCTTTGCCAGTTTTCTGGGAAAATACCCAAGAGGGGAATAGCTGGGTTGAATGGAACTTCCAATCCTAGTCTTCTAAGAAATCTCCATACTGATTTCCATAGTGGCTGCATCAGTCTGCACTCCTACCAACTGTGGAGAAGTGTTCCTTTTTCCCCAGCAGCCTCTCCAATATTTGTTATCAGTTGTTTTCTTGATGACAACCATTCTTTCCAGAGTGAGATGAAATTTCAATGCTGTTTTAATTTGCATTTCTCAAATGACAATGGTGAACATTTCTTCATGTATTTATTTGCCATTTGTATATCTTCCTCTGAGAACTGTGTGTTCATCTCAGATGCCCATTTTTGAAGAGGGTCTTTGAATTTGGGGAGCTTGATGTTTTTCAGTTCTTTATATGTTCTGGATATAGGTCCTTTGTCTGAGAAGTTGCAGGCTAAAATTCCTTCCCATTCTATGGGTTTTCTTTTCAGTCTGTTGGTGATTTCTTTTGAAGTGCAGAAACTTTTCAATAATATGAGATCCCAGTTGTTGATTCTTTGAAGCATTTCCCATGCAGTTTGTGTTTTGTTCATGAATTCTCTGCCTACCCCTATGTCTCCAATATTTCTACCTACCTTGTCTTCAAGTAGATTCAGTGTTTCTGTTTTAATATTTAGGTTTTTGATCCATTTAGACTTTAGTTGTGTGCATGGTGATAGGCATGGGTCTAGTTTCAGTCTTTGGCAAGTGAAGAGCCAATTTTTTCCACACCATTTATTAAAGAGGTTATCCTTCTTCCAGTGAACATGTTTAGCCCCTTTGTCAAATATCAGGTGGCTGAGTGTCTTTGTAGTTGTGCTTACATCTTCTGATCTGTTCTATTGATCCTCAGGTCTATTTCTTTGCCAGTACCATACTGACTTTATCACTGTGACTTTGTAGTATAGTTTCATCAGAAATTGAGATGCTTCCTGCCTTACCTTTGTTGCCCAGAATTGCCTTTGCTATTCTTGGTTTCTTCTGTTTCCAAATGAATTTTAGGCATGTTTTCTCTAGATCTGTGAGGTATGTTAATGGCATTTTGAGTGGGATTGTGTTAAATCTGTATACCAGTTTTGGGAGTATGGCCATTTTCACAACGTTGATTCTTCCTAGCCAAGAGCAAGGAATATCCTTCCATTTTGTAATATCCTCTTCAATCTCTTTTTTTTAGTGTAGTATAATTTTCATCATATAGGACTTTTACATTCTTAGTTAGGTTGATTCCTAGGTATTTCATTTTTTTAGATGCTATTGTGAAAGGTGATATTTCCATAATTTCTTTCTCAGTGAGTTTTTGATGTGTGTAAAGGAATGCTATTGATTTTTGAGCATTGACTTTGTATCCAGCTACCCTGCTCAATTTGTTTATTATTTCTAATAGTCTTTTAATGGAGTTTTTTGGGTCTTCTATATAGAGTATCATGTCATCTGCAAATAGTGATAATTCAACTTCTTCCTTTCCTATCTTTATTCCTTTTATTTCTCTCTCTTTTCTGATTGCCCTGACTAGTGTTTCCAGAACTATATTGAAAAGGAGTGGTGATAGTGGATATCCCTGTCTTGTTCCTGATTTTAAAGTGAAAGCTTTCAGTTTTTGTCCAATTAGTATAATGTTGGCTATAGTTTGTCATAGATGGCCTTTATGAGATTGAGGTAGACCACATGTATTCTGAGATTCTGAAGGGTTTTTATCATGAACATGTGTTGGACTTTGTCAAAAGCTTTTTCTGCATCAATTGAGATGACCATGTGGTTTTTGTTTTTGGCTCTGTTGATGTGGTGTATTACATTTATTGATTTGCATATGTTAAACCATCCCTGCATTCCTGGAATGAATCCCACTTGGTCATGATGCATAATCTTCTTGATGATTTGCTGCATTCTATTTGCCAGTATTTTGTTGAGAATCTTTGTATCAGTGTTCATTAGTGAGATTGGCCTATAATGCTCCTTTTTGGTAGGGTCTTTCTCTGGTTTTGGTATCAGAGTAACACATGCCTCCAGGAATGGTTTAGGGATGATTGCTTTCTTCTCAATTTCATTAAAGAGTTTAAGGACTATTGGCATCAAATCTTTTTTTTTTTTAGTAGAACCATTATTTTTTATTTTTTTTATTTAAAGAGAAACAAAAGCATGTAAAGGTTCTAGATAATACAGAATTCCATAAAAAAGATAAACATTAAGAAATCACTAGTTAATAAATTACATATTGTTCTCTTAGAAATAGTTGTTCAAATTACAAAATTAAAGCATACAAAGTAGATAGTCAAACAGTGAGAGTGTAAACAGCTATGCATGCATGAATCTCTACATGTATTTCTATCCTTTCTGTATTAGAGGGAAAAACAAAACTTAGCAAGACAAAACAAAACAAATTCCTATAAAAAACATGAAACCAAAAAGTCATATAAAACCACAGTACAAGGTGATCTACAATGATTACTGTGTTGTTTCTTATTATCTTCAATAGAATGTCTATATCTTCAGGCATAATTGAATATAGCAGTATAATTATAATTATAGCAGTATAATTGAGTAAAACAGTAAATAACAATATTAATAAAATAAAACATTGTAGACAGCATAAAACTTCAAAGGCAGGTAATAATCAAACCAGAGTGGATATTCTAGGGGATCTTGTCATCTTAAGTGCAGATGCCTATACTCTCAGACGAAACTACCAATCATAACTGCTTTGAATAAAATCTATCAATACAAAACAGCGATCCAGCAAACCAGATTTTATTATGATCAATCATAGTAAAACAGTGTAGGTTTTACCAAGCTTTGAATTAAATTAATAGGAAATTAAGGATGATTACCATACTATATCCTGTTATTTTTGGGATTGCTGTCTATGCCCTCAAATATAGGACAAGTATAATGACTGGAATATAATACATCTAAGCAGAGTATTGTGAGTAATATGGGTTTTAAATCCTGGTGCACTATTAACAATATAGCGTATCAAGGCCATCTATGATAGTTTCTAGTTATCCTTCTCTGCCTCATTTCTGCTATGCTATTTTTCTGCCTTTGTTTATCTAGTTTTCTCCTTCATTCTACTGCCTGTCCTACTCATTGAGACCTTTCTGCCACTGTTCCTAAAATCCTGGTTTTTTTTTTTCTACTCTCTAGAATGTCCTTCAGTATTCTCTGTAGGGTTGAATTGGTGGTCACAAATTTCCCCAGTTCCTCTGTCATGGAAGCATCTTGTTTCTCCATTAATTTCTCGTGACACTTTTGCAGGATACATCAATCTGGGCTGGAGGTTATTTTCTTTCAGGGCTTGGAATACTTTGCTCCAAGATCTTCTTGATCTGATGGTCTGTGTGGAGAAGTCAGCCATGATTCTGATGGGCTTACCTTTACAGGTAATCTGTTTCTTTTCTCTGATGGCTTTTAATATTCTGTTTTTATATTGAATTTCTGGCATCTTAATTATTATATGTCTGGGTGTAGATCTGTTTTGGTTGTAGGTGGCTGGAGTTCTGTATGCCTCACATAACTGAATGTCATTTTCTTTTCCCATGCTTGGGAAGTTTTCCTTAATTATTTCCGTGAATAGCCTTTGTAATTCACCTGTATGTGTTCTTGCTTCTTCGTTCATGTTTCTTATTCTTAAATTGTAGATTCTCTTGTCAGCTTCTAGCCTTTGTATTGTTAGTTCCTGTTTCCTTGTTATTTTTCAGAGATCTTTCCTTTCATGATCACACACCGCAAACTTGTCTTCAAGGTTTGATAGTCTATCCTTAGTTTCTTTTAAGGAGTTTTTCCAGCTTTCAATGGAGTTTTTAATTTCCTGGTAGTCTCTTTGAATCTGCTTCATGTTTTCTATATTTTGTTTATATTCTTTCTCGAATGTTTCTCTCCTTTTTTTGTGTTACTCCCTTCTTCCATCTGTATCTTCCTGAGAGATGCTTCCTGAGAGCATTTCTTTTATTACTCTACTCATATCTTGCTTTACCTGATTTAATGTTTCACTTTTGAGCTCATCTACAAGGTCCCGAAGATATCTCTTAAGGTCCATTGAAGCCATGTCTGATGTGTGTTTGCCACCCTCAGTCTCCCTTGTTTTTCTTTCTCCTGGATCAGTGCTCTCAGGGTTCTGGGCTGGGGGGCCTCCTCCTGCCTCTCTCTCCTGTCATCACTCTGGCTTCCTCCATACAGGTTACATTGCAGGTCCCAGCCCCCTTCCCTGTTGGCCACGTTTCCTCCACAGCACACTGGCGAGGGACCTCCACCCTCTCCCGCCTGCTCTTGTCACTGAGGTTTAAGCAGCGGCTGTATTTGCCTGCCCCTCCCCACCGGGCCAGCCAAACTTCAGGTGCCTTCACCCGGTTAGTGCTTGCTAGGCGCAGGGAATCGATTTGGGATAGCTCATTGAGTCCTGGCCAGGGGCACAGCCCAATCCGAGCACGTCCCATGAATCTGCTTGAAGGAGGCAGGAACCAACTGAAGTCACTGTTGTTCCCAGTTCAGGCTCCTCCTGCCTGATTCCCACATGTTGCCCATTTGGTCGCGCCCTTCCTGTAGGTGGGGGTCTCATTTGCAGCATTGACTGTGGATTAATGAAGGTCTCTTCACTGTCTCTGCTCTCCGTTGGGCTCACCAACTCTGACTTCAGTTCTGCTGTGCTTCCTGTGAGTGGCGGTGGGAACGAGTTTGGGCGGCTTTGCCTGCTGGTGCAGATTCAGGCCTTTGCAAACTTGGTGGGTCAACCCAAATGAAAATGCTGTGTCCTGTAATATTTAGCTGTTTCAGTTGTAGCCCCTAAGTATTTGACGAGCTTTTTTATGTTTTAATTTCTTCCTGTGTCAAGAGGATCCATCTCCCTCTGTCTGGGTCTCTCCAGGGTGTTTTACTCTGGCAAATGAGTTGTTTCTCCCGGGAGGCTCTGTATTTTGTTGCTCACTGATTGGCCATCTTGACTTCTCTCCAGAACCATTAATTTTTAACAACCATGAATGCTTTATCATTTGAATACTTTACTGGGATGTACATCTCATAAGATTTTGTTACAGGCAGAGGTAGTTTTTGGAGGTTTCAGTCCATACTCAGTTGGCTTCAAGGCAGGGTGGCATGGCGGGGCCACAGTTCATGGTGGCTACAAACAGATGGCATCAAATGTTCTCTAAATTTCTTGTAGAATTCAGTAGTAAATCCATCAGGACCTGGGCTTTTTCTTTGTTGGTAAGCTTTTAATTACATTTTCAATCTCAATAGCTGATATTGGGTTGTTCAAAATTACTATATCTTCTTGGTTGAGCTTTGGTAGTTCATATGTTTCTAGAAATCTATCCATTTCATCTGTGTTTTCCATCCTATGTGATTAGAGATTTCAAAGTAGGTATTCGTGGTCTTTTGAATTTCCATGGGATCTGTAGTGATTTCCCCTTTTTTCAGTCTTTATTGCATGAATTTGGGATTTTTCTCTCTTTTTATTAGGTTAGCTAGAGGTTGGTTGATTTTGTTTATTCTCTCAAAAATCCAGCTTTTTGATTCACTAGTTCTTTGTATTGTTTTTTTTTTAGTTTCAATTGCATTAAGTTCTGCTCTAACCTTTACAATTTCCTCTCTTCTCTGAGCTTTGGGTTTAACTTGCTCTTCTTTTTCTAGAAGCTTGAGATGAAGCATTATGGTGTTTATTTCTGCTCATTTTGCTTTCTGGATATGACTATTTGTTGCTGTATATTTCCCTCTTAGGACTGCTTTCATTGCATCCCACAGGATACAGTATGTTGTTTCCTCATTTTCATTGAATTGTAGGTATTGCTTTATTTCTTCTTTAATTTCATCTGTATCCCACTGGTTGTCCAAAAGGTTGTTATTTAATTTCCATGGATTTATGCAAGTTTTGCAGGGGTTTTTCTCCATTAATTTCCAATTTCAGTGTGCTATGGTCAGATAGTATACATGGGATAATTTCAATACCTGTGTAATTACTTAACAATGTTTTATGGATAATACATGGTCTATTTTGGAGAATGTCCCATGTGCAGCTGAGACAAATGTGTATTCTGGTGTTGTTGGGTGGAACACTCTGTAAACATCTACTAAGTCCAATTGCCCATAGGTATGATTCAGTTCTATTGTTTCTTTGGTTACTTTTTGTGTAGTCATCTATCTCTTTGTGACAATGGGATGTTAAAGTCCCTTGTTATAATTGTGTTCTTGTGTATTCAGTTTTTCATGTCTGTTAGGATTGTCTTATATAGTTGGGTGCTCCTGTTTTTGGTGCATATATATTTATACTTGCTAGTTCTTCCTCTTGAATTTTTCCACTAATGAGTATGTAGGGACCGTCTTTATCTCTTTTAATCATTTTACTTTTGAAATTCATGTTGTCTGCAAATAGAACAGTTAACCCTGCTTTTTTCTAGGTTCCTGTTGCATGGAATACTGTTTTCCATCCTTTGACTTTTAATCTATGAGTTTCCTTTTGTGTCAGATATGTTTCTTGTATACAGCATATTGTGGAATCATGTTTCTTGATCCATTCTGTCAATCTATTTCTTTTGATAGGTGAATTGAGGCCATTTACATTTATGGATAACACTGATATGTACTGGCTCAACTTTGCCATGTTATGTTCCAGTTATTTACTTTCTTCTTTTGCCCCTTGTTTAATTGCTTGTCCTACCTGTTGGTTTCTTTCTGTTGTTGTTTTGGGGATTGTGGTCATTTTTATCTCTATCTAGTAAGTCTTTCAATACTCTTTCTAGGGTTGGCTTGGTGGATGTGAATTTCTTCAGTTGTTCTTTGCCATGGAAGTATCTTTTTTCTCCATTAAATTTGAATGAATGTTTTGCTGGGTACATCAGTCTGGGTTGAAAGTTGTCTTCTTTCCTGGCTTGAAATACCTCACTCCAGGTTTTTCTTAACTTGAGGGTTTGTGCTGAAAAGTCTGCTGTGAATCTAATGGGCTTTCCTTGATAGGTGAGTTGTGTCTTTTCTCTAACAGCTTTTAGTATTCTGTTTTTATGCTGTATTTCTGAGACTCTAATTATTATACATCTGGGTGTAGATTTATGTTGGTTGTGACTATTTGGCATTCCATATGCCTCACTTATCTGCATATCAGATTTTTTTCCCCATGTTTGGGAAATTTCTCTTACTTCTGTGAATATTTTGGCTAAGTCGTTTGCATTGACTCCTGCCTCTTCACTGATGCCGATTAACCTTATATTTTTTTCTCCTGGCATTATCTTGAAGCTGATGGATTGTCTCTTCATGCTGCTTTGTTATTTTTAAAAGTTCTACCCTTTCATGATCACTAATTGTGATCCTGTCCTTGAGGTCCAAAATCCTATCCTCAACTTCATATAAATGGTTTCGCATGCTTTGAATAGGATTTTTTGTTTCTTGGATGTCTCTTTCAGTTTGTTTCATGAATTCTGCATGTTTTCTATGTTGTTCATTCAAGGTTTCAATCAGTTTCCCATGCTCCTGTACTTTTTCTCTATTTCTTCTTTAGCTGCACTCAGCAACTCCTTTACTAAGGAGTTCTTTCTATCTTTACATGAGAGAGTACTTCTAATTTAATTGCCTCTATAGCCTCTTGGAGTTTTTTTTAATTATTATTTCACTTGCTATCTTTTCAGAGGTTTCTGTTGTGTTACTTTTGAAGTCCTCTATTTCAATGTCTCCTGTACTTGCTCCTAGTGGGCTAGATGTTTGAGACTGCATTTTGCTTTTTCCTTTTTCCATTTTCCCCTTTGAGTTAATATTTGGTCCTTCAATCACACTAATGTCAACTGTTGGTAGTATGTATTCGGGGTACTAATGTAAGGTTGATGTTTGTCCAATTGCTGGGTCCCACAATGAACAGGTGGGCCAATCACCTGACTTCCCACTGCTGGGCCTGTTGGGTGAGTTCTATATTCTTCCCCAGGCTGTCAAGCCTAGTAGTATTGATGTAGGTCAACTTTTAGTTCCTGCTATTACTTTATCTTCAGGTTATTCCAGGTCACCAAATCTCCCTGTCTACAGTATTTGTTTTGGCTGAGGCCTTGCTGTGTCCCTATTGTTTGCTTGTGTGTCTCGTAAGCTCTTTTGATTTTCTCCAAGTTCAGGGAGTCCTTATTGGTACACTCTTCACTCTGCCTGATGTTTTCTGTGTGCAGGAAGGAGTCACCCCCACTCTTGTTGGACTCACTATGGTCTTACCGTTAGTTAGAGGGAGCTTTACTACTGGCCCTATTTACCCACTGTGCACCTTCATTTTAGGGGCATATTCACCAAACTGATTGGAGCCTGCTGAGATCTTCTGATTGAGTGAGGCAGTCACTGAATCTCCCCTCAAGAAAGCACAGTTAATCCACTGTAGTCCAAGGTTCTGGGAGAAAGGGTGAGAGCTCTGGCTGGAGTTCCCTGGTCCCAAAAGTTCATCGGTGGAGAAGTTGGGGTCCCATGGATGCCTGGCTTCTAAGCCAGTCCCGGGCCTCTTTGGGAACTCCAATTCCCACTGCCACGAGGTGGTCTCTGCAGAAAGTGAAAAATCTCTCTTAACAGAAAAAGTGGTCATCCTTTGATTCTTTCTTTCCCTTCCTGTCTTAACTGGCTTTTGGCCCTGATCTTGAACCAGTCATCTCAAAATTTGACATGGAGGCCATATGCTCAAGAGAGTGCCTTAAGTCCTCAACACTGTGCCACAATGACCAACCCTAAACCACTTTTACAGACTTGTTTGAGAGAAAATAATCATATATGCTATTTAAAATTCATGTGTTTAAGTAACCTTGAGTATTTGGTTGCTTAAATCTAACCTACTCTTACCTAATATACTCTTGGAAGTCAGTAAGATTTTTTTTCAAATAAAAACATTCCCAACCTATTTAAAAAGTACTTAAACATATCAGATTTCTGTATAATAATTACAGATTTCCAGATATGTCCAAGGTCTGTCAGGAAAACCACAGTGTATTACACAGAGATCGAAAGCTCTAGCACATCTGACACCCTCAGAATTTGATAGTTTATAGGCTAAGATTTATTTTGGTGCCTTTCCATCAGCTTCTGTATCAGCACAGGGGAGAACTGATGTAAAATGCCATTATATGAAGTAGAACTCTCTTGCACTGATAACAGAGTAAGAAAACATGTATCTTCTAAAAAGCAAGATTCCTTCTTTAAATTGATACCATCTCTCATTATGGGGGTATTAACTGACATTACTAAAAATCTCCTCAGCAATTACAATGCAAATCCTCCTGCTAATAATCATCCATACTCTTAAAAATCATCCATACTCTTGTGCACTTAACTGAGGATTTGTAATGCAATGTTATGAAAAAAATATAGTAGTTGGGCATTGTGATGTATGCCTGTAACCCTAGCACTGGGGAGGCCAAGGCAGGATAATTGCCACAAGTTCAAGACCAGCCTAAACTCCATATTGAGACCCTGTCTCCAAAAAAAAAAAAAAAAAGATAAAAAACAAAACAAAACAAAAGTACTGGTAATTAGTACAAACCTAGTCTAACAATTATGTTCCCAAAAGATGTATTAATTATACAGAGCTGAAATGCTAAGTAACTGAAAGAAATGAACAGTAAAATATTTAGGAGCCAACTCTGTGAAGGTCAGGTTTGCTTTGTTTGGAAATATTGTCAAATTCATTAGAGCACATATGATTTTGCAATAGAATGAAATAGAAAGGCACTCATATCTAGTTGTTCCTTCTTTTATTTATTAACTAAATCTTCCATTAATATTTCCATGATAGTATGAGATTAGATTACATACTAATCTCATATCTAGTGATAAAGGAATAAACAATAGCGAAAAAAGCTGTGTCTTCCTCGAGCTTTCTTCCCTATGGAGGAAGATAGGCAAAAACCATAAGCAACTAAGAAAACAAGCTTCCATTTTTAAAACTCATGATTAAGGTCATCAAGATACTAAGCCTGAGAGAAGTGGAGACAAGGGAGGTCAGGACAGAGGAATCCAGGGATGTGCAACTTAAACTGAAACCAAATGACAAGATACAGCAGTATCATGAGAATGCATAAGAAAAGCCACCCAGGCAGAGGAAACAAAAAAAGTCAGAGACCTTGAGATTGGAGCAAGCCTTGCTGACTCAAGAGATAAGAGATAATTTCAGAGTTTCTCAAGAAAAGTTAAAAAGAATAAAGATGATTTAAGATCAGAGAGATCAGAGGAACTGGATTATAAAGGATCTTGAAGATGCCTGAATTTTATTCTAAGTTCAATCAGAATTAGAGTCAATGAAAGCAATGAGTTTTTAATATTAGGAACTTGTTCTCTGGCTGTCTGTAGCTTCCTACTTTGACTTAGAAATGGATCTTAAGGATATGAACTTCTGAGTTCTCCTATCCACGTTATTTAACTATAAATTAAATTATCTGGTTTTTCACAAGCGCTCATACTATTGGTATTATTGAAACTGGATTGAATTATAGATTCCTGTGATCTCTATTAGATCATTAATCTTACTCAGTTATGAGCCTCTTTTTATTCATGCTGAAAACATACATAAGTAGTAAACTCAGCTTTGTCAATTATGTATTGAGTTGATTAAATATTAATTTAAACTTTAGATCTGTCATTTCCTTTTAATAATACTCCATATTCACCTTTTCTTGTGTATTACTCTGTATATTCATTTTAAAATGTTTATTTGAAAAATATGTTAAGCTATTGGACAGACAGACTGACAGATATAGAAAGATAGACAGACTGACTGACAAACACAGGTTGATAAAGAATGTGCACATGGAGAAACAGTCACACGAACTTGTATATTTGTGAAACCAGTTTTTTGTCATTGGCAAAGTGTCTATAGTATGTTATGGTTGCTGGATCTGCATTATGAAATTGAGTACAAAATGACGATTCCTTGTTTTATTTGTAAGATCTAAGCCAGAAACAGTTAACGAGCACTCACGTACCAGTTTCTTTAGAGGGATGCAGATGTCATCAAGAAACTTATTCCTGAATGTCCCTGCCTCTACTTCAGAATAATTTTTATTGAATTTTAGGTAGGCATTGCTCATATGTGAGAAATCAGTTCATTATCCTCTAGAGTTTAAACCAACAAGGAGCAAATAAAGATATGAATTTTTGGCAGGTGTTCATTTCTTGTAATTTAGACCAATTTTGGACATTTGGTTACGAAGTAAGCTTGAACCTGAATGTTAAACTCATACTGAACAGATTGCTGAGGTTTTTATGACTCTATTTTTCCTGATTATAGACTGAGGAAGTCTTCTTTATTGATTTAGAGGAAGATAAAATGCTTCCTACATACAAAGTGTTTAATAAATACTAGATTTATATTTTTCTCAGAAACCTAAAGATTTTATATTGATATCAGAAGAACCAAAAGCTGTTATTCCCACAAGGAAATACTTTTATTTTCATTACCAATCAGATATGGGCTCCTATTGAAGGTGGCTTGAAAGAACAGTAAACACACACCATATACATGTATATATCGATTTATTTATTATGATTTTTTTAGTTAAATTTTTGCTTTTTTCTTAACTTGTTTGAAAAGCTTATAAAAGCTAAGATCACTATAATCCTTAAAATAAGTTCTAAAGAACAAAGAAGAAAGAATGAGAAAAATATGAGCAAAAAAGGTCATTGATTTAGGTTAAAATATCAGAACAAACTAGAAAGATTTTTTCTGTTTTTATTTTTGTTTTGTTTTGTACCAAGAATCAAATTCAGGACCTTAAACTTGGCAGGCAGGTATTTATGAAACTCAGTTATATCCCCAGCCCAAACTAGGAAGGTTTTTTTACTATGTCATATTTAGGCAAACCTTAAAGATTTACTTTTTTAAATTTTTATTTAAAGAGAGGGGGAAAATATCAAAACAGAAAAAAGGGTAGATGCAATACAGGATTAAAAAAATAAACAGTAAGAAATCACTAGTTGATACATTACATATTGTCTTCTTGTATATGGTTGTTCAAGTTACAAAATTAAAGCATACAAAGTGGACATTCAAACAGTGAGGCTGCAAATAGTTCTGTTCACCGATCCAACAAAAACTTAGCAACATGGTTATCAATCCCAAAACAGTTAAATATACATGCGATTATATCCTTTAGAGCACTTTCTTTTCCTCCTTTTGCTTTTTTAGTCCATTATCTGTTTAGTTATATCATGTTTCAGATTGATCAGTACCTTAATGATTTGGTTTTTTGTTATTTTTTTATTGAATATAACCGTATAATTGAATATAGCAGTAAATAACAATCTTAGTAAAATAAAACATTGTAGACAGTATAAAACTTCAAAGGCAGGTAATAATCAAACCAGAGTGGATATTCTAGGGGATCTTGTCATCTTAAGTGCAGTTGCCTATACTCTCAGACTTGATACTTTCAATCATAACTGTTTTGAATAAAATCTATCAATACAAAACAGCAATCCAACAAACCAAATTTGATTACGATCAGTTATGGTAAAACTGTGTAGGTTTTACAGAACTTCAGATTAAGTTAATAGGAAATTAAGGATGATTACCGTACTATATCCTGTTATTTTCAGGATTACTGTCTGTGCCCTCAAATCTAGTAAAGGCAGAATGACTGGAACAGAATATAATATATCTAAGCAGAGTAGTATGAGTAATGTGGATTTTAAATCCTGGTGCACTATTAACAATATAGTGTATCAAGGCCATCTATGTTAAGAGTTTCCTTCTCTGCCTCATTTCTGCTATACTATTTTTCTGCCTTTGTTTGTCTAGTTTTCTCTTTCATTCTACTGCCTGCCCCACTCATTGAGGCCTTTCTGCCACTGTTCCTAAAATCCTGGTATTTTTTTCTCTCTCTCTAGAATGTCCTTCAGTATTCTCTGCAGGGTTGGATTGGAGGTCACAAACTCACCCAGTCCCTCTTTGTCATGGAAGCATCTTGTTTCTCCATTAATTTCTAGTGACAGTTTTGCAGGGTACATCAATCTAGGCTAGAGGCCACCCTCCTTCAGGACTTAGAATACTTCGCTCCAAGCTCTTCTTGATCTGATGATCTGTGTCTAGAAGTCAGCTGTGAACCTGATGGGCTTACCTTTATAGGTAATCTGTTCCTTTTCTTTGATGGCTTTTAATATTGTTTTTAAATTGATTTCTGGTATCTTGATTATTATATGTCTGGGTGTAGAT
Organism: Hydrochoerus hydrochaeris; assembly: GCA_004027455.1. Classification (NCBI taxonomy): domain Eukaryota; kingdom Metazoa; phylum Chordata; class Mammalia; order Rodentia; family Hydrochaeridae; genus Hydrochoerus; species Hydrochoerus hydrochaeris. The sequence continues at coordinate 146,287 of PVLA01001825.1, read as the reverse complement.
CTGTTTTGGTTGTAGGTGGCTGGAGTTCTGTATGCTTCACACAACTGAATGTCATTTTCTTTTCCCATGCTTGGGAAGTTTTCCTTAATTATTTCCATGAATAGCCTTTGTAATTTGCCTGTACATATTCCTGCTACTTCATTCATGTTTCTTATTCTTAAATTATAGATTCTCTTGTCATCTTCTAGCCTTTGTATTGTTACTGCCTTTGTATTGTATTGTTTCCTTGTTATTTTTAAGAGATCTTTCCTTTTATGATCCCACATTGCAAACTTGTCTTCAAGTTTTGATAGTCTAGTTTCTTTTAAGGAGTTTTTCCAGCTTTCAATGGAGTTTTTAATTTCCTGGTAGTCTCTTTGAATCTGCTTCATGTATTCTCTATTTTCTTTATATTCTTTATCAAATGTTTCTCTCCTTTTCTTTTGTTCCTTCTTTTTTCCATCTGTATCATCCTGAGAGATGCTTCCTGAGAGCATTTCTTTTATTACTCTACTCATATCTTGCTTTACCTGATTTAATATTTCAGTTTTGAGCGTGTCTACAAGGTCCTGAAGATATCTTTTAATGTCCACTGAAACCATGTCTGATGTTGTGTGTTTGTCACCCTCAGTCTTCCTTGTTTTTCCTTCTCCTGGATCAGTGATCTCAGGGTTCTGGGCTGGGGGCCTCCTCTTGCCTCTCTTGTCATGGCCCTGGCTTCTTCCAGACAGGTTACAGTGCGGGTCTCAGCCCCCTTCCCTGTTGGCCACTTTTTCTCTGAAGCACACTGGCGAAGGACCTCCGCCCTCTCTTGCCTCCTCTTGTCGCTGAGGTGTAAGCAGCAGCTGCATATGCCTGCCCCTCCCCACCAGGCCAGCCAAACTTCAGGGGCCTTCACCTGGTTAGTGCGTGCTAGGCGCAGGGAATTGATTTGGGATGGCTCATTGGGTCCTGGCCAGGGACATGGCCCAGTCCAAGCAAATTGTACGAATCTGCTCTGGGGAGGGAAAAACCAACCAAAGTCACTGTCACTCCCAGTTCAGGCTCCTTGCCCTATTCCAACATGTCACCCATTTGGTCACGCCCTTCCCATGGGGGCAGTCTCATTCCCAGCACTAACTGTGGATTAATGAAATTCCCTTCACCAGCTCTGTTCTCTGCTCTCCGTTGGGCTCACCAACCCTGACTTCAGCACTGCTATACCTCCTGTGAGTGGTGGCAGGAAGGAGTTTGGGCAGCTCCGCCTGCCAGCATGGATTCAAGCTAGTGCAAACTTGGGTCATCATGAAAACGCTGTGTTCCATAGTTTTTAGCTGTTTCAGTTGTAGTCCCAAAGTATTTGACAAGCTTTTTTACATTTTAATTTCTTCCTGTGTCAAAAGGATCCATCTCCCTCTGTCTGGGTCTCTCCAGGGTGTTTTATTCTGGTATATGAATTGTTTCTCCCTGGAGGGTTTGTATTTTGTTGCTCACTGACTGGCCATCTTGTCTTCTTCATGTTGTTGTTATTTACTTTTTAAAATTATTTATTATTTTTATTTATTTATTTATTTTTATTTTATTTTGAAGGTAGTAAAATATAGCAGAACAAGAGAGGACAAAGTCAGTCGAGGCAGTGCAGTGATATTGTTACAGACCTCACAGCAGGTTACTGGGATAACAGCAATAGGTACAAGAGTATATCTGGTTTTCTTCACAATAGTTGTTCCTTCAATCAGGTAGAGCAACATCAAAGGAAATACTGAAATTATAAAAACAGAATATTAAATAGAGCAATACCATTGACCAGAACAGAGCAAAACAGAGATAAAAATATTTGCCTTCATTGAGATGGCACAATAAAATCCCCCTTATTTTCTATATTGCATATAGTCAAACTCTCAAGACATGCTCAGATCTCTGGCTCTCACTTGCTAGCAGGAGAGGGGCGAGGGATTGGGATGAGATGGATGCTTGATTCTTAGCCCACGCCCCAGTAGGCTCACAGCCCCCCACCAGAGCAGTGAGCTGGCTGCCTGTTTTCCCAGTGCCCCAAGTTCCAACATGGCGAGGATCTCATGAAACACTGATATGGTTCTTGCCCTGGGGCAGCCGTGTGCGGCTTGGGAGGCCACAGCCACCAAAAGATTTACTTTTGATAATACTATATCCCAAAAGAATATTCTAATACTTTGTTGGACGTAAAATATCATGCACTTCTTGAGAGAATTTCTATTAAGGAGGAATCAAAATTTTGGGTGAGGACCCATGATGACTTCATTGTTAAAATGCTTTTTTTGTACTAGAATAGCATGTTTGTAAATTAGTATAATTTTAAAAAAATATCTTTCTTTTTTCTCCTTCCTGTTCCAAAAAATTGATAATTTCACTCCATTAATGGCTCTGAAACATTACAGTTGGTAACATCTTAAACATGTAAATACCTACTCCCATACCATATGATATCGGAAATTTCTAAGGGTTGAGTAATTTCCAGATAACATTACCTTATTTGGTTTTACTTATATGATTTTTTTTAATTGCAAATAATGTGAAAGGAGGTTATAGGAGACCTGAACACCAAAACAAGGAATGGGTTAAAATACAAAACTGAGGCTGGACTTGGTGTTGCTGTCTGTACACCAAGCACTGGGGAGGCTGAAGCAGGAGGATCACTGCATATTGAAAGAAAGCCTGAGGTACAAAAAGAGTTCAGGGCCAGCCTGAACTGCATAGTGAAACCCTGCATCTAAAGCCAAAAAGAAAGAAAGAAAGAAAGAAAGAAAGAAAGAAAGAAAGAAAGAAAGAAAGAAAGAAAGAAAAGAAAGAAGAAAAAAACAGAAAAAGAGAAAATTGGTTCAGAAATGTATCATAAAAGGAGAAAGAAATTTCATTCATTTTTGAGCTCTTGAGGTAATGCTGGTCACTTAGTGTTTGTTGAGTAAATTAATAATCTGAATGAAACTTTACCTTTTAAAAGTGAGGTAACTGCTGTCCCCAAAAAATATAAACCTGAAAAATACATGTACAGGTTTTAATTTGCCTGTAGACTCTCAGAGTGCAACAGTTGCTTTATATAGTACAGGAATATTGGTCTTACTTGCTAAACTCTGACCCTGAAAATGTCTATTACAACTAGCTCAGCTCTGTAATGGTTCATAATGACACTGTTCCCTGAGCAGAACTAATCAGTGACTTGGGATCAAACTGGAAATTCTAAAAATGAGAATTGCTATCATTGATTCTTACTTGGTCATTATCTTTCCATTAGAGAAGACAATTGCAATATGTTAGCATCAATCAATATTATGAATAAACTTTCCAACCATGAGGCATGATGACTATCACCTATTGTGATGTTAATTTCCCTCTTAACTAGGAATGCCAATTGTTTGCATTAAGAAAGTTAATATTTCTCTAAGAATTGTTGGCATTAAGAAAGGTAATATTTCTCTAAGAAACTCATAATTTTTTAAATCCACCTGTTTATAGTAATATGACTTTTCTACTGATATTATACTTTAAAATGTTTTACAATACAAACATTTTAAAATATAAATCTTAAAATTGCTGATAAGATATTTTTAAAAGATATTGATAGTTATTTTATAGGAAAAAATTCATATCATTCCATAAATTGGTTGTGATAATGTCTGAACCTGTTAGGTTAGTTATAGAGAGTAAGGAGACAATACCCACAAATTAACTGTGTTGGAGCCAGTTGGAATCACTGGAGAATATATTCCAACTAGTCTTCAATGTAAAGACAAGACCACTGTTTCAAAGGCTACAGCTGCTACTCAGAGGGCAGATTAGGTGAAAGAGATTAACTGACTTAATGAAAATTCAACATCATAAGCTAGATAATAATGATAAGAAAAAGGTGCATCAGGTGGAGAAGATAAAAAAGATGAGGAGGAAGAGAAGGAGGAGAGAAAGAAGGCAATGCTTGCAGTAATTGGGTCAGGAAATTGTTAGCTTCACATCTGACAGATATTTCAATTTGTTGTATTATAAATGATTACAAAATTTGAAATTACAGGTAGCTAAGGTGCTGCAATAATACTACTTCATGATGTTGCAATGAATGAATGTATCCGTGGTAAACCAATCCAAAAATGTATTACTAAACCTTAGGTGTCCATCCTCCTTGGCCAAAGTTTGATTTGAAATGCAAAGCAGATAAGTTTTCTGGTCTTTCTTGAAAATCCGATGACTTTGGGCTAATGATATATAACTTCATGTAAGTAAAAAAGTAATTGTCAAGTTTATTTTGTGATTACCTTAAAATGATTTTTATAAAAATCTATATGGAGTATGTAGGTAAAAAGTTAATCCAAAAAATAGTTAATCAGTAATATATTCCCTGTCATTGAAAACATGAAATTTTGAGAATATATCAGGCATTGAAAATTTTTTCTTGTTAAATATTTAAGATTTAAAACCTATCTCACAATTTAAAATTGAGTCTTTTTATTACATTTTATGTTCTGTTATGTGCTTAACTTTTATGTATCTCTACCAATGCAAATAATACCTTATCATTTGAATAACTGACAGTTTATTTTATTGTCAGTGTACTTTTATTATATTTTCACTAATCCTTCAAGAATAACTGTGTATGAGTATCACATGAACTTGAGAGTGCCTTAAGAGATTTTGAAGATTTTTCAAAATCAACATGAAAGAAACATTGCTTTGGACTTTATGTCAGTTAACATAATAGAGCTCCAAAAGAAGGAAGGTAGAAAGTGACATTTGGATCTGCATTACAAGTAAAATTTATAGTAATTTTATATGGAAACAAAATATTCTTTTTAGGGAGAATATTTACAATTTACCTAGGAAGATACCATAGTGTGTTTTTGCATTTGAAAAGAGACGAGATCAGCCTTTTCATGGAGGAGTTCCCTTTCAAGGGTATGACATATAAATTCTTGGATAGTGTTTTAACAATGTTCCAGAAATATAAATTGTGTTGTGTTTGGCATTGCTGTCTAAACATTTTTCAGCATTCAAGATTGTGACTGGAATAAACTGTCTTGTTTATGTTCCATAAGGAGAATATATGAGAGATATTACAGATGCATATAATCACTGCCTAAAGTCAGCCATTTTCAAGATATGTGCACATGTGCTATGCACAAATGATGTTGCAGAAATTGCTAATACTTAACATGCTTAGATAGTACTATCTGTTATGGTTTGTGTCTGGATGCCCCCTCAAAATCACATGCAGTCATGGGGGTGGGCTTTTTGGAGGTGGCTGAATCTAGAGTTTCTGATTGGCTTACTGTTTAGTGCTGGGATTGGGAGTGTGAGTGCTACACCTGCCCTAGGGTGGATGGCCTTCATGCAATATAAGGAAATGAAAGAGGCTTGCTTCTCCCCTTTTGCTCTTGTTGCTTTTGGTATCATTCACTGCTATCATCTGTTGTCCCTCTGCCAAGTGCTACTCTGCCCAGAGCAAGCCAATAATGGACTGAAACTTCTGCAAACTGTGAGCTAAATAAACCTTTCCTTTCTTAATTTTGGGCATTGGGTATTTTGTCTCAGCAATGAGAAAAGTTACTAATTTAGTATATTATCATTCATTATACTTCAAATTATGTAATAGATTAATTTTGGAAAATAAAAATCATGACCCCTCAAAGGCTTAGATGCTACCTCCACTTCAAAAACATACTGATAATATAATCATTTTATGAATATGAATATTACCACAATGAAGTTTATGGAGCTATTATTATTATTATATAATGGAGTTTTGAGAAACAAAATAAGACTTCCATTCAACCCATAAATAATATTTGTTAAAAGAAGGTAGTTTTGCACTAGTCTACAATGAAAGTAGGGGACAGTGACATAGGGGTAAGAGATTTCCTTTAGGAAAATGGCATCACTGGAAAAACAGTATTTCAATTTCACAAGGCATTTACTTGTGAATTGATTTACTTTTTTTCCAATCAAGTATCAATAGAATCAAATTAAGTAACATACACAACAGTTCCTCTGTGTATTGAGAAATAGTTTTATTTAATTTGACATATTCCAGCCATTCTTAGTCAATAGCTCCCTCTTTAGACCAATGGGAGTTATCAGTATTTATGGCTTGGTAAATCAAATCTATGAGGGCCTTTATGTAGGACCTATTTAAATTTAACTACTTTTGTAATTGTGGAACAAGAAATATTACTTAAGGAACAAATGAAATCTCTGGAAGTAGAGTTGAAATTAAATTAATTGCCAAAATTGTAGCAAATTATTTTAAATAGATAAATTTGAAGCTTTTGCATAATGATTTTAATAGCAACAAAATTTAAACATTTTAAGCACCCTTCTGGCTTTCTGTAGTACTCAAGTTCAAACCCAGTGCTTCACACAAGACAAGCACATACTCTATCACTTAATTACACTCCCAGTCTCCAAAATAAAACATTTCAAATATTATATTCTACTTTTAACCAAGCTCAGATATTAATATGTACAACTGTGAGTTTGGAGACATTTTAAAATTTGGTCGTTATGTTTTCTTATTTGTCTGCCTTCTCAGCATGTTTGTTGCATGAGCATAGCTCTACAGTGTTACGTTCTTCTGGTGGGATAAACTTCTCTTAGATTCAGTTATTGCATGTTTCCATGAGGTGGAGTGTCCTTTAGTGGAGGATACTGGGGTCACGGCCATGATCAATTACCATGCTCATTGAACAAGACTGCTTCTCTGCTTTTTCTATTTTTCTCTCTCTTCTTTAAGCATCATGATTATTTTTCTCAAAATCAGAAATTCAGTAAATTTCTGAACATTTAAAAAAATTTAATATTTTCACACAACCCCCAGGAGGAATGAAGTAAAAAGATTATTGGTTGCACCACTTCACAAATATAATCAATAAATAACCACTATATTTATTAATATTATGCTCTATTTTCATATATGTATATTTTTATAAAAGTGAAATGAAACTTAAAATATGGTTTTATAACTTTTCAAAATATCCTTGTCATAAAAGGAGCCATTAATGGTATATTATACATAGTCCCTTCACATAATAAATATTTTCAAGCAACATCTTGGAAATTTCTAAATTATATTTCACCAAATGTAATAGTCAAACACACATTCCACATTTGGAATATTTCTGCAATGACTATCTTTATATCAATGTGTTTAAATTGATTTCTGATTATTTCCTCAAATAGCGTTCTGGAAAAGAAATGGTTAGGTGGAAGGAGAGGACATCATTAATATACTGCAGGGTAATTTTTCAGCATGTTTGTACAGAATTCTTTCTACAAACTAATTCTGATTTGAAAGATTTAAGATTGATCGTTGTAAGGTAGAATTCAATTTACCAGCCACTTCTGTCTACATCCACATCCCACTTTTTCTCCTGCTGCAGTAAACATCTATTGACTGTATATTTATGCACATATTGCTGTAAAATGAAAAGAGAAAACAGATCTCTCATGAAAGTGTATATTAGATACCCTAGTGGCATTTAACTGAGGTATTTTTTATTATTTAATTTGCATTTTAAAAGCATTTATTATAAGTTAATGAATCAATTGATACTCTGGGGAGCATTTAATAAGATTTATTGCCTTATAAAATTTATATGACTCTCAGCTAAATAACCAAGATTATAATTATTAGCAGTTGCATAACTACATTTGTGGTAATTTTAGAGATGACCAAAGACAAGGAATGTCTATAACTTTCTTCATTTTCACATAGAAATAGATGAGTTTAAAATGTGATTTTAACACATATTCATAAGTTCAAAGCACCCGCATTTATTTGCTTTAATTTGAAAGGCATAAAAAATTAACTAAAACAGTAAGCCCTTCATAGTAGTAATAGGGAAGAGAAAAGAAAGCATGGGATGAATATCCAGAGGAATATCAGGGTGTTGCTATCTGAAGGAGGTTTGTGTAAACCATGAGTACCTCTACCAATTTTTCTATGGAGGAGAATAAATTAAGTCAGTGAATATAACTGCTTATTTTGGAAGACGTTACAGAAGAACTCACTGAACATCTGCTGTGAGAATTACTATGAACATGTACAACAAACAAGGTGAGTTCTGTGGCTTGGCTATTGTCAGTTATTTTCTTAACATGTAGACAAAATTCCCAATACATACGATTTAAAGGAGGAAAATTTATTTTGGTTCAAAGTTTTCATCTATGGTCAGCTGGTTCTGAGACATATAAAGGAAAGTGGAGGGGCCCATGTTGAAGGAAAAGGTGCTCAATATATGGCAGCCAGGAAGCAGAAAGAGAAAGGAGAAGTAGTAAACAACAATACTCCCTTCCAGGTTACACCACTGGTGATCCATGTTCAACCAATCCTTGTGTCCTAACGACAACTTCTAACAACCAGGCTTCAATACATAACAGCTACTAAACTCCGGATTGGATGAATCCACGAATGAGTACAACACCTGCCATCATGATCCAATCACCTGCCACACTTGAGAATTTGGGGGAAATTTAAATTTAAACCATAACAGCAATGGTAGTTTCACACAAGTCTATACATGTGATAAAATTGCAAACACACAGAAAGTCCCCAGGCTGTGCCTAAATAAATGAAAAACATTTGAATGGAGTCAGTGGATTGTATCACTATTAATTTCCTGTTTTGATATAGCACTATAATCATGCAAAGTGTTACCATTCAAGGAACTGAGCAAAGGGTAAACATAGTTTTTGTGTTGCTTCTTATGGCTATACGTGAGTCTATACTTATTTCAAAAAATAGAAGCACTTTTTTTCTTTAAAAAAGAGAAGGCAAATAAAGTTCTGAAACATACTTCACATGAGGGCAGATTTTGAAATTATTTGAATTCTAAAATAATAAACTTTTGCTGCAAAATATAAATCTGTTTTTGCCATCTTCCAAGAAGCCTTTCTGGTTTTCCTAGTAAGAAATGAAACATTTTTTTTTCCAGGGCTCAGTTTTAAAGACTGCTGCCATCGCATTCATCAGGTAAAACTGAGTGTCACAGTTTTCATTTATATATCTGTCAATATATTTAGAAAACCTAAGAAGCAAGCAATATCTTATTTACTTATTTATTCATTTGCATTTTGTGGCTATGCATATTTTTGTCTTTCTTCATATTGAATTTCTAACACAATGCAAATATCTGATATTCCTATGAGCATATATTTTTCATAATTTTAATGATTGTCAAAGGAAAACCTTAGACATGTTTCTTAATTGTACTTATATTAGAACTCTCTCACAGTGGATACATTTTTCTGGAATTGGATTGTCTTAGGGAGTTTTATTATCAGTGTTCAAAGAGAGTCTGAGATAGGAGATATCTACTAAAAAAGGATTTTATTTCGCAAGAGCCTGGGGATCTGAGATTAGCTGTTGAATGATCATCACAGCAGAGCTTCAATCCCCTTTTTATTTAGGTGTTGTGGGTTGTTCTGTCATAGAAATTTTAAGTAGAAAGGAGTTCATGATCTCCTCCTAAGGAATTTGTGATTCAAGTGAATTTTGGAAGCAATGAAAAAATAAAAAAGGGCCAAGTGAGTTTTTTAATAGAGGATTACTCTCACAGAAGTCGACTGTAATTCTCATATATACAGGTGCCCTGAACATGGCTGAGTGGACAGATAATAGCCTGTTCAGAAGCGTTTGCCTTTGTTCAGCGAAGGGCATTCTGTCCTCCCACTACTCTGGCTTTTTTTGTTCATCACGCCCACCAAATAAGAGTGATGCCAAGTCTGCAAATAGAAAGCAAAACCATTAACATATCAAGCATTTCCAAGATCAAAATACGGCAAACGGTATGTGTGTTTTAATGAAATCTAGCAGCAGAGGCAGCTGAAGTCTGCATTGTGTGTTTCCAAGATAAAAGTGCAATTTCAATGAGAAAAGAAACTTTTAACACTCAAAGTAAAAATTGCTTCTTACATTTAGTGCCAATTACTTTCCCATGCTACAATCTGTATCACTGCCAAACTACTTTTCTGAGCGAGATGAAGTGTGCCTTTCTCTGCCTGCATTTCCTTTTCCCTAAGGCAATCTACCTGTGATGGTCTGGTTCCTGCTACAAACTGTCTTGAAAGTTGGTCATTTCATTTATTTGGAACCCATTCCTCTTGGGAACTGGGGTTTCTGATGGTCTTATCTGATACTCCTTGGTTTTGCATTTCCTCTGTTGATGGCTTTGAAGTTAATATTATTGATCATCATGGTAGCACAGCTTACCATCCTGACGAAAATGAGGTTGCTGATTCCATTTCCTTTTGTCTAGTATATGCATTGATGAACTCATATATTTCTTCCCCATTCTTCAGTGTCTCCTTTCTTTGCTCTCTTCCTGACACCTTTATTATAGAGGAAGAAAAATAAGGTATCAAGCATGAAGTGAGAGGAGATTATAAAAGAAAGGGAAAATTGTAAGTTTTATCATTTGTTCCAACTAAGAATGTTATTAGTTTTCTATTGAATATATTTATTATTGCAGCCCCTATGGTAAAAAGGTTCAAGTACAGCTTAACTGGATGTTCCACTAGGGTCTTGTAGGACTGCAAGAGACATGTTGGCTGGAGAGGGAGCTGTGTTGACTGGCATCCATTGGAAAAACAAACAAACAAACTGGCAAACATCAGTTCTTTGTGATTTCAGAAAGAGGTTGTCAGTTCAGAACCAGGCAGAACCATCTCCTCTACCTCAAATGTCAACCGATCAGTATTCTAACCAGAGGAGTGATATCAGACTTCCAGATCTCACCCACTCTTGTGGAAAGGAGGCTACATAGTTGTACTGATTATCAGGGATAATTAATTTCTCTGCCTATTGCAGGAAAAATGCCTGTCTTATTCTTTAGTTTCCAGTTCTTAAAACTGTAAGTTGCACATGGCATGTAAAGGGTAAAAATTTACAGAAAATTAAGACTTCTCATTTTTTCAATTATTTCCAGAAATAAAGTTCAAGTTAATTGTCACTGATTATCTTACAGATGAATCATTCCATTTATGCTGGTGAATCACCAAATTACTTAAGAAAACTTAGCATAATTTTTGATTCTACAACACAGGGTAACAAAGTAGATGATGTTTGCAATGATGAACATATATTTGTTTAAATTTCTTTTTTGTAATTCAAGAAACAATCATTACTTTTTATTCCTTAAAACTAGCACCCAACTCTTTGTGCAGATTTAGCTGTTAAATCAATAGGAACATAAGAACGAATTTATATGCTCTAGTCTCCAGTTTTTACATGGTGGTAGCTGACAGATGTCTCAAAGTTTCTGGTGTTGCTTCTGTCCCAAAGCCAATTGCTCAACATATGTAGGGACTAGATGCTGCTTTCATAAATTGCAGAGTCAAGACCTGAACTCTGTTTTAAGGTTTTGATAATGCTGTGAGTTGTTGACTTGTGGTTACAAGCTTATCTAGAGAAAAAAAACAGGATTAAGAAACAGAGCAGTCTTTCATGGGGAGGTATTTAAGGGACACACAAGTATATGTAATACTTAAATGCAAATATTATACATGCAAATTACGTTATATGTTTCACATGTATGTATTCCACTTTTCTTTATAGTTTTACAAAGATAAATCATGTACATATGTGTATGTGTGTGTTACAAATTTAGCAGAAGTATGAATCTCTGAAAAGATTTAAGAATGAAGTGTAGAATCTAGATATTTTAAAAACACTTAAAATAAACGCACACAACTTGGGTAGTTCCAGGCTACTAGACTGAAATAAACTTCCTGAGTTTTTGGAGATCTCTCTCAACATTTTTAGGCCAGATTTCACATTGTTGTAGGTGGGTGTAGTGCCTAGAAATAGAAACTCTTCTTATTCCAGAAATTATGATTTCAGACACCTTTGATCCAAGATTCTCCATCTGTAATGTAAGAGACAGCGATGGCTTTACTTCCTTAGGAAGGTAGTTGTGTGAGTCAAGTTATAGCATCATGCATGTAAGGAGCTCAGCGCCTAATCTCTTGAAGTTTGAGGGTCCCACTTTTAGTGGAAGGTGCGTAGTGAAGCAAGTGATGGTAATTCATTTATTATTGATTTGATGAAAGTTGAAAACCACTTTAGAAGTGTATGGTCCTCTTCTTCAAACAGTAAAGTAAAAGTGCATTATAAAAAAATAACAATCAAAGAGTTCATCAGATATCGACATGTTCAGTGCACAGTGTGGGTGAAATCACTAAGTGGATTCTAGCTCCTACATTTCCATATTCACTTACATATTCCATTCTGTACTGCTGAGCCTTGATGAAGTCACCTTCATCTCTTCTTTTAGAGACTGTATTCAAAATTAGCTCTACAAAGCGTATTGCTAATGTGTAGTTGGTCCCTATTTAGTTACTAAAGTGGTCTGATGCTATTTCAGTTCTATTAAACAGCTGAAATTTTTCTGACTTCCTTTTCATGTTCTATTTCCTCTCCTCCCTTCCTGAAATGTCTCTCTCTACAAGCACACACACGCTCTGTGTCTCTCTCCGCTCCCTCTTGTTGTCTTTGTCTCTCTGTCTTTCTCCACTTGCTTCTCTGGTTGAGTTTTCCCACTCTTCAGCTCACTGTCACACTCCTTGGATTTCTCTGTTTTCTCCTTTTCCCCTCACACAGAGCCCCCTTAAACACACTCTGGAGCTTTGCTATTGGCATTTTTATCATATTTGTTTCTATGTTCATTAAAAACTTAATCATTCACTTGTCCCTTTAAATTGCCAGTGCTCTATCCTCATTCTTTGCCAAAATTTTCAAAGAATAACTGTAAATGGCTCAATTTTAAAAATGGCTTTCCTTATTTCTTATATACTTGATTTAGAGTAACTCTATCAAACTTTTAAAATTCAACTATTATTGTCTTAAATTTCCAGAGAGTAAAGACTGAATGTTTTTATTTTTTCCACATATCCAGGTAATTACATATGTGTTTAAATAATAAATAAATGAGAGAAATATAAAGAAAAAAAAAGAAATCAAACAAGGATCCCTTCAGTAACATCTCTGACTCTAGATTAAAATGAAACATTTCTAACACAGATTCATTTCTCTTGCAGTCTTATTAACTGATTTTAATAGTACTCATTTTAATAGTAGAGTGGAAAAGAGAAAAAGCCGCTTAAATTTGAATTGTTTATAAATTCAAGGGAGTTATAAAGAGATTTCAAATACCATTTTTTCTCATCATAAAGGCTGATGTTCAATTTCAGAGAGTAAAATCCATGAAATAGGGTAGACTAAAAAATTCTTTCTTGTAATAATTTTTTCTAACTTGTATTAAAAGTCTGGCTATGTTTCATAGAACCTGGGATGACATATTTAAAACTGTTGGTGACTTTCTGTCATTGACAGAGAAAAAAATGTACTTTAATACTTTTTTCATTCCTAAAATTTATAAAAGAACAAAATAAAATTGAATGTTTTAATACTAGGAACTTAAAGCAATGTTGATTAAAACTAGGGGGAATATTATAAAATCAGGGAGTTACAAAATCATCACATTCTATCAAACCATCAGCCTGCAGAAATTTCACTAACCCTTCGTTCTTCAATTGGAACACAAGTAAATAAGCACCAGAATGCCAGTTAAAAGTCATTTAATATCTCTATTATTTAGTTTATACATCTATGAAATAGGAATGATAATAATAGCTACTTCATAATATTTGTTATACTAAATATAGGTTAATAGGCACAAAATTTTTTGATGTATACTTAGCATGTGGTAGCTCTTTAGCTAATCTTAGGCTAAAACTTGGGTTTCTAAAGGGTAAGGGTCTAAGACATGCAGTCCTCCTAACAGGCTTTCAAAGAATGAGTGCACACACACACACACACACACACACACGCACGTACACATACTATAGACCATGCTTCCTTTAAAAATTAGGAAATCTCGTCATTTGTGACAGCAAGGCTGAACCCAGAGGACTTTATATTATGTAAAATTAGCTGGGACCAGTGTGGCAAATACTGCCTGGTTCACCTATACGCGGAATCTATAAAATTTAGAAGCAGGAATAGAGTGATGATAGGGCTGGATGGAAGAGATGGCGATGATTCAGCGGATGTTGGTCAAAGTTTGCAAAATGCTGATTAAAAGAAATGCTAAAGAGGTCTATTTTAAGTCTGGCAACCATGGGTAATAATAATAAAAGTCATATAAATCGCTAAAGGAATAGGTTTTAAATGTCCTCATCACAAAAAAAAAAGATAAATATGTAAGCTAACGCATATGTTAGCTTGACCTGGCCACTCCACAATAGAGGTAGTAAAACATCATGTTTATACAATAAGTATATATAATTTTGTCCATTAAAATAAATATAATAAAAAGAAACTAAAATGTGGCAAAAGGAAAGGACCTATAATCAGGATCTAGACCCATTAGTCCAATATGATTTGTTAGTACTTTTTCCAAAGTCTTATTGCAGCAGTAGTTTTTTAAACTGCTACTTTGTGCTTGCATGTATATTATTGATAAGCATATGACTGTCTACTGTCAGGTTAAGTCATCCACAAATTAATCTGGCAACCATAATCCCTCTGACCCTCCTGAGAGGCTCAGCCAGCATCTTCCCTGTGATGTTTAACTCACCATGCGCTGGGAAAAAACGTCTTGTTTTTTCACCAGGGTAACAGAGCAAAGCACTGAGGGGCCCAGCCCCCTGGATCTGTGCTCCTGCATCTCTCTACTAACTCGGGACACAGAATAAGTTCCCTGACTTATCTCCATTTCAGGTTTTATCTTTAAAATCGATTTGATCAAAAGGGAGTGGATCAACAAACAGGAAGGGGGGAGTGCAGGTAGGGAAATGGGGTGAGAAAAGGAGTTGGGATGTGTTGCGTTTGCGTGCCAATGGCCCACAGGGGATGTAAACATTATGTACTGCACACATCTACTATTAAAAATTGGTTTGACAGTATCATCTACTGCATAAAATTAAGGAAAAATTCGATATTTGATATTTGTGAAGGCTTGAATGGCATTTCGTATTTATGTGTTACATAAATATTTGTTAATCAATAATAAAAATATCCATTGTAAACAAACTTTTCTGCAGTTAAAGCTCTCTATAAACAACTTTCAGGCAGGAGAGCATAACCTGTGCTTCACTGATTTGGGCATATAAAATCAACATTTAGAGGTGTTTGTATGTGTGGAGACCTTCAACTTGGATCTGAAATATCTTCCAAAGACTCATGTATGAAAGTCTTTCTCCTATAGCAGTAGCACTGCTGGTAGGTGGAAGAGGGGCTTAGTGTTAGAAAATTCAATCCTTGCAGGGTGATATTGGATGCCTGCCTCTTCTCTTACTCTCTCTCCTTCCCAGCCAACATGAGGTGAGCAGGAATTCTCTGCGTGTGCTCCTGCTGTGATGCGTTGTGCCATGGTAGGCTCAGAGCAATAAGGTCAAGTACCCATGAACTGAAACTTCTGGAATCAGGAGCCAAAATAATTGTTTCTCCCTTGTAATTATCTCTGATTTGGGGCACAGTGACATAAATCTAGCACACAAAATCTTCATTTTAGGAGACACTTTGTGTATCAGGGTCACAACTAGACTATTCAGATAAAAAGGAGATTAAGAAAAAAGACTCAAATTGTTCTGCGAATAAAGATCATCTTCCCTTTTCATAACCCTCCAGAAGAAGGTAGGACATAGCTCTTAGGTTTGAAGATTTTGGATGTCATGGCAGGGACTGGGAATTATATTAAAACTTATTAAAACCTTGATGAAAACCTTTCTTTCTGATTTAGACTGAGAGTGAGTTTTGTATGCTTCTCATGGTATATTTTACTTTGTCATAAAAATCCACATCATCCTGATCATCTTCTTAATTTATAGGACCCAGAATCATTGGGTGCTTGTGAAACTTTGAAAATGTTCTTTCCATTCTCTCCTCATGGACCTCTTTTTCCCTCTAGACCTTCCCTCCCTCCACCATTCCCTTCACTTTTGTTGCTCCTTAGGCCAGAGCTAAGGGAGTCTAAACTCCTGTGAAAACCAAACTATGAGAAGTGAGGCAGAAAAGGCAAAGTACAATGATTTCTTTGATGCTTGCAGCCTAATTTATTTCACTCTACTTTCCCTAAGTTAATTTAGGCTCTGGGTACATTTTTCAATGCTTATTTTCAAAATACATCCATTTTCATAAATATAAACAGAAGTATAGTCATAATTACTTTTGAGTCTCAAAATGATTTAGCTTAATTCAAAGTAAGAAATAAATGTATTTTGTTGAAAAAAAACTAATGAAGGCATTCAGATTATAAAAGGGATATTATTCCAGTTCAAAGGCATTTCATTTCTCAGAAATTGCATAGCATTTAAATTTGTGAGAAGTTACTAAATTAAGTAAGTATCCATTTGCTGAGTGTAAAAAAGGCAGGTTTTGCTGAGAGTCAATACCAGATCTAGGTCACTGTAATAGCTATTGCTCACATCTCCTAGAGGATTTATCCCTGGTAGGCACTCTTCTGCAAGTGGTTCAATCCTGCTTTCGTTCAGTCCTCACAATTAACTGGAGGAAGCAAGAGGTTACACTGCCTAAGAGAGCAGTTGGTCTTATTAGAGAAAAAGAAAAAAAAAATTCTAAATGAAGTGTTACATACACAAAAGAGAGTTGAACAAATAGAGTTTTATAAACTAAAAGATGTGTGTGTGTGTGTATGCTAAGTTTATATTTTTTCAAAAACTAGCTAGGTTAAATTGGTGACACTTTCTTTTCCTGGACGATTCAGTAAGATGAAAAAAGCCAAAAGCAAATAATGTGGCTACCAATAAATGATGGAACAGTAATTATTTTTGTGGGTCTTATTTTCAAGAAAATTTACAGGAAGTTTACAGTGAAATGATCAGAAGTAGAGTCAGGAACAGTATTAAGTGGAGGAAAAGTCCCAAATGGGAGAATAAAGAACCAGTAATAAAATTGGCCAAGATGGTACTGGGCATGGTAGTTATCAATTATTCAGTGCTACTGTGGAAACTTAATGAAAGAACTCAAGTTCTTTCCTTCATTTCACGTATGCCATCATTTTTGCTTCATGGAAAGAAGAGAGTGGGAAATGGTTCATTAATTTAGCATTGGGAACTGGCTTGGCTTACTTGTTAATTTTAGCTAATTTATGTGGTATTGCTGGAAAAAAGTTCAGACTTGGCCTGAGAAAGTGAAGAGTCACCATGAGGAAGGCAGCTCAAAATTTAATATTAAGATCTCTCTCTCTCTCTCTCTCTCTCTCTCTCTCTCTCTGTTTATACAGAGAATCAAACTCACGACCTTGCACTTGCCATGCAGGTGTGCTATGTAGCTGAGCTGTATTCCCATCCCAAAGTTGTCTTCTGTTTGAGACAATCAGATTTAAAGTAGTGATTCTCAACCTTGTTTTCACATTGGAGTCGCCAAGGAAATTTTACAAAAAAATTGTTTTCAGAAGGTACTGCCCACAGTTTCTTTGGTGCATCCTGAATACTCCAAATTGTTAAAACCCCCTAGATTATTCCAATGTACCGCCAAAGTTAAGAATCATTGACTTAGAAATGAAATAAGTAATAGCAACACTTTAGTGCAGTACAGCACAATCATTTCTCATCCTTTGTATCTCTGGGGGGATCTGTGTATTTTTGTTCCAGTCCACTCACAGATTTGAAAATCTGAGAATGTATACAATTCCCATACACATATAACACACTTGTGTTTGCATGCAGACCTCCCACATACTTTAAATCATCTCTAGATTACTTACAGTGACTAACACAATGTCAATGTTATTTATTCAAACAGTTGTTATATTATGTTGTTGAGGAAATAATGACAAGAAAAATGTCATTGCATTTTCAGTGTAAATGTACTTCTTTTCCACTTATTTTCTGTCAGCAGTTGGTAGAGTTTGCAGTTGCCAAACCAATAGACCTGTAAAGTAACATCTATCTAGTAAAGACAAACAAGGAGGTTAGTGGTTTCTACAGAATGCAGTCCTAGAAAAGGCTGATTGTCCTGCTTCTGCATGGATCCAAAGGGAAACAACACTGGTCTTTATTCAGAGGTATGGAAAAAGTTGAGAAAGAATTCAGTATGCAAGTATGAGAACAAGAGAGAGACACTGTGCAGTCTGGTTTAAAAAAAAAAAAGACATGCTGGCTATACAATTTCCTGCCCTGTGTGCAGCTATATTTATCCCAGTCTACCAGAATAGGAACCATTCCTAAGCGGGATTTGCTTGAGGGCTTTCCAGGAGAGCTGAAGGCAAACCAACAGGGAGATGTTGGCAGTGGCAAGAGACTACCTATCATCCTTGCTGTGGGCAAAGCTTGCTAGTAGGAGGATTATTAGAAAAGTTCTGAAATTTTAACTTCAATATTTGATCAGAAATGATAAATTTAATACTCTTTTCTCAGGAGGATACCAAATAAAGTTAGCCTCTGTATAGAGCAGAGAACAGCATATTCATTAATCAAGGTCCTGTTTAAATTTCTGCTTGTGAAGGATATTTACTCATTGTTTCATAAAATCTCATGTTTGATAACAACCGTCATTTTGTGACAAGGTTGATTCCACCTGACTACCTGTTTCCCATCTAAGACTCATAAAATAAAATGCACAGTTTAAAAATTTATCTTGTTTTGTGTAAACAAAAGATTAATATGAATTATGTGGAACAAACTAAAAACTTCTAATGATTAAGAGGTCATCTTTTTAAAATTTTGCTTTATTTTCCTTTATAATTACTCTGTATGTGTGTGCATTCTGTGTGTGCTAATGTGTATATGTTTTTGCAAAATTTGCAAAAGCAGGATCCTATAGTCTTTCATTGATTTCATTGTACTGTAGCCATTTCTCCAGCCAATTATATATTCTTTAGGAGGGTGATTTTAAAGAGCTATATTATATTTTGTTTGCTTGCTATCCTATATTGTATGTAACCAAGTACTTGACCATGAAATTGTGCTACTATTTATAGCATTCCAATGAGCATCCCTGAACATCACTGATTGCCCCCTCCTCTTCAGTGCAGATCCATTGAGATGGAACACTTCAACATCTTAGGAATGTTAACGCTTATTATTCATGCTGTCAACTTGCACTACAGGCAAATTGTATCAATTTACACTCAAGGTATTTACAAGAATGCTATTCTGCTCTGCCATCTAAGTTTTGGATATTACTGTTTATTAAATATTTTTCACTTTGATTCAAAATCTATCACCGAGGGCAATTATATAGTCTTTTCATGTCTCAGTTTTATCACTCATAAAACAATACTAGTAATATCAGCTAGCCTTTGGGATTGCTGCTATACATTTGTTAACATTTGTAAAGAGTTTAGAACGGTGCCTTCCAACAGAGTGACTATTCAGTAAGGATTGGCACAAATGCTTATTGGCAAAAAAATGACATCTGATTAAAATGTATATCTTTTTTAATAATGAATTTGAAATTTCATATGCTTATATGTATTTCTTCTCTACATCACCTGCTTAGCCCTTTAGCTATTGTACTGTTTATCCATTCATAAGAACTCATTATATATGAAAGGTATTGTTTTCTCATTGTGTTTTGAAACCACTTCTTTGTCTTTTACTTTCTACTATTTTATATTAATAGAAATTTTAAACATTTAATGCTAATGCTAAAATGTTAGGAATTTTAAATTTTATCTTAAAATATAAATATACTAAAATACCTGATGCTATTATTACCCAGCAGAAATCCATGAACCAATCTGCCAAATCCTTAAGGCTACTGTACATGACACTTATATATGAAATTCCTCTAAGAGCTGAATTGTTTCCATGTGACTTATCATGTTACAACATTACTTTTATGTTTAACTTTCCAAAAAGACTATAATTATATTTTTCTTTCATTTGCAATTAAAGTGTAAATAATTCTTGTACTTTTACTCAGTTTCCAGGTAGTTGGCAAATGTTTAAATCTTTGTTATAGGTTTTTAGTTTTATAGCGTTATAGTGTGGAACTATGGCCTTTATAATTTGTACCAGGGGAAACAGTGCAGTTTTCTCTGAGGCATAGAAAACGGCCAGAATTTCTGAGTATCTCTTAGAAAAAGAAAGACACCACATATTATCTTTTACAAAGTGATCATTTCATTGCATACTTGTGAATTTATCTTTTTATTCAAAACCATTATGCTACTAATTTTTACTGATGGGGGAAAGGAGAGAGATGTAGGTAACAAAACTTATATTGTGAACCTGCGGCTATTTTGTGTTGTTAATTAAGACATTGATCCAAATCTTGAGCTATATGGAATCTGAAAGGGATATTTTGGAAAAACCCTCAGATGAGCCTTCAGTTATCTCTGTACCCTTCTCGAGCCCTCCACAGACGCACAGTGCAATACTAGAGTCCTGCATTTAATTCGGTCTCCTTGAGTTGTCAAACACTTGATCGATGGGTATTATTTGCCTCCTTAATAATGTTTCCTCTTCCTCCATTGAACTATCCAGTTTTTTCTTACAGCATTCCATGTGGTGTGTACAGCACTTAACTTGTCTGTATAGGGCTTTATCTCCAGCTCGAATGCTGCAGGAAGACCCCAAACTTTTATCCGCATACACAACACTTGTTATTTCCCTTTCCTTTTAATGCCACATCACCTTTCCCAAACCCACTGTTTATTAGTTGACTAATTTAAATTTATTCTTTATTATTCAAATAAGATATCAGCATCTCGAGAATCTTTCCTAATGCTTTAGGCTGGATAGGTTTGCAAAAAAAAAAAATTCTTTCTTCCACTTTATCGCTGAATTTCTACATTTTGTAAATGTAGGTTTCTGTGTCTTTCTGCCTGAAGATGGCGTGAGTAATTTGGTAATGTCCTGAATGTCTCCCAGCACACAGTGTATACTCAGGCAATATTTGCTAAATGATTATAACTTTAAAAAGTAATTTAAAATGTGAAAGAAAGGAAAATGAAAATTAGTAAGACACAAATATGAAAACAAAAGTGGGTAGTTTCTAAGCTACTTAGGGATACTACTTTCACTTTATTCATCAATACGTCCCCCTATTATCAGATTTCCTGGGAGATGGGAGGAATTTATAAATATGTATAAAGGAATAAATTGCTTTACAAAGTTGTAAGTAAAACCTATCTTACATTGGGCAATTACTTGAATGATGTTTTAATTTTCCCTGGTCTTTTTTAATAATCAAAGAAAGATATGTTTCCTAGTTTGCTTTCAGCGGCTTTCTCCCCATCATTATTATGAAGTTGGGAATAAGACATTCCTTTGCATTTCCATTACATTATGACTGTGCTCAAACCAGGAAAGGTGTTCTCTAGTTCTGTTTTTGCTTTCTTGTATGGTCAAATCAGTGATATCCACCCCAAGTTTAAGCTGGAATTTTCCATCATTCCCACAGATATACTGTCCTGTGTAAAACACGCTATACTTAAGAAGGGACTGTACATATTCAACAGGCTGTACTCTGAAGGAGAAAAAATGAACTTCATCTTAGCATCTCCTCAAGATGAATTGTAATGCTACAGGCTCAATAGCCAAGAATTAAAGTGAAATGGGTGAACATGAATGTCAACACTTTTAAATGGATCGCCTTTTTTTATTGTGTGCTGCACATTTTTGTCAAGGGAATTTGATAATTATAAACTGCACCAATAATGAGGTTTTGAATATTCATAGGCAATTAAAATGCCTCTGTACATTTTAGCAGTACCCTGTGGAAGTGTAACTCATTTTTAGAAATAACTGGGTTGTAATAATCAAATTCCCAAATATTCTGTTAAAAATAGAGAGGGGGAAAACCTAATTTAGTAATGTTTTCATATACTAGAAAGGTTGATACTTACTCAAGGTTACTACTGCCATGCCTTTGGAGTCACTTTAACATAGTAAATGCCTGTATCTTTTTAAATCCCTGAAGGTCAAATATCTAAAGTATAATAACAGATATCCAGTTTTACACGTCTGTAAAACTGGATATATGTTCAACTACTCCTCACCTTTTGAGTAGTTGGGGACAGAGGAGAATTTTAATTTTGCATGGTGTGGCAGAGACTGGCCAGCTCTCACCACACCGTCATTTCCTTCTCAAGAATGCGGCTTCACAGCTCTCCCAGGCTGTTTCCAGGTGGCATAGACACTGAAGCTGCAATTAGCAGAAGGATGAGGAGCTCTGTTTCCACGGAGATCTTCAGAACCAGGATCTCCCAAAGCTTTTCCCTTCAGGAAGGGCATAGGAGAGCCTCCTGTAGTAGTATACTATCTCCTAGTAACCACTTACAAAAACTTGATGGCTTAAAAGCATCATAATTTCTATCCCATAATTTCTGTTTTTCCAGCCACTGCGTAGTTGTATATTCTGCTCAGGATTTCATCTTGGAGGCCACAATAAAGTTATTCTCTCAGGCCATGGCTTCCTTACTGGCTACTGGCAAAATTCAGGTTCTGGAGATGGAGGACCAAGTCCATTAGCTACTAGAATCTAACCTTCCTTGCTATGTGGCTCAGGTCACAACATTTTCAAGGCCAAGAAAGAAAACTGTCTCAAGAAAGTTAAGAAGGACCCTGATGCAAAGAAATGTAATCACAGGAGGGAGGGATTGTGCCAGGATATAATTAACCTAAGATTTCTCCTTTATAGTTACTCAGAAAGTTGCCAAAAGGCATGTACTAGACAGGTGATCTTGCGGGTCATTGTAGAACTCTGCCTGTCACACCTTCTGAGTAGGAATAGGGGTTTGTGAGCCATGGTGCTATTATTCAAAGATTAAGTATCAGAGGGACAATTATCCTTTTCCAAATGACCATTTGAACATTATTCAAGAAAGAGTGGACCCCATTATGTTCCTACCATTTAAACCTCTCTGAGGACCAGATGAGTGTCTAATTTACCTCAGAAAATCCTGGTACTCTGTTTTCCCCCATTTTAATTCTAATAGTGACACCTTCACTCTTAAGCATACTCATTCTGGTTAATAAATTTCATCTGCATCAGATTTGTAGCCCTATTGTAGAAGAGGAATAATACTGATATTATTAAATATTAGCAGAAATCTCTTTGCATTCCAGAATTTAGTAATTAAACTTAATTTGGATCCTGTATAGTAGATTTACAGAAAGAAAATGCTAATTGGCATAACATCAAAGTCAGGTCCATTCAATGTTTTTCTTTCTCATTATTAATTAATAAGAAGACATCTTGATTTATAAACTTCAAAATCTTATGAAGTGCGAGAGTAAGACAATATCTCCAATACCAGTCAATTTCAAGACAATAAGGACACTGAGTTAAACCAGTTAGACACTGAGTTAGACATTAAAGACCACAGTGTATTATAACTCAGACTCTGAGTTAGACATTAAAGACAACAGTGTATTATAGCACAATGATCTCATCAAATTAAATATTTCTCTGCAAACCTGAAAATTCATGCGTTCAGCACTGATCTCTGATATATCCATCCTGACACTCTATGGATCTTTACTCCAAACACCTCCAGATGAATAGGTAGTAAGAATGTGAACGGGATGTAGAGATCTGAGTTGTTAGAGCAGGTAATGCAGGTTTTTAGAGGAGATGGGATATGAACTGAAATTCAAAGATGAGGTGTGTGTGTGTGTGTGTGTGTTGGTGAATGTTTTGTCATTATAACCAAATACCTAAAAACAAGACAAACAAGGAAATAAAACAAAAAACTCTTAGAGGAGGAAATGCTTATTTTAGTTATGGGTTTAGATATTTCAATCCAATATTTTCTCTCCCCAAGGCCGAAACATCAAAGCAGAAGCAAATGGTGCAGGAAAGCGCTTCATCTCATGTTAACCAGGAAGCAGAGTGCAAAGAGAGAGCAAGAGAAAAAGGAGCCAGGGATAAAATATAGTCGTCAAGGTCATTCCCTCACTTCTTCCAACTAGATTTCATTTTCTAACAGCCCATTCAGTGCCCTCACAATCTAGTCACCTCTCTGGCTGTCTCTTAATCCAGTAAAGTTGACAGTCAAGATTTACCAGCATAGTGGCTTAAATGAGTAAAAAGAAAAATTAGTTAATTTTCATATGAGAAACACAAAGTCGAATAATTTAAAGGTAAAAAAAAAGATGATAGGAAAAGAGAAGGTAGACTTCATGGATATTGGAAGGGAATTGAGGTGGGGTTGATGGGAGACAAAGGGAAATTAAAAATGATTAAGATGTGATACATTTATATATGCACAGAAGATGAATGTAATCATTACGTATTGCAAAATATGCTAATAAACAGACAAACAAACAGTTTACTTTCCATTCCTTCGCAATTCTTTTTCTGTTAGCTAAGTCTTTTATTAGCTGGAGCAAGGGACAGTGATCTCCAATGGTTTGATTCCGTCTGGACCCCTATGTACAGGCAACCTCTCTTAATTAGCCACTAATTAGCTTAATTTTTTCTGTTACTTCTCTTTTATTCTTTTTTTAATTTAAAGAGAAAAAATGAAATAAAATTTCAAAGCAAGATAATAGGAAGATAGCAATGGTTAATATATTGTGTATTATTATCTTTAGTTACTCATCTATATATATGCTTGCTTTTTCCTTTTTTCTTGTCTCCATTCCCCCATATCAGTTTCTCTTTCCTTTTGAAGTTTCTTCCAATTTCACAATATCTAATATGCATTTTTTTTACCGTATTTACTCTTTCAACTTATTACACTAGGGAGATAGTATGATGTATACACAGTGTTTAGTTTGTTTCTGTTATTAGTATGGTCTCAATTGCATTCATTTACCTATAAAAATCTCTAGTTTATTCTTCTTCATGGTTGAGTAGACTCCATTGTATAAAAACACTTCATCTTTTTTTATACAGTCCTCAGTCGATGGGCATTTGGGTTGTGTCCAAAATCTGTTACAAATTGTGCCACTATAAACATGGGTGCACATATGTCCTTGTGGTACAATGATTTAATTTTTCTGGGAACATACCCAGAAGAGGAATATCTGGATCAAATGGGACCTTCACATCTGGTATTCTGAGGAATCTTTACACTGATTTCCACAGTGGTTACACCAGCCTACACTCCTGCCAACAGTGAAGAAGGGTTTCTTTTTCTCCAGAGCCCCTCCAGAATTTGTTATTGGTTGATTTCCTGGGGTAAGATGCAATCTCAGTGCTGTTTTAATTTGCATCTTTAAAAAGACCAGTGATATTAAACATTTTTTCACGTATTTATTTCTTTTTGTATTTCTTCATCTGAAATCTCACATGACCATTTTTGAATTGGGTCTTTATATTTGGGAGGTCTGGTTTTTTTAGTTCTTTTTGTGTTCTTGATATTAATCCTTTGCCTGAGGAAAACTGGCAAACAATTTTCCCCGCCTTGTGAGTTGCATCTTCACTCTGTTGGTGGCTTTTCTTGACATGAAAAAATTTTTAATAAGATAAGATCCTAGTGGTTGAGTCTTTGTGATAATTCCTGTGTGATTGGGGATTTATTCATGAAGTCTTTGCCTACATCAATGTCTTCAAGACATTCAATCTTCCACCAGACCTAATATCTCTGTTTTTTTTTTTTTTTTTTTAAATCAGTACTGGGGATCGAACTCATGACTGCCTGCTTGCAAGGCAGGCACTTATGCCACCGAGCTAAATTCCCAGCCCTTAATATCTCTGTTTTAATATTTAGATCTTTGTTGCATTTCATTTAGTTTAGCACATAGTGAAAATATGGGTCCAATTTTATTCTTCAGCATGTGCAGAGCCAAGTTTTCCATCATCATTTAATTTTTCCAGTGAATGTGTTTAGTACCTTTGTCAAAGATAAGGTGACTAAGTATGTCTGGAGTTGTTTCTCTATCATCTAACCTGTTCAACTAGTATCCAGGTCTGTTGTTTTGCCAGTACCATGCATGCTGTTTTAATCACAGTAGTTTTATAGTATAATTTCAAGTCAAGGATTATGATGCCTTCTGCCTTGCCTTTATTTGCTTAGAATTTCCTTTGCTATTCTAGGTCTCTTCTGGTTTTAAAAGAATTTAAGGATTATTTTCTCTAATTCTGAGATATGCCATTGGAGTTTTTAATCAGAATTCCATTAAATCTGTATAACAGTTTTGGAAGTATGACAATTTTCACTATATTGGTTCTTCTTATCCAAGAGCAAAGGATATCATTCCATTTTCTGATAGTCTATTCAATCTCCTTTTTCAGAGTACTATAGTTTTTAATATAGAGGTCTTTTACATCCTTGGTTAGACTGATTCTTAGATATTTCATTTCTTTGGATGCTATTATGAAAGCTATTGCTTCCCTAATTTCTCTCAGTCAGTTTGTTATTCATATAAGTAAAGCTATTAATTTTTGAGTGCTGACTTTAAACACAGACACACTACTGAATTTGTTTATTAATCCTAGCAGTGTTTTAGTGGAGTTTTTTGGGTCTTCTATATAGAGTATTATGTCATGTGCAAATAATAATAATTTAATTTCTTCTTTTCCTATCTTTATTCCTTTTATTTCTTTCTCTTGTCTTATTGCTCTGTCTAAAGTTTTCAGGACTATATTGAATAAGAGTGGAGACAGTAGGCATCCTTGTCTTGTTTATGATGTTAGAGAGAAGGCTTTCAATTTTTGTCTAATTAGTATGATGTTGCTTGTTGGTTTGTCAGAGATGGCTTCTTATCAAATTGAGATAAAGACTACCTATTCCAAATTTATGTAGGTTTTTTAAAATCATGAATGGATGCTGGACTTTGTCAAAACCTTCTTCTATATCACTGAGATGACTGTATGATTTTTGGCCTTGGCTTAGTTAAGTTGCATTGCATTTATTGAGTTACATATGTTGAACCATTTCTACACTGCTGGGATTAGTCCTACTTGGTCACGGTGTGTAATCTTCTTGATGATTTGCTACATTCTGCCTGCCAAGTGTCTTGTTGAGGATTTTTGCGTCTATGTTCATTAGGGAGATTGGCCTATAATTTTTCTTAGTTGAGTCCTTCTAAGGTTTTGGCATCAGAGTAATGTTTACTTCCAGGAATGAATTTGGGAGTACTGCTTCCCGTCCAATTTCATTAAAGTGTTTGAGAAGTAGCAGTGTTAGATTTTCTCTAAATTTCTTGTGGGATTCAGCAGTAAATCTGTCCAGGCCTGAACTTTTTTTATTGGTAGGTTTTTAATTACATTTTCAATTTCATTTTTTGATACTTATTTATTAAAGATATTTATATCCTCTTGATTCATCTTTGGTAATTCACATGTATCTGGGAATCTATCCCTTTCTTTTGCACTTTCCTTCTTATTAGAATATTAGTTTTCAAAATAGGTGTAGATGATCTGGATTTCTGCAGATTCTGTTGTGGCTTTGCCCTTTTCATTCCTAATTGCAGGGATTTGAGTCTTTTTTTTCCTCTTTTGATATTTTTGGGGAAGGGTTTGTCAATGTTATTTAGACTTTCAACAGCTTTTAAAATTCTATTGTTATGTTAAATTTCTGGAATCATAATTTTTATATGCCTACCTGAAGAATTTTTTGATCATGGCTAATGGAGTTCTCTATGTCTTGTTTATCTGTAAGTCAAATTCTTTTTTTCTCTACCAAGGAAGTTTTATGCTATGACTTCTGTGAACAGTTTTTATTTATGTCATTTGTGATATCTCCTGCCCTTTTCTCTGTCTCCAATCAATCTTAATTTATTTTTCTTTGTCTCATCTAGCAGCTGATGGATTGATTTCTAAGTCATTTACTATTTTTAAGAAACATTTCGTGTTATGATTGCTGACCCAAGCCTGTCTTCTATATCTGAGATCTTGTCTTCACATTGGCTTAATCTTCTGTGGATACTTGCAAAGGAATTTTTGTTTGCCTGGATATCTACTTGCATCTGCCTTATGGATTCCATTTCTTTCCTGTGCTAAGCATTCTCAGCTTCCATAATTTTCTTAATCTCCTCTATTTTTTTTTGTCTGTATCTGCTCTAGAACACTAAACATGGTTTAAATTGTGGATATTATCTCTGCAGTTATCTGAGAAATGTTTTCTGATTTGATTTTTTCTAGAACTTCATTCAATTGCTTTGTTGTTGCCACTTCAGAGAGGCCAGGTTGAGGCTTTTGAATTTTCCCACCTAATTAATTACTCCCTGGGTTTGCTTTGGTGAACTGAATATCTGGGGTTGCATTTCAATTGTCTTGTAATCTTCTTTTCTTTTATTAGTTGAATCCCTGGGATAAAGCTTTTAAGTTGCCTATGATGGGTTGCTTTACGGCTAGTTTTAGGGAATGACTGCCTCTCCAAGGTATCTTCCAGGTGTAGCTGCTTTTTGTGCCTTGAGTCTCTTGCAAGATCCTACCTCTTCAATTTGTTGTGGATGAGAAGTTGTTACCTACTTGGCCCAGGCCCTGTTTCTTTGGCACCGTGCCGCTGTATTTTCTGTGACCCTTAGTCAATCCTGGTCTTGGAATATGAGGAAGAACAGCTGTTTAGAACAATTTTGTCACTTTTGTCTGTTGTGATCCCATTGACGATGACAATAGCATCAAATATAGCCTAGAAAGTGACAAGCAGAGCTAACTATTAATTGGCCGTCTTTAACTATATAATCTAGGTTTTTCATTATATAAAAATCTAAAACAAACCAGAAAATTATTTTCAGAATACAAGTCCTTGATATGTTCCTTTTGCCTTCAGTGTTGAAAATTTAAAATAGGCTAGGAAGAAAACAGAGAAGTGGAAGAAGAGAAAGAGATTAGAAGGAGGACTGGAGGACAAAGGGGATCAGGTTAAGTTTGGGAAATTGGTGCAGAAGACTAGAGAGCAAGAGAAGAGACAGATTAAAAAAGAGAACAGAACAGAATCACAACCACAGAGAGGCCTGGAAACTATGTTCACACTCATATAAAAACAAGACCAAACAATGAAGGAGAAAAATAAAAAAACAAAAACAAAACTATCACCATCACAAACACAGACAAACAAGAGGGAGAAAGACAGAAAATAAAATTACAAAGTCCATTTCCAGGTTTGTCTCTGCTGTCACTGGTGGATGACACAGGGAGACAGAGTTTGGATCCATGTTGATTGATCCCAGCAAACTAGCAGTAAGTCCTTGGAATGCTAATCAGTAATCACAGGAAGCCTGTAGCTCCTGACCCAGCCCAGACTCGCTTGGGCTGCAGCTGTAAGGGTACCTTCCTTGGGCCTGAGCCCAGCTGGGAGCCAGTAGATGGAACTAGCAGCTGCCCTGAGTGCTGAGCTTAGTCAGCCCCTCTGAGATGGATCCCAGAAAATCACTCTGTTGCACGGCACAACTGAGCCCTTGGCACTCACTGCCAGCTAGTGCTGTCCTCCATGCCCACTGCTCCTCTTCACCACTGCCTCTCTCCATGGAGGCTGCTGGGGTCACCCACAGTCACCGTGTTTCCACGTGTGAACTGTTCCTCTCGCACAGTGGGTCCCATCTCACAGAGAAGGCACTGCTGGCTATTACCTTCTTCTTTGTTGAAGTTTTTCTATTCACTCTCTGCAATCTTCATTTCTTGCTTCAGTTCTTTTCTGGGTCCTGAGGACCCACTTCCCTCCTTGTCTCCCTCACTTTGCTGTATTCCAGCATCTGGATGGTGATTCTCAGAAAGGTTCTTTCTTTGCTGCTTAGCACTCTGCCATCTTGGTGCTCCCTACAGATTAACACACACAGATTGACTTTAGACGGTCTAGTAAGAAAGTGGGATTCTAGACTTCTGAAGAGGAATGAATGGATGTATTGATTCAGTAATTACTTATTGAGTGACACTGTAAAGCAAGTGCTGAGGTGGGATGTGAGAATACAGAAGACCATTTTGTAACCTCAGCCTTAAAGAAATAAAAGTAGAAAAAGTCAAATGCAACTGCTTACGTGATGGAAGCCAATGGAATGCTACAGACATGTATGCATATTTATAAATATATAGACATATGCTTCCGAGACTTCCGCCAGTGAAAACATTTTAGTCAAAAAAACATGCAAGTTTAGAGTGCTTATGGAACAAAGAAAAAGTCAGGAAAAAAATTAGATTTCAGGAGACTATTCAATATTGAAGCACTGAGAACAGAGCCATGGTTAGATGAATAAAGTCAAAGCCAAGAGCATTTTAGACCCATTCAGGAGTGTAGTCCTTAGCCCAAGATGGGATTCTCAAGCACAAAACCATGGCGCCAGACCCAGAAAACATCAAGATTTTTTAGAGTTTGCTTTGACAGTGGGGTAGAAGGAAAGCACAAGGTTTCATACCTATGTGCAGTACTAGGAATTCTGTGAGAACATCCTCCTGACATTTGCAAAAATGCCCGTCTTTCAGAGGTAAATTAACATGACACTTGTGGATTTTGCTTTGTTTCATTCTCTGAATTTTTGTTCTTATAATTTATCAGTATAGTTTTTCTCTATTAGTACATGTTTGTCGTACATGTGTTTTACATCAATCTTGGAGAGCTGGTTCATGTACATACTACAGCTTGTGTCCTTCCTCCTTTAGTTCCATTTTCCATATTTTCATTCTTCTTGATATTATTAATCTTTGTTTTTGTTCATGTATATAATGTCTACATTCACCAAGATTATTAGGACCTTACACATGGACTGTTTTCCTTTATAATTTGATATACAGGTTATGGGATTAATTTTGGCAGATTAGTACATTCACACAGCATATTTGATCATTTTCACTCTCACCTTGCCCCTTGCTCTGCCTTCCCTCATGGTTTTACACCAGGAAATTTGATTTGTGTAATGTACTTTCCTCATATCCATCCTCCCAGTACTTGTACTTTACTTTCTTAAGGATTTGTACTACTTGCTGCTCATTAGTAGCTGAAGTATTTATTTTTGAGTGTTGTATACTACATTCTTTAGGTGGAACTGATGTTTCCTTTTGCTGTTTTCTCTCTCATGACTCTAAAATCAGTGTTAAGATCCCAGCATTGGTTAATGCTTGATAAAATTAAATAACAGTCTTGTATCTTCTCAATTTCCTATATTTTCCTATGGTAATTTTCATTCATCCACTCATGCAATTTTATATGCAGTAAAGATTACCATTACTTCTTACATGATCTGTTTTTAGAAAAAAATCACTATTTTGTGTTGGGAATAGAAAGATCTTCATAGTAACAGCCTCTTTCCTGATTTCTACTTGTAGTGCTTCAATAATTATAAAAATCATCCAGAAATGAAAATAGCACATGCCGTGAAATTCAAACAGAATCTGGTAATAACGGAGATGACTTCATTACAATTGATGTAGTTTTGGGTCAGAAAAATCGAAAACATGCCAAATCTTTAAATAGTTTTCTGCAATTTCAATGGTGTCTGGGAGAGAAATCATTCTGACAATTTTTTAAGGCTTAGCGACAAAAGAATGATGCCTACAACCCTCAAAGAATTCCACACACAAAAGTAAGAACAGAGCTCCTTGCGTTTTTATTCACAGGTGTTTTATGAAGGGCTGGCAGTTTACCACAGTATAGCTCTCTAACCCTCTCTCGCTGTCACCATAACTGGCATAAATGATACTTTTATCGGGACTGAACTTCTGAAATTTTCATGAAGGAAAGTTAAAAGGAGACAAGTTTTGTAAGAAAATAAATCTAGAAATGATAAATTCTTCAGTAGTCTTTCCCTGGAAACGTTAGAGATGTAATTTGCCAATTGTACTTTAATAGCATAAAAATATCTACCCTCTTATCCCTAACTAATACTTAACCCTAGCAATTCAGGACCCCACTTCCAGAATGCGTTCATATAAAGTGATCTTTTCCTCTCGCAAAGAGGCACAAAACTAGACCCCAAAGCTCTAAGTGCAAATCAAAGGTGCCTCTGTGAGACCAAAGGAAATCTCTTAAGTTACCTTAAATCAGAAGCAAAAAGACTCACAGAAAATGACATTAGGAGGAAATGGCCTTTACTCTGCAACCTTAATACAAAATTCTGCCATTTGGGGCCTCAGTACTTCCTTGGTATCTAGACTAGATCAATATGCCCAAACAGCTGTCAACAGTAAGTTAATCATCCTGGGTCCCAGGGTGAGAAAGGAGATAAAACAATAAATCATGCTCTTCCCGAGCTGTAGAAACTTATCAACTGAGCAAGCGATCGTATTGTGTGGTCTGATTCATACTATTTGCAGAGACTGAATTTGCCTTACATTGTCTTTGTGCATTTGTGATAATTTATATAGAGGTAATCATTTTATACATTCACACAGGATATTCATACTTTCTCATATAATTTCAACAGCATAATAAACTGTGATATTTTATTCCTTGTTACAGTCATTGGAGTCTTATATAAACACTCTTAAAAAGGGGGAAATTAGAAGTTCATGTGATTATACTTTTGGTTTATCTTTGTTGTGACTCAATGTCTTCTCTATAAATTAATAATAATAATTAGCAATAATGCCTGCATCAGAATGTAGCTGAGTTAATAAAGTCTTTAGAAGATGACATGGGACATAGTAAGGGCCCCATAGATAGAAGCTTTCATTGTCTCTGACTAGTTCTGCAGTCAACATATCAGTTTCCTCTCTTATAACCGGTAGGCATTTATAGCACAAATAAAACTTGCTTAATCTAACAATGAAATTTAGTACAAAATGAGCTCAGACTTTGTTTCTCCTATCATTACTTCCCACCACAATGTTGGAGTAGCAAAGGAGGAAATATGAAAGAAGGTTACTAAGCATTGATTCCTTTTTTCATATTATGACTCATTGACTATGTTACTTTGTATGAAGTTTTCACACATCAGGCCTCAGTTTCCTCGCATGTCAATAAAACATGAATGGCTGCAGTTTGTAGTGACATTTATTGCTCAGGAAGTACCTGATGCTGAAAAGGCCATGAGTAGAAGATAACTATTTGACAAACGTGCTGGCCTAATTTTTTAAAATTTTGTTTTAGCTTTCCATAAGGAGAAAAACTTACAGTTAGGGAACTCTCATGGAATCAACTCAGCAACTCAACAGGGATTAATTTCTTTTGCACTTTATGATACACATTTTACATGACATAATGTTACTTTGTTCTTGGATGTCCCAGTGTGTGGTAAATGATTATAACTTCATTGCTGATGTTTGAAAGATGATGACTGATAAGGTAACTTTATGTTTTCATATTTCTTTCCTTTCTACTTCACTATCCTTATAAATAATTCATAGAACAAAATTACTGTCCTAGAAAAATATAGTCTGTTTCATCAGCCTCTACACTTTATTGATCATTAAATATAATTTTTAATATATATCCATGGAATTTAGAAATCTAGTGTTTTTCTTTGTTCCATGGAGACTTTAGAGGTATATATTTCAATCCAAATATTTATATTTATATACTCTATCCTGAAAAAACATTATTCCTATTTTTTCTATGTATGTCATAAATCATTTGATATTTAGGGCAGCCTTTAATCCCTAAAGTTAAATAGTAGCTATTATTCATTATGGATATTCACATTTGTATGTTTCTAACAGTGTTTGATGTCATCATGGTCATTGTGTTTTTAAAACCTGAGCCCACAGATATTAAATACATTTTCCAAGCACACTAAAGAGTTAGTGTTGGATTCAAAGTTTGAATTCTGAGTGTTCAGACTCTAGAGACCCTGCTGTCAACCAGTAGAAAATGGTGTTCCTTTTGTGCTAAGGGTGAGAGAGGAATGTAGTCACAATTCCAATCCAGGCTGCTGAAATCCGTGTCTATGTTATGCTATTCCCTGAGTAATTGGTGACACTCAGCTCTTTAAAATATCCTTCTAACATGATCCACTTGAAAGATTCTGACAGGTAATAGAACCCATTTCCTATGTCCAATAAAGCAAAATTATCTAGGCTTTAATTTATCTAGTGTCCATCACTTTTTGACTGAGGATATCTTATAAGCAGCAGCTCAAGGTGGCAGTGAGCAATACCAAGATGAGGTGTGAGCCAACCCAACACTGCCAGTGGGCAGGTAGCTCCTCTGGAGAAGCATCTCATCCTCGCTGAAGCAATGAGAAAGTGTCCTGCCGGAGAGCACAATGAAAATGAACAATTTAAAATGTGGGGGAAAGGAAAAAAAGACAACACCAAAACACATTTGGAGGCACACATAACCACAGAACATTAAAATCCCCTCTCAATGATTTAAGTATTTTTTAAAAAAATATTTCAACAGATATGCTTTCTAGAGTCCAGAA
Source organism: Hydrochoerus hydrochaeris (assembly GCA_004027455.1). NCBI lineage: Eukaryota > Metazoa > Chordata > Mammalia > Rodentia > Hydrochaeridae > Hydrochoerus > Hydrochoerus hydrochaeris. The sequence goes on along the minus strand of PVLA01001825.1, from coordinate 112,153 downwards.
ATATGGCAATATGTCCAGTATTTGAAAGTAGACTGCATCTCTTCATATAAACATCTTATGAATGTGTGAAGATGTTAGTTTGTCGAACAATGGACATTTTTCACCAGAAGTGAGGATGCCCTATCACTCTTTCTAACCTTAGCCCTTTGAATTTGATATTTAGACTGATTTCTTCCTTAGAAGACATTTACAGATTTACAATGAAATTCACAGTTTAATATAATATTTATTAAAGCTATTTCAACTTAAATGAAGTCTCAGGGAATATAAGAGATTCCTCCTCCTCCTGAATTTGAAAGAAAACATGTCTTCCGAAAATTTTCTAAATGTGGTGTGTTTCAATAAGTCATCAAAGGACAATGAAAAGTCAATGTTTAGTAAAAAGATTGAATTTTTTAATGAAACAGGTGAGAAAAAAATGAAGCATTTCATGAATGCAGAAGCATTTTTTTTAAAAAAAAAGAAAGAAGGAAAGAAAATAGAATCCTGAGAAATATATTATAATGTTAATCATCAGACCTGGTATTTTTTAAACAAAAGATGAGAATAATTAAAATTTAGGTCTATTCTGTAAAGATAGTTTCTATTTACATACTTTTTCTTCTCTAATAAAGTAGAGAGAACTATGAAGCAGTATTTGTATTTTGTCTTGAAGGGAACAATATTTACTAAGATACTATATTTTTAATAAATTTACCTATTTCTTCCCCTTTATTTTAGTATGAATATTTTGTTAGTTTTTTACATATGCTTCTTTGTAAGTTTTTAAAACACTAGATATGATACAAAAACTAGTAATTCCAGAAAGTGAAAAACTGATTTAATATATTCGCATTACTAGATTTCTGTGTATTTAATATTGATTTTCACAAGGCCCAAGGTGGGGAATGGGATTTTAGATTAGGATGTTAACCTTCTGTTTCTGTAACAAAATATATAAGACAACTAACTTATAAAAAGAAAAGCTTTATCTTGGCTCATGGTTTTGGAGGTCTGTCCATGAGTAATTGGTCCCATTAGTTTAGTCTGTGGTAAAACATCACAGGTGACATAAACGTGGTAAAACAAAACCACTTACTACATGGCTTGAAACAGAGAGGAAGGTGTCAGAGGAACACAGTCCCCTTTGGGGGACAGTTCTCAATGACCCAATGTCATCTTCCAGCCCCCACTTCTCAGAGGAGCACCACTCTGGAGACCAAGCCTTTAGCACACAGGTTTTTGGGGAGTATGGAAAACCCAAACTACAGTAGTATTTTTTATTTTTTATTTTTTGGTACTGGGGATTGGCACTTAACGATGCTGAGCTACACCCCCAGGCCCAACTACAGCAGTATTATACAAAGTTACATACACTGTACAATGAAATGCTTTATCGTGTTTTATTCATATTTTAACCCTTGAAAACAGCAGTTTTTAAAAATCCAACTGTTGCAAAAATTGGAAGGCTTGTTCTGACTTATTTTGTATCAGGTTAATCTTTTCTGACGTCAGCCTGCTGCTGCGTTTGGACCTCCTTCAGGATCTATCGTGGGCGTTTTTTCCATTCGTTCATGTAACATAATGCTTTCTCACTGGCTTCTATCACAGAGCAACACTTTCTAGGTGTTAAGCAGAAGCTCAAAACTTTCAAAAGTAGATGGAGGTTTAATTAATCTTTGCTAATTTTAGTTTGATTTTTATGCAACGTTTTACTTCTTAGGCTGGAGTGGGAAGTTGGTATTATCCTTGTGCTAAGACCCAAAGCATCATTTTCGGTTTTTACTCCTGCTTCCCACTGCAGTGATGAGGGCTACAGGGAAGGTCTGGAAAGCCAGAATGTATAGAAACTAATGTCACATACAATCTTCAAACCCACATATCATCGTTACTCAGTTTATGGGAAGACTATAATTGACTGTAATATTATCTAAGGCTTTAATCATGTTACTGACAGTAGCAGAGTCCTCTGCTCACATAATACATTGTGATCATGATCGCTGACTTTATAATGACAGGATACGTAGATATCTTGAAATTTTCAACAAAATTGTTTTGTAATCTGATACACAGCACAATTTTTGACATGAGTTTCATTCACTCTCTTCTTTTCCAAACTAACCCAATTATTTTGATATTATTACAAGCTAGAGTTCATAAATACTTGGTTTTGCTATCAATTGTTTGACTCGAACTGAGAAAAGTCAGGTTAAAGCTATTTTGTTACCCTGGCTCCCCAGAGTGGTCCATGAATCAATAGCATTGATAGTATGCAAGGACTTGTAAAATCAGACTTGCTATTTGTTGGAACCATCTTAGCTCAGAACACACCCACAACGTACTTATTTAATTAGGTTCCTTAATTAGGATTACAAGTGATTCTTAGGCACTTCATAGCTTCAAAAATGCTAAAGTAGGAGAGTAGGTCTCAACTCCAGACATAAAATAGAGTTACTTTGGCAAATTTTAATAACCATTATATCTGGACTTCACTTCTAACCATTTAAATTGGATTCTCTGAGGCACAGTGTGAATGTTATAATTTTTTTTAACAATCTCATTGTGACAACTATATATAGGGTCAGCCAAAGCTAATGAAAGGGACAGATGCCTGAGACATGACAGAACCTAAACAAGTGACTTACTTGTCAAATGTTTTTGTTATACTTCTATTATAGACAGGCCACTACTAAGAAAAAAGCCATAATTAATAAGAAACCTAAATTTTGACTTTATGGAACTTGTTTTCTAAGGAAGTCTGCATTATTAAATAGCAATGAAAAAACAAAAATGACTTCGTATTACTGTGCTAATTAATGCTAAGTAAACTAATTAAACCAATTTACCTATAACTGAGAAAAGTCAATACTGTCTACAGAGTGAAAACTGAGAATAGGAAAAGATGTTGGTGATTTTGGAAGACTCACTTTGGAGACGAAACACTCCATTTGGTTGAGTAGGTATTCCTCTATAAAAGGGTTTATGGCCCAGAGGGTGAACCTCAGTGAAGATGTTTCATACTCTAATGAGAGACTGTATCCAGGGAGTATCAGAGAAAATTTTTTTAATTTGTCTTCCCAAAAGGTACATCCTCTTTTCAATTTATCAATTCACAAGTGAGCATTGTTTTGTAGTAGATGCTAAGAACTTGCATAAATATGCAACAGCTCTGCCTTTGACTTTCTCTGGTCTTTTCTCTTGTTGGGACCTTGGGCCATCACGGCACCAGTGTAGTAAGTGGGTAAATGTTTCTCAAGGTTAGCAAAGATATTGAAGATTGAAATCAGGGCCTTTGAATTCAGCTGCATCCACAGCCCTGTCTGATTTTTCACTTTGAGAAAGTTTTCCCTTAATTACTAAATTTCCAGACTAGTTAGGAACTGATGGTCCTCCTTCGTCAGTCTCTCAGAGTGCTGGACTGACAATGTGACAACCACACCCAGATCAGAATTTTCAAAATCTTATGAAAGCTTTAGATTTACTCTAAGATAACAAAAATTCTACTGACTGATAATTTACTTTTCATCTACACTATGATGAAAATTTTTAATCACAGGTAATAGTCTAAACTTACTGAGAATGGATTATGAAATATAATGACAAATGAATAAGTGTGTCTGTCATAAAATCAGTTATAGTAACTTAGGTGAGATTTCAGTGAGGACCTTTTGTCTATGTGTTATCCAAAAAACTTAGCCTGTTTAAGAATTTATCTTGAATCCCTGTTATTTTCTTATGACTAACTTAGGCTAACAGTTGTTATGAGAGAATATCCAACCAGAAGTCCTCATTATAATCTGCTCACCTCTGATCCTAGTGAAATCTGAGGACAGAAATATGAATCTAAAATTTGGGAGAAATAAAAATTTGAAAATAGCTTTGGCTTCCCTGAAAGTCAAAGCCACAAAAACCTCATATAATATATGTTAATTTCTCCTTCTTATGCCTCAGGAAGTATTGCCATATGTAACAAATTTTTCTCCTTAAGGCTTTACTTGAATGAGTATATCCAGATTTTTCTTAGAAAACTATATATAAGGAAGACAAGCAGAAAATACAAGCAGCCCCTAACTTCCTTCCCTGGCCATTGTAAGTGCAATTAGAGAGGAAATGTGTGAGGTGAAGTTGGGAAGATTTAACGGAACCTTGTTACCTTCCAAAGGTTTCTCAAAAACCTGCTGTATAACTTTAGGGCAAAAATCAGCCCACATTATTGAGGCAGCACTTAAGATTTAGAGAGACTTGCTGGGGAGGGAAAGGAGCTACATTTCTAGTGGCAAAAGAATATCTCCTTGAGATTCTCTTTGTACTGTTAAACCAAGTACAATGTCTGGTTAAACAGTAGAACATGAGAAAATTTAGAGACATTTGCAGTTGATCCTCCACATCCAAAAGTTCCATATTTGTGATTTTAACCAACTGCAGATCCTAAAAAATGAAAAACAAGTTGTCTGTACTGTACAGGCACAGAAGTTTTCCACTTACTATTCCCTAAACAATAGAATGTAACAACTTCCCATAGCAAATACGTTGTATAAGGCATTGTCAGTAATGTAGAGATATAGAAAGGGTATGGGGGGATACACACTGGTTCTTCATAAAAGACATGCCATTTTATATAAAGCATGTCTACATTTGAAAATTTTGGCAGACAAAGTATCAAAGAACCAATACTCCAAAGATACTGAAAATATACCTGTAGGGATTTTTCTCACAATTATTCTTTACTCCAAGGGAATTTATATAACTTCATTCAAATTCTCTGTTTATTGACAGCCACATAAACAACAGTAATAACCTAATTGCACCCTTTTCTTTACCTTTCCTTAGTTTGGGGGCTTTTTATTTCCAAAAATAATATGAATTTTTTTGGCGGGGCCACGGGGTTCAGACTGGGCTTTAACTCACTTTGTGGCCCAGGCTGGCCTCAGACTTACAGCACACCTCCTGCCTCAGCCTCTCTAGTGCTGGGATTATAGACATGCATCACTATATCTAGCTGAAATATGATATTTTTATGCCAATGAATAACTTCATCTTTTCAAACCAAAATAAAATATATACATTGGATAAAAATCATAAGACGTCATTTTTCTGTGATTTATATGTGTCTTTTGTTCCTGAATGTCTGAAGAAAACCAAGTTCAATTTTTGTTTTCTTCTTAATATTTTCTGGCATCTCAATGCCTCAAAAAATAAATTAGATCTTATTGTAAATATGATAGTTAATGTGAGAATAAGAGTGTTTAAGTGAAAACTCTGGTTTTAACCCATTATGCAGCCATTTAGTATAATGTTCTATACTAAAAATCCACATTTACACATGGAATTAAAAATACTGTGGGGATATTCTGATGGAAAAGCAAACAGATGACTGTTCGAATAAATCTGAACCATGAAGTGTGGATGATATGTTTGATATAAAAAAGCCCAGTTGGCAGTTGCTTTGAAAGGACAAGCATCAGAGGAAAGTGAAATACTGTTCCGCCTCAAGACCCAGTGTTAGTTTCCTAACAGGCCTTCTCTGCTGCTTTTCCGTTTCCTTCAACCTTCGATTTGGTCTACAGACTGGTGAACCTCCCAGGTGAGAACCCGGGCCATCTGCAGACCTGTGAAATCCTTTGACTTGAGCTTTCTTTTCTTTGAATAAAAAAAGATGGGAATATTTTCAAGTCAGAAAACTCAGCGAACATACACCTTGCTAAGACACATGGTGTAAAATAGGGTGTTCTTGGATTATCTCCAAAGCTTTATTGTCTGGATATGCTTTAGGTACATCATAACCATTTCTTTTTTGTTGCATTTTTTTCTCTTTCTTTTCTTTTCCTCCTCCTTCCTCCTTCACTCCCTTTGTATCTCTCCTATAATTCATTCTTTCATTCAAGAATAAAGTAGTCCTGGAAATATATTTTTTTCTAAATATAAAAATTTCTTCTTTGAAAATAAAAAGGAATGATACATGTAGAAGACTTGGTTTTAATGTAGCACTAAGAAAGATGTGTAAAACTTTCATACATTTATACTTTTATACATATTTATAGGAAGGAGGACAGGCTTGGGAGACATAAAGATCCAAGTTTATTCCCTTAGATCTATCATTTTTAAAATCCAGACTATCTTGACCATCCCAACATCTGTTTATGACATTTGCCTTATTTGTTCAGTGAAGATGCTATGACTATCTACATGATCAAACTACACTGTGTGCCATAATCTCTATCACGATATTGACCTATATAAAATATTAGTGTGTAAATAAATAAGCTGTGATGCATTGAGACAATGAAATATTCCCCATAGCTGGAAAGAAAATGAGTTGCCAAACCATGAAAAGACATGGAAGAAATTTAATTGCATACTACTAAGTAAAAGAAATCAAACTGAAAATAATACATGGTACACCCACACGACTCACATAGAAAAGGCAAAGCTAAGGAGATAACAAGAAAGTTTAATTGTTAGTAATAAGGGAGACACAGAGATGCATAGAGAGAGCCGAGGATGAAGGCAATAAAGATTCTGTGCATGATATTATAATTGTAGGTATAACTGTACACTTTCTAAACCTGTACAATGTACAACACCATCAGTGAACTTGTTTGAAAACTTATATGAACTTTTCATGAAAATGGTGCACTAATATCGATTTGTTATAAAAAATGCCCCGTTCTGTCCAGGATACTCACAGTGCAGTAGGCTGCATGGTTTTGTGCACACCAAGCCCTTACCCTTCCCACTTAGGTTTGCTGCACATAAAATTGGTGTAAAAAAATAAAGTTTGATGACATTTTAAAAGTTTTAATAAGTACTCGGCACAGAGTGAGCACTAACATTACATTAAATTTAATGTAAAGTACATTAAACTTAATTTAAAACACATTAATGTAAAATATATTAAATTTAATGTATAAAACTTATATTGAAAAATATGGCAAATAATGAAAAATTGACCTGTATTCTTCTTTGAAAGGGATAAAGGTAGGTGGGGATAAAAATAAGTGATGAGAGAATTGGAGAGGGAAAGATAGGCTACACTTTTTTTTTTTGTCTTTTTGAGGCAGGATCTCTCCATGCAGTTCAGGCTGGCCTTGAGCTCATTTTGTAGCCTCAGCTAGTCTTCAACTTGCAATGACCCTCCTGCCTTAGCCTCCCAAGTGCTAGGATTACAGGTGTGAGCCACCACACCTGGCTAGTTACACAAAATTAATAACCCATGTTTCACTTTAGTGAATTTAGAAGATGTGTCTAGTTGGGATTCTTTTTCACTGGTCACAGTGTGATAATACTCAGTTGAAAAACCATCTTTGTCTATGAAGACAGGCCCATGTGCTCTAAAAGTAGATTCTCAGTTGAGACTCCAGAACCAGAGATTCTGGACTCACATCTTGAGTTTCTTATTATTTTTTTTTCTGCAGATACTGTATTCAGTGTTTTGAGTATGACATCTTTGGGTTTTTTCTTGACTTCCAAGAAACTCTCTTACATGCTGTGTCCTCTAGATTTGCCTGCCATCTTTGGAGTAAATCTGTCCAATGTTAACTTCCTGGAAAAGGTCAGGTAGTGAATGCTGAGAGATAATTGGTCCTAAGGGTAAGTCCATTCTGCCCAAAGTAAATGCTGGAAGGAAAACTTTGTCATTGAGCCAAGAGGATACAGTGAAGGCCATAAGTTGGAGAAATTTATTATCGATTAGATAATTTGGAGAGAAACTAGAAGTTAGTCGAAAGATGGTTAGTCTAACATAGATCCATGATATTAAAAACCATTTTCTATCAAATTTCCCTTGGGAATGGAATACAGTTTTAAAAGTTTAAATATCACTTTTCCCCCTTAAACTTTTAAATATGTCTTTATTACCATTTGTATATGAAATGAATCTGCTCCAAACAAACCGTTTGTGGAATAATTACTTTGTGTTAGGTCTTGTGTTTTGTATTATCTCACCTGCAAAGAGACATGGGAAGGACCTCTTGTGATAATTCCAACCTTATAGATATGAAAACTGAGAAATGGAAGTCAGACAACATTCCCGAAGCCACTCTCTCAAAAATTATATGGTGGCATTAGGACAGAGAACCCAACTTTACCTAACTTCAAAGCAAGCCTGTTATTCTAGCCATTACCTCCCACTTTGGGGACTTTGAAGAAAGGATTCTAGATTCTTTGAGAGAGGAGAAAAACGTCTTTACAAAAGTTTTACTTTTTTCCAAAATGAAGGGTAATGCTAGTTAGCATCATATCCTTCAAACAACTGCTAGGAAATTTAAAGGCACCAATTCAACACCTTGTTAAGAGTTCCCATGTAATATCACTGCTTGACATTATATTGACTTACTTTTTAATCAGGCTGGAGCTCCACTTGAGAGTTTTGAAATGTTGAAATAACATCACCATATGGATAATTACTAGATGTGCTATTTTTGCAACTATTTTTAAAGAGCAATAATTAGATGCAGTGTTTCACTTGTTTTGTTTGTCTTTGATCTTACTCTGTAGGTCTCATAAAAATTAAATGAAAGTGCATGGTTTTAAAAAACACCAAATAGATCATAACTTTTCACAAACAAAAATTCAGAAGCCCACCACAGACCCATATCTTTGAATGAGACGAAAGAACTCTTTTGCTAAAGGATAGTTTTTAAGGATGCAGGTGCTTAAACTGGAATGCATTCCCTTCAATAAATATTTCTTACAAGGTAATTTTTGATGCCTCTCTTAAGTGAGATTTGTTTCTCCTTCCACTGAATCTGGTCTGGCCTGTGACTGACTTTCATCAAAAACACGTGATAGAAGGAACGTGGTGACAGTATAGTCCAGCATGCTTCCTCTTCCTTCTCCTGTCCTTCTAGCATGCTGCTGCTGCTTCAATGAGGTTAAGTCAAGGCTCACTTGCTAAAGGGTGAGACCTGTGTCGACCACTGTTGAGAGTCCTTGCTGCACTACAGCAGAGCCACAGTCTCAGCTCACTTAGCATCTGACCACAGACCCAGGAGGGAGCCTAGTTGGCTGTTGCTTGTTGGCAAGAATTATTCAGCTGAGCACGGACCAAATGGTCAACCCACAGAATCATGAACTACAAATAGTTGCTGTTGTGAGCTATTAAAATTTTTGTTGGAAGGGAAGAGAGAATAGTTGTTACTTAGCAAAATGAATAGATCTAGCATTGCATCCTAGATGCAACCCTTCCTATGCCAGCATACACAGGCAAGTTAACTGACCTCTGTATGGCAGAGTCCTCCTCTTTATTCACACTAAGTATAAGACAGTGACAGCTATTGTTGTTCTCAGACCTCTGCAGGTCTTCTATAGGGACCTAGTAGATTCCACCCTCTCTAGGGCTTTTTAAAGGTAAGCATGTCTAAGGGACTAACTTTGCCCAATTATATATCTGTGGAATTTTTAAAGCATGCTCATGATATTAAAAATATTTCCCTCTTCTAAAATTACAGTGTTTTAGATAGGGAAGGTCTGTCATTTTGTATTGTAAAGCTAGAAGAACATGCATCTGAAGTGCTATTCTGACACAATGAAAGTGGAAAGTTTTGGTTGTTATCACTGCAAATCCTTGCTTATACTGATTGGCACAAAAGTACCACCCTTTTGAGATTGTGTGATTCTATATATAAACATCCAAAAAATAAGACCTTGAACATCTCAAATATTCAGCATGAGGAAATATTATTATACCTTGTCAGATAACAAAAGAAACAGCTTGGAGAAATAGGATATACAGATTTCTCTTAAAAGAATTATCTTCTTAACTGATGTTCATGCACCATTTTAATATCACCCTACAATAAATCAAGGCTTAAAATTTTGTTTATCTGTTCACTGTACCAAGAAAATGCAGCATAATTGGAGATTAATATTGTTTGCTTTATATTCAACTCTAGAAACTTAATATAATATTAGCTATTCCATTTTTAACTGTAAAATAATTTATAAATAATCTTAGAAAGTTTATGATTATGATTAATAAATTTTTATAATATTTTCCCAGTGTTTGTTTTAGATCACTTTTTAAATTTATCACTGTCACCATGCTGTGGCACTTCAGAAAGAACAGAATATGAAGGTAAGTGTTTATCATACATTTATGAAGTATTTGAAAAGACAAGTTGTCAGTTGTTCCTCCAGCTCACCCAGGTTCTGGTGTACATAATAATTAAAGCAACATCTTCAATATCTGACTGACTACTGAAATGTACACATGGTTATACAGCTGTCTGTCAGTGCACCATGGTTACAAGGAGACATGTTTTAGTTCAATAAGAGAATGGGCTACACAGTGGAATTCTGTGACACCAGAGAAGAACATACAATAAAACAGCTATCTCAGCTAAGGTGAATTTTACCTTTTGGAGGCCTTTAGCAATGTTTGGAGGCATTTGGAAGTCTCTGAGAGCTATTACTGCTAGCATCTTATCCACTGGACACAAGCTGAGGCTGTTGCTAAATATCTTTTTATGCCCAGGATAGCACCACTCATACAAAAGACCATCTGCCTTAAAGTGTCAACATTGCTGATCCTAAGGCTCTCTGGTCAAGATTAGAACCTGACCCCTTAGTCTGTGGAAGTGGCTGCCAGAGGGGCTAGCTGATTGAGTACAAAGCTCCTTTTAAAACGAGAGTCACAATGGCATGGTAATTGCTGAGTGTTTTTCTATGTTTCAGGAAATATTAGTTATGTCATTTTGCAGCTATACTAGAAGGCTAGTGAGCAGAAGTGTGCAAGGAAAAACAAAATATCACATTATTAGTGTTGTAATTTTCTGTGCATTCCCTTTGTTTTGGTATATATATATATATATATATATATATATATATATACATATATTTTGAAGATAGTAGAAATACAACAGAACAAGACAGAACAAAGCCAATTGAGACAGTGAAGTGAATTTGGTACAGAACTTCACAGCAGGTTACTGGGGTAACATTAATAGGTACGATAGCACATCTCATTATCTTCACAATAGTTGTCTAGTCAATTAGGTATAGCAAAATCAAACCAAAGACAAAACATTATAAACCCAATTGAAAGAGAATATTGACTAAAGCAATTAATCATAATGAAACAAAACTGAAAACAGCATTTGTTTTCAAACAGAAGATAGAGGAGGACCCCCCCCCCATATTTTCTATATTGCATACAGTCGTCCTCCCAAGAGATGCTCAGAACTCTATTCCCAGTTGCTAAGACAGGGGGAGTGTTGAGATATTTGATTCCAATTCTGTGCACTGGTAGGCTCACAGGAGACACTACTGGGTCTCCTAATGGCTCACGCCAAAGGAAGGTGCTTACCAAGAGGGCGGGCGAATTGCTTCTTTGTGCAGCCGCCTGGGTTCCACCATGGCCATGGCCGGATCTCAGGGCCGCTCACTCCATTCCCCTTGTTTTGGTGACTTTCCCTGATAGTCTTGTCTATTGTCCTGCCTTATGGTACAAATGGTAATGGCTGAGATCTTGTCATGGGAAATATCTTATTTGCATGAGGGACAGATCTGTTATGACACACAATATTTTTTTGCGCAACATATTGAATTCCTACTCTATAAAATCACAGCCCTGTTTATGCATAGGACCATAGTCTAGAATGCAGGAGAGGAGATCACTGCCATCAAAAATCCTGTGCCATGAGAAAGGCGCTTACAGGGTGTTACAGAAGCACAAAGACCAAACTTTAGTCAGAGAGTGGAGTATGGGCTGGACAGGACTACTTGTACTTAAGAAATAGCCTGAAAAAGACCCACAAACACATCAGTCAGAGGGACCAGGGAACAAAAAAATGTGTGGATGTGTGAAAGGATACGGGGCCCATGAGGAAATTACCGAACTTATTGTAAAACTCAGAAGTGGTGCTAGAGAAAAGGAGGAACTTTAAAGATAAACTGGGCCAAACTTTTTCTATATATTATGATAGGTAGGCTGGTGAATAGATACTAGATAGGTAAAAGAGAAAAGTAGATAGATAGATAGATAGATAGATAGATAGATAGATAGATAGATAGATAGATTATAGATAAAAGATATTGGTTCAGTCACAATGGTAGCAAGATTGAATTGACACACTTAAAAGTTTATTATCATTGAGTGTAAGGATTAAGTACTAGATTAAAAAAGAATATTCAGAAAGAGAGACGGTCTCTAGAATGAATAAGAAAGTAAAGTTTCATGCTTACTGTTGTTATTCAGATTTGTAAGAGTGAACCATAATTACACCGTCACTTTTCTTTCAGTGGTGTAGCTCTTCTTTATGCGTCTTGTTTCAAATTGTAAAACAAGATAAATTAAAGGAGTAAGAGTCCAAAATAGTTTCATACTTTCTCCCAACCCCAAATACACATCTATCTATCTATCTATCTATCTATCTATCTATCTATCTATCAAACTTTCAAAGTGGTTTGGGCCAGTAGACCTACTGGATAGTTATTTCCATGGAACCATAAAGCAACAAAAATTTCATTTTATAAATAGTAACTTCCAATATGCATTTAAACTGACAAATCCACATCTGTGATATTAATTTTCCATATTTGCAGTTTGGACTTTAGAGAAGTGCTTCAACAATGAAAACCTTTAACATAGAATATGTCCACTATATTTAATTTTACTTGAATGTAAGTCTTATGGGAAATCAGGCATGTCAGAAAATTTTTGTGTAGGTAATGGAAATAAAACTAGTCATCGTTTTTTAAATATATCACACACACTGGGTTCCAGGAAGCTGTATGCACAGTATAATGAAACGGCCAGCATACATTAACCTATCAAACACTGCCTATGATAATTAGGTATTTTCTTGACTGATCAATTTTGGGCAAGTTTAAGTGTAAATTGAGCCCTGTTGGAGCTGAAATACTTTTTGACGTGCACTCAATAGCAGCCCTTTTTTGTGATTCTTAATATGCTGCAAAATACGAAATGACAACCATTAAGTCACACATAATGTAAATTTTTCAATGGCACGTAGGCCTATAATAAGTAAGGACATAGTGCAGATACTATGAATTTATATTTGTTATAAAGTCAAACTAAGAATTTTTGTAGACGGCAGAGAAAACGCTGAAAAGATCAAAGGGTTTTTCCTGAGACTCCCTTAATTTGTTTCACTTTTCTCACCATTCAGAGTGCCTTTGAGAATACACCAGAGTTGGTAGATATTTGACACACTGTACATGCCTTCCTCCTTCGGCAACTTAAATGAATTGAACTAAGTTCTTCTTGGTGCCATTTCCCACTTAAGATTTTTTTTTTTGCCATATTAGTATTTATGCATTCAAATCATTACAGCCAAAATGATATGGTATTGATTTGAATGATCAGATTCTAATAATTTGGCTAGTCACAGACAATAGTGAGTAATTCACAGTCTACCAGTAATGTTTTAATTTGGCGTTGAAGTTTGATCAACCTCAGTGATGACCGTTTTCATCTCACAACAATTCATAAATCAATTTCACATGCTAAAATTATTTATTCAATAGCATTATATTAAAATGTATAGCAAAAATTTGTATGTGTGTTTCTTATTACTGATGTGTATCAGAGGTAGAATGGTTATAATTCCATCCAAGGTTTTATTTCGGAGTAAACCAAGCTAAATATAGGCAGCTAATAAACAACAAAGTCATTCTGATCTTCTTAAGATGAGCATTGTGCTGAGCAGTGAGGGAGATGAAAACATACCTGCAAACCATAAACTGTTTCCTCACAGAACTTAGCATTTATTTAGGAAAGACGATCTAACATGTGCAGTGACTAGATTATAATATCAAATCAGGTTTAACTGCATCCTATTTAGAATCAATAATGAAAGCAATTTTGTGAAAAAAAAAATTGCATCCATTCATAGCAGCTTTTGATTTAGTTGGCACGCTCGTGAGATTCATAGAATTTCTTGGCTTGATACCAACACTAAACCCATATTCTCTTATGGCAGTGAGCCTGCGGGCTTTAAGTAACGTATTCTTAGACTAAGAATGTGGTTCTGAGGTCACTACAGCTTGCACCATGCCCTGCTGTGCTGGGACACCCAGGCTGCGTATCAGTGGTCATTGATTATCCTGTTTGTGCTGCAACTCCTTTTTACAGAGCAAAGCATTTCCCCTGTCTGTGTACCCCAGAAAGCTAAGGGAAGACTTAAATAATTGACAAGAAGCTTGGGATTTTTATTGACGTGAGAATCAGTTCCTGGGAAGAAATTAAAAAATAGTTCTAGATTCTTAATATACAAAATGTTATCTTCACTTTTATGTAACTTCTCCCTTAAGCATTTGATTTCATAACTACTCAGGTAGAAAAAAATCCTGGAATTTTAAGCACTTGAAGAAATATCACAAAGATTATAAGCTAATCATGACCTTGATGGATGTGTCAGTCAGCCTAGATAGAAGTGTACAGACATATTGAAGAGGACAGCGAGTGGGACAGAATTTGGCTCTAAGCAATGGTGTGGTACGCTTGTTTGTAGAAATAATTATCTGGCATGAACAGATGATTCATAATAAACAGTGGTAGCAACTGTATTTGGCTTTTCAGGGAAATATGGGTAAAGATTAGGATATTTTAAAGCTCACCTACAGAAGTTACAACCTGGCATTAAAAAACCACTGTCATGAAGTAAACAGTGATGGTACCTGAGGAACATAGTATTTACAGAAAGCAGTGTTTGAGATATTGAGATGAATTAGGTATCAAGATTAAAATATGGAGAACTTCATGGTCTGGAGTATGTGATAGTAATTTGGATGTTTTATATTAGATTTAGATTTGACGGGTGGTAGAAATTATGCTTTGAATGTGTAATTTGGAGAAACATTTTTTTAAAAAGAGCAGAATGGGACAGATGGAGAGCCATGCAGTCAGTCAATGCCTCAAAGACTTTTGTTTATTTATTTTTAAGAAAAACAGAAAAGCAAGCTAAAAAGTAGGGAAGAAAATAAAATGAAGTCCACCTCTTTGAAAGAAACCAAGAGGATTAATGTTATTCTGGCATCTGAGCTCTTTCTCTGAGAGAAGCTCCCTGTTTTGCTGCTTACACGAGAGACATGGCCAATAGTAATAAACATAGTTCAGTATAAAAATGCACTTAAATATATGTTTGTACAATTGATTTTACATCCTGCAGCCAGTTTTTCCTAAATGGCAAATAATGATCAAAGTAGGAGCTACATTTTCACAGAAGTGCATGAATCCCTTCAAGTTATTGAGCTCTTTGTTTATTGTGTTAGTCATGAACCAAAAAGAGTCTATGAACTTAAAATGTTAAGAGGTCTTTCCCAGATGCATTATGTAAGATCTGTACCAATGAAAGAAATGGCTTGCTGGTCAGTGCCAAAAATGCAGGGCAAATTAAGAAAATGAGAGTTTATTATGGGTTGGAATTGTTGGGAGAGGTTCACTAGAAAGCATCTGATCACTCAGCTGAGCTGGTGAGAAGGGACAAAATAAGAATATAAAAATGAAGTTGTATTATTATTTTCCTATTAGTCCTTTCTAATTTTGCTAAGATTTGTTATCAACTGTACATCTGTGAGTGGTTTATTATATCTATTTTTTTCAATGAATGATGAAATTTTATCCCCTACCAGTGTGCCTAAAAGTTTCTGTTGGAAGTTTTCAGCATGAAAAGGAGAAGCCAATAGACACTAATAAGCAATAATTATCCTATGCTTTCCAATATGGTAGCCACTAGTCACATATCATTATTAAAACAGAAGTTCATTAAAACCAAATAAAATCAAAATTTAATTCCACATTTGAATAACAACATTTCAAATTACTTCATAGCTACATGTATGCAGTCGCTACTGTATCAAACAGCACAGGATGATATTGGGCATATGAGTATTTCGATCATCAGAGAAAGTTCTATTATGCATTATAGAGAAACCAACAATGTATATGCTTATATGCTTCATAGTTGAGAATGACTGGTTTTGCTTGGAAGAGGAAACTTGAGCTATAGGTGTCATTCTTATTCTAAGACTCCAATTGTTTTAGTTAAACACTGATACGCTCCTCCCTCAGAAAATATGTATCGAGTGTTCACTGTGTGTTAGGCTCTATGCTTGACTCTGGAGATGCAATAGTTGTTTCAAAGTGGATATTCTCATCCATTTAGGGAGCTTCAATTCTAATGAGAGTGATATATTTTAATCATGCTATCAATCCAATGAAAAATTACAACTGTGGTATAAAATGAGAGCTATGGTCCCATGAAATGGTTATTTGCCAGAAATTGCCAGGAAATTCTTATTTGTGAGTATTACATAAAGACATGAAAATCTGAGAGACTTTTCAAGAGAAAAGAGAAGGGTTTGGTAAAAGGACTGGTGAAGCAGGAAGAGCAATTTAAACTGAGAACAGAACATACAGTAAGCAATGTTCAATAGGCTGAAAAATGGCACATGCCTGATTACTTTCCTACTCTAATCTTATAAAAGCAGTACAAATACAATTTAAACTAAACACAACATTCAGTTTGGCAAGGAGTGTTTGAATTTTGAATAAATATTGGAATACTGGATATTAGGACTTCACATTTTCCTAAAGCCTCATTCAGCATTGATGATCACTGATGGGTAAACAGGATACCAGGTGTTGTTGATCTATTAGTTATTTGAGGAAACAGACACTCCTAAGCAATTAAATATTAGTTATCTTTTTACTAAAGCTTTTTCTCATTGCATTCACCTCTTCACCATGTTGACCCAAATCAGTCTTCTTATAAAAGATAATCCAGTCTCAAGTCTTGCTAGATAACTGCAATCATCAGTGAGGAAACAAGCCGTATGGAATGTACTCTGGAGTGGAAAAAACACATTTATACTAATAATACAAAAGCTGCACTGTGAAATTACTGCATAATGCTAGAATTACTGCACTTAACCTCCTATTCTTTGTAGTAAAAAGTCACTAAGACATAGTGTACTGCAAACCCATCGACCCAGCATTTCCATGGCTGCTCAGGCAAAGAAGGCAGCTTGTGGTAAAAGTAAAGGTGACATTGGGACTTATTCAAAGCAAAAGAAAGATTGTGTCGCACTAGTTGCCCACAAAACAGCTTTGTCTGTACTCAGTCAATGGGGCTAAATTAACATGACACTGGGCAACCCTCTTGGGATATGGGGTGCGTCCTTCATGGTGGTAGAAAAACATGGCTGGCATGATAAACACCAAGACTGCACTAGGCTTCAAGTAATGCAACAAAATAAACTTTTCCTTTTGTGGTTAAAGTGACTTGATACTCTATAAATGCTTAGGGTCAGAAATGTAATATAGTCAAAAATTATCTAAGATTTAGAAGGCACCTTACCTTTCCCAGTGCTGCCCTCTATTTCTTGATTCTCCATTAAACCAGTTTTATCAAGTAGTTATACTCTCCTACTAGATCACATAACTACTACAAATATATAGATTATTTATGCATGAGAGGATGCATATATGCTGTGACTTTGATATGTAGGGAATAAGCAAAACTCTAAAAATTTAAAATTTTCCCTTTAAAAAACAATAAGTAAAACAACTTTTATTTTACATATACATTATTTTACACACATACCTAATGACTCTTACATCACATCGTAGGGTGTTCTCTCTTCTACTCTCACTTTCCATTTTCATTCAGTGTCCTCTTCTGTTCTCAGTCTTTGCCTGTAATCAGCCCAATTTAACTCATGCTTCTCTGTTTTGTTTTCTGTTCATCACTCCAAAAGTCATGTTGAAATGTAATTTCCAATATAATAGGACTCGGAGTCGAGGTCTTTCGGAGGTGGTTAGGTCATGTGAGTTACCCACCAGTGCTCCTCTGTCAGGAATGGGATTAAAGTCGTTATAAAGATGGCTTCACACAGCAATTAGCTTTGTTTTTATCTACCCCACTTCAGCCAGATGAGGAGACAGGAAAAAGGCTTTTATCACACGGCACATGATGTTACGTTCATCTTGAAATTTCCAGTCTGAAAAACAGAAACATTTTATGACTTAAAGGTTCCCCAGCCTTTGGTATTTTGTCACAAAATAAATGGGCTAAGAGATACATATGGCCAACTTAACTGTACACAGGCATTAAGGTACATAAAGGGTATGCATGTACCTATATTTGTGTATGTTTTTGTATATGTGTGTATACAGGGATTGGTTGCTATTTTAAAACATGGTGTTATATGATACATTTTATTCTTTTGCACTTTGATTTTGTGGTTGGGAAATGTTCTGCCTCGTGACTTTATTTTATTGACTGTGGGCTAATGAAAGAAGTCTAATCTCTGTTTCATATGATAGTTTTTATTGTCCACAAAAATGTAAGAATTTGCTTCATTTATACTAGTATGGGAGATTAGATATTCTTGCAAACTACTTTTGGCAAAGCACACCAAAGATAATAGATAAGATTTTGTACAAAGTTATCATTTTCACATATAGATAAACTGACAGTAAATAATGGTACTGCTCAGAGGCCAAAAATGATAAGAAACTAACCAATTGTCTCTTTCTGGGTGACCTCCAGCCTGGTTTCAATGGGTCACAATCAAAAGTTGGAGAGACAGACTTTTGTGCCTGAGTAGGGGAAAGGCTGTCTCAGGATCCCAGCAGAAAGCTTGGTCACCTTGTGTGTCAGATGAGAAATTGTGTCCCTCAGCAGATAATATGGATATCTGCCTTCTTTAACAATTCCTAAAGAAAAGTTAGGAAGTATGTGAATTTCAGGAGATTGATGTTACTGTTCAAATCCAAGCAGAAATGTGGTTTTAAGTAAAAATTCAAATTCATAAACTCTTGTCCTAAAAGACCGATTGTTCCAAAAAGAAAGCATGGTTAATCCAAACTTCAAGTGAATTTTCCCAGATAGTATTTCAACAAACCCAAACTCTATCATATTTTACATGTAGATGGATAAAGTAAATAAGGAAATGAAGCATTCTGAAAGTCAGTAGAAACTACTGTATTATCAGCTCCACAGAATGTGCAGATAGTACAATGTTCACTATAGATCATAAAATAAGTGTAATTAGTGTCTTTAAGGGTGTGACAGGTGATATTTATAAATTGAATGTTACCCTAGGAAAAATGGCCATGGATGTTTGGTCAGAAAAATTAAGTAGAATTTCATTCAAACCAGCTATTATCCTGCTAGGTTTCTTCTCAAAAGACTTAAAAGACATCGTATTAGAGTGACACATGCATACCCGTGTTTGCAGCGGCAAAGTCATTATAGCTAAATTTTGAAAGTAGCCTGTATCTTTATCAAAAGTTGAATGGAGAAAGAAAAGGTGCTATTCTGCACAGTGGAACACTACTTGATTTGTTTGTAGGAAATGAATGCACTTTGTGACCAGGTTCAGTGAAATATATCAGACTTGTAAATATCAGATGATTTCACTTATATAAGAAACCCAAAATATAAATAAATAACAACATAAAAGATTGATAATAGGAAACTGTGATACAGATATTTTCAAAAGGGAAGCAAACGAAGCAGTGGAAGAAGGGGAGAAGGAGAAAGGGGAAGGGGATACTAAAAAAGAATTAAGATGTGCTATGTACATGCACTGATTCTCCACGGTGAAGGTAATCATTATGTGCTTCAAATGTGTAAGAATAAAAATTAAAATTAAAAACAAATAACTGTAAAACAAAAACTCAAGGATATCATTCAGATTAAACACAGTGGACAAAGTACCAACTACAGATTTTAGAGAGACAAAAAATGTATAAGGCGAATTGGACCTAAGGTGCAGAAAGACAAGGTTGAAAGCAATTGTACTTCTACATGGAAGTAACCTTGGTAAAATGATATTAAAAAGAAACTGTCTTGAATATTGTATCACGATTAGGTGTGACATAGAAATTCTTAAATTTCCGAAGTGTCAAAGCAATAAATAGGAAAAATACAAGTAAATTCACACCTAGAAATGCTATGGCTTGTGGAAGCCTCACAGTCACAGGTAGGGATTCTTATAGATGGCTGGATCTCGGGTGTGTGATTCTAGAATTAAGGATGTGATGCCGTGATTAATGATGCCACACATGGGTGTGGATGGAACCACCAAGAGGCAGGTAGCTGATGCTTCTGCTGATGCTTGCTGTTTGCTGTCTCCCATGCCATGAACTATTTCTCCTCTGCGATGCCCCTCTGCCATGCCATCCTACCTTGGATCCAACTGACTACTGACTAAAACCTCTACAAAAAGTGAGCTAAATGAACCTTCCCTTCTTAACTTTGGGTATCAGGTATTTTGCCTCAGTAACTCAACAACTAAGACAACAAGTAAGAATGAAACTCTAGAAATATCAAAGGGAAAAACAAGTTTTAAAAGACCCTTGATAAAAGACACAGATGACTTCAATAGAATTAAAACTGATTGAAAATTTACTTTTTTAAATCAAAAATTAGGGTGGGATTTCAGTAGAATAATATGTTTCTGAGAGAAAATAACTGTCAATCCATAACTGTGTACCAAATAAAAGCTTTCATTAAGAACTTAGTCAAAATGAAAAAGTTTTCAACAATAACCAAAAACATTTGTTGCCAATAGACTCTGCTAAAGAGTTTTTA
Organism: Hydrochoerus hydrochaeris; assembly: GCA_004027455.1. NCBI lineage: Eukaryota > Metazoa > Chordata > Mammalia > Rodentia > Hydrochaeridae > Hydrochoerus > Hydrochoerus hydrochaeris. The sequence continues at coordinate 91,610 of PVLA01001825.1, read as the reverse complement.
AAGAATGAATTTCAGGCCAAAGAGATAAGTTACGTGACAGAGTGAAAAGTGAAGAAAGTGGGAAACAACATAGTAAATATAAACTAAGAGTTAGTGCAAAAATAATAATAATGTCAATTCCATGACTCCAAATATTCGGGAATGCATTAAGGTTTTGTAAATTAATTGGGACTAATGATAATAAATCAATACCAGAACAGGTTATATAATTGAAATAGTATGTAGATGAAAGTGCTATTTAAATGATTATGTTAAAAGAGAAAAATACTGAAATTAATGAACTAGACTCCAATCTTAATAGCAAACAACAAGTGAGCAGAATAATCTTTTGTCAGTTTATCTGTGAATCTGCCTTAACTCATTCAGGTTCCCCTTCCTCTCTATTCTTCCCTTTTCCCTTTACCCCTAGATACTCTTAGAGTTCCCAAAGGTATACCTCCCTGTTTCCTATCACCTATCATATATTTTACTCTTTAAATTATTTATAATTTGAGTTCTTATACAAAAAAATGCATGTGATATTTTACAGTCTGTGTCGGGCTTTCTGGCTTATAATTATATTCTCAAGGTCCATCCATTTTTCTACAAATGACTCAAATTTATCCTTCTTTGTGGAGTAGTACGATTCCATTGTGCATACCACATTTTCTTTATCCATTCCTCTGTTGATGGACATGGGTAAGCCTTAAGTAATGTTTAGTTATTGTGAGTTGTGCTGTCGTAAACATGGATATGGAAGTCTCAGTATAATATGGTGTGGTGGATTGACCACTGGTAGTCAACTTGTAATACCAGCTGAATTGTATCAGTATGGTGCTGAGTGTGCATGGCCCACCTGACGATTGTTGCCAGGATAAATAGGAAAACTAGAGAGGAAGAGGAGGTAGTGTTGGTTCTCTTGAGTGTTGTTGGTTTTCCTGGGTATTGTTGGTTCTCCTGCTGCTATTAGTTTTCCTGAAAGAGCTTGCCAAGTTTCCTTCCTGATATGAACCTGGCTGTTCTCCTCATCAGAGGAGCTCAGGATCTTGCTGTCACTGAGAATGGTTGAAATTCACTTGGGGGAACTCTGGTCTTTATTTTACTGCTTCCTGGCTCTGGTTGGAAAGGTGGTATGATGTTCAGTCCCCTGGAGAAGCTTGTCATGCTGGATTCCTGATATGAACTCAGCTGTTCTGATCATTCGAGGTGCTCAGGACCTCACTGTCTCTGGGGATGGCTGTGATACTTTTTGGGAGAGCCCTGGTCCTTACTTTGAACATCTCTTCCTGGCTCTAGTGCAAAACTCTCAACCTACTGGCACAGATCCTTCATCTTGCTGGCACAGACTTTCTGGCTTCCACCACAATTGCCATGGGATTCAGGTTCTCAGCTGGATATTTTGGAGTGTCTAGTGTGTGTACAGATTTTCTGCACTCTTTCTTTCATATTTGACTCTTTGGGTGACTATTATAAAATAATACTATAAATTATATGTACTGTATGGTATTGTTTTCTTTGTAATTCCTAACTATAGCATATGCTATCTTTAAGTTTTTTTGGAAAGATACCTCAAAGGGGTATGCCTGGATCAAATAGAATTTCTATTTATTGTGTTTTGAGGAATCTCCATACTAACTTCCGAAGAAGTGGTACTACTTTAGATTTGCATCAACAATATAGAAGGATTTTTTTTTTCCTCACAACCTCAACAGAATTTGTGACTTTTTGAATTCATGATGATAGCTCTTCTGTCTGGAGGAAGTTGGAATCTTAGTGTCATCTTGATTTTCATTTCTTTAATGACAAAAGATGCTAAACATTTTTACATGTATTTATGGGTCATTTCTACTTCTTCTTTAGATAAGTGCTTATTAATTTCAACAGCCCATTCTTTGATGACATCTTTCATTTTGAGAGACCTAATTGTTTTTTTTTTAGCTCTTTATGTGTTCTAGATATTAGTTCTCTATCTGAAAAGTAACTGAAAACAATTTTTGTAGGCTGTCTCTTCATTCTGTTGGTCATTTACTTTGTGGAGCAGAAGCTTTTTAATTTTATTAAAAAAACTCATTTGCTGATTCCAATATTACTTCTTGTATAATTGAGTTTCTGTTCAGGAAGTCCTTGCCTATACTTATGTCTTTAACAGTATTACTTATTTTATTCTCCAGAAGAATAAGGGTTTATGTTTTAATATCTCTATTTGTGATCCACTTAGATTTTATTCCAGGGTGATTAATTTTTCTGCATAGGCATAACCAGTTTCTCTAGCAGCATTTGTAAAAGAAGTTATTTTTTTCTTCATCTTATGGTTTTTGCCCCATAGTCAAACATCAGATAGCTGATGTCCCCAAGGTTGTGCCTGTACCCTCTATTGTATTCCATTGATCCAGATGTCAGTTTTTGTAACAGATGCTGTACTGTTTCTATTACTGTGATTTTGTAAAATGACTTGAAATCCAACATTGTAATGTCTCCTGCTTTGCCCTTGTTCTCTAGAATTGCTTTTGCTATTTTGGGTATAAAAATTGCTCTTTTATGTTTGTTTGTTTCCTTTTTTTTGAAAATGAAAAAAGAGTAAAAATTAGGATACAGAATTTCTAAACAAAATAATAGGAGATTAACAATGGTTAATATGTTGCATATTGTTATCTTCAACATTGTTTTTAAAATGTTGAAGAACCAACATTTTAAAAATGGCAATATTACAGAGATTTAATTCAACCCCAATCAAAATGCCATTAGCCTACCTCATAGATACAGAGAAAAATTCCTAAAATTTATTTGAAGACAGAAGATAACTAAAATAGTTAAGGCAGTTCTAGGCAACAAAGAAAAAGCAGGAGGTATCACAGTCTCTGACTTGAAATTTTACTACAAAGCTACTATGATACTGATACTGGCAAAAAAACAGACTTTAGGATCAATGGAAAAGATTGCAAGATGCAAATCAACTACAAAGACACTCAGCCACCTTATCTTTCACAGAGGGGCCAAACATGTTTACTGGGTGAAAGATAGCCTCTTGAGTAAAAGGTACTGGAAATATTGGCTTTCTACATGCGTGAGGACTAAAACTAGACCCATGTCTATCACCATGCCCTAAGCTAAAGTCAAAATGGATCAAAGATCTAAATATTAAAACAGGAACTCTAAGTCTACTGGAAGGCAAAGTAGGTAAATCTTGAAAACATAGGGGTAGGTGGAGAGTTTATGAGCAAAAACCAAACTACATGGGAAATACTTCAAAGAATCAACAACTGGGATCTCATTTTATTAAAAAGTTTTTGCACATCAAAAGAAAACACCAACAGAGTGAAAAGGCAACTCACAGAATGGGAAAAGTTTTAGCCAATGGTCTCTCAAACAAAGGACTTCTATCTAAAACACATAAAGATTTGAAAAAAATCAGCACCCCCAATTCAAAGACCCAGTCCAAAAGTGGGCATCGGAGGTGAATACATACTTCTCAGATAAAGAAATGCAAATAGCAAATAAATATATGAAAAAATGTTCAACAACACTGGTAATTCTGAAATGCAAATTAAAACAACATTGAGATCTAACTTCACAAAGAATGGCTATCATCAAGAGTTCAACCAATAACAAATGCTGGTGGGGAAAAGAAAACCCTTCTCCACTGCTGGTGGGAGTGTATATATGTCTCTCAAATCCATTTGGGTAATGGTCTGATTAAATTTTGTTATTTCTTTGTTAATGTTTTGTCTGGTTGACTTGTCTAATTATGAAAGTGAGATATTGCTATGCCCCACTTTGACTGTATTGGTGTCTATCTGTCCCTTTATGTCCAGTAGTTATTGTTTTATGAAATTTGGTATAGCAATATTTAGTGCATATATGTTAACAATTGCTATTTTTGCCTGTTTAATTGTTCCATTTTTCAGTATGCAATGGCTATGATCAGATTTGGCTTTAAGTTTGCTTTGTTTGAAAATTAAGACAGATGTTCCTGCTTACTTTGGGGATTCAGTTGCATGGAATATCTTTTCCAACTTCTGAGCTTTAGAATGTGAGCTGCCTTTTGAGTGAAGTGTGTCTTCTGTATGCAATATACAGTTATCTTATGTTTTGCCCCATTATAATAGTCTCTTTTGTTTAAGGAGTTAAGGCTATTGACATTGGGAATTTTAAATTATTATTTCAAGATGTTTGGTGAATCCTGTCATTGTATTATTTTTAGAATACTGATTCCTTTACTTTTGTTGTTCCTTTCCAGTTAGATGTACACTTTATTTTGGGCTCTTTGTGCTGGTGTCTTTCTTATCTCTTTCCAGGGTTCCTCTGGATATTTTCTGTAATGCTTGCTTAATGATCATTTATTTCCTTGGATTTTTCTGTCATATAATTTCTTTTTTGCTCCATTAATTTTGAAAGCTATTTTTTCAGGATATAAAGTTTGGTGATTTTTTGTTTTGTTTTAAGACATGAAAAACTTCACTCTGAGCTCTCCTGACCTTTAAAGTTTGTGCTGAGCAATTTACTGCAATTCTGATGTTTGTCTTTATGTGTACTTGCTGTTTTTCAGTTTACATATTTTTAGTATTCTCTCCTTTTTATAGTCAAGGTTTGCAAGGAGAACAATTACATATAGGACACATAATATATAGTATTAATTATAATGGTTATCCAAGGTGTCAAATACAAAGACAGTGCAGAAAATCTGTCCATAACACTAAAAACCTAGAAAATCTAGCCAAGGGCCCAGATCCCATGCCAATAACCTGAATGAGTTCAGCTGAAAACTGAGACCCCACAGCAATGATTCATGCAAGTCTATTTAATGGATCTGCAATGGGAAGGCCCAAAGGTCAGTTGTAGAATCTAGAAAGTCTATGGCAGCCAGGTGAAGGAGCTATGCCACTAGATTGAGTGTTCTACTAGAACCGAGAAATGATGCTCAAAATAAGGACCAGGGCTCTCCTGAAAAGTACTACGATCATCCTCAGTAACAGTGAGGTTCTGAGCCTTTCCCATGATCAGAACAGCTAAGTACATATCAGGAAGCCAACAAGACAAGCTTCTTCTGGAGATTAAACAACACACATCTTCCCCTCTAGAGCCAGGAAGCGATGAGCAAAGTAAGGATCAAAGCTCCCCCAAAGTGAATCACAGTCATTCTCAGCAAAGAACCTCTGAGCTCCTCTGATGATAATGGTTGATTTTACATAAGGTGAGCCAGGAGAACCAATGGCTATAAACAGCAATGCTTAGGAGAAGCCACAAATCTACTCTTCCTCTTCAGGTCTCAATTCTATGCTGGTAACAGTCCTCAGGTGGGCCATCCAAGCTTCGTACCACAGTGATTCAGTTCAGCTAGTATTTAAGTTGATCACCAGTTACCAATTCACTGCATTCCTTTTCTTGAATTTCTGGAATTTGATTATGATGTAAATTGGGAGGATATATTCTGGCCATGGCTATTTGGCATTCTTATATGCCTCTTGTCCTTGAATATTGAATTTTTTCCCTAGATTTACAATGTTTTCTGCTATGATTTTTGGGAGGTTTTATTCCCCTTTTTTTCTCTTGAGTTATTCTTTAATGTTTTATTCCTACATTTTGAATGTACTTAGAAGCTGTTAAAACCTGCTGTCATGAGGTTTTGTCATTTTGAGGGTATTACTGAGTTTATTATCTACCACATCCACTTTGTCTTCAACTTGTTTTTTTTCTTTATTTTGTTTTGTTTTGTTTAAGTCAGGGTCTTTTATGTATCTGAGGCAGTCTTGTATTGTCTTGTCTTGTCTTGTCTTGTCTTGTCTTGTCTTGTCTTGTCTTGTCTTGTCTTGTCTTGTCATAGTCTAGGCTGACCTTGAACTCATCACGATCCTCTTGCCTCAGGTTCTAACGTGCTGGAAATACAGCCCTGTGTCCTGACAGCCAGCATGTTTTAAACATCTGACACACTGATGTTATGGAGATCAAGTCCACTATTCGTGCCATCTGTTGCATTTTGTATATCGTGTGTTTCTTCATGGTATCTTTTCATGATTTATAATTCCTTGCCAAACTGATTATTCATATTATATTATCCTATTTAATGCCATTAGTTAATTATTTCTCCTTTAATCACATGAAATATTTTATTATTAAGGTCCTTTATCTGTTTAATAAAATTCTCTTTAAGTTTGCTAAACATCTTATGAATTTTCTTATGGGTTTTTTTCTTTGATCTAACAGTTTAGTCATTTGATGTCTGAGTTTTCTGCCTGTATTATCATGAGAACAGCTTTTGAGAAATTAAGTGCTTGGGAGTCATCGTATTACCTTGATTTCATATATTTCTATTGTTTTTATGCTACAGATTAAAAGTCAATTAGGGTAGAAAAGCTCAGTCACCAGTGTGGAGATGCATTTAGTTGAAATCTTGCTCCCTGTTATCTGTCCTTGTGTTTGGTTATGTTTTGGTGTTTATATCACAATTCAATCTGTTTGGTGTCATGTTTGAGGATTTTCTTAGTTTGAAATCTTCTGGAGGACTCACCCCAGCAGCACACAGAGACAAAAACAAAACAAAACAAAACAAATTTCAATAACGTTGTTGACATAAAGAAAAATCAGTTATTGTCATATAGTAAAAACTAAAAAGCAACAACTATACCACCATTGGATAGAGCAAAGAAACCATCATAATAATAGTCAAAGAAACTTGATATTTAAGTACCATAAAAACTAATAAAAGCTATATCACTTTTAACAATGGAAAAGAAATTAATAAAAATATAGGCACAAAGGCAAACCAAATATTGACATATAAAAAATATTTACAAAATCTATAATAAATATCTATACCATTTACAATAGAAAAGAATTTATCAATAATAAAATAAAGTTTGCTAAATACCTAAAAAAAAGCTTAATAGTAATTATGATACAATAGAGGGGTAGAGAAAGGTAAAAATGAAAGAAGTAAGATTTGAAAAAGAAAGAAAAGGAAGGTGAAAAGTGAGAGTCCAATTAAAAACAAAATAAAAAGTTAATATAGTTTAAAAAAAAGAAAAATTGAGCAATAGAAAAATGTTTAAAAAAGAGCTTAAAAATGTTAAAAAAAAAAGCAAAACTAAAAGTAAAGACAAAAAAAGGAGTCAAAAAATTGTTCCTCCACCTGTCAGAGTGATATATTTATTTTTTACTGAGGTTTGCAAGTTGCGATCCATCAGATATGGTGGAGAAATACTGAGCCCTGACTGGTGTCTATTTTGTTTCCACACAGCTATTTTTGTGTGTGAATGCAGAGTTTTGTACTGCCTTTCTGCTGGGCAAAATCAATCGCTGGCATAGTGTCTGCCTTAGAGCTCTATTCATGCCAGCTGCTCAGTGTTTTTGCCCTTCTGTGCACCGCACATTACTGCTCTTTCAGCCTAGGTTTATCGTCTTTGGACTTTTGTGGTGTCCTGTTTCTTCCAGAGATACCCCACCCTGTTCTTATACCCCAGGGTGTAGCATGCATTGATTGGAAGCACATCCTTGAGCAAGTTGGCAGATAGGAATGCTAACAGACCATTAAACTGCTGGAAGCATATGGTGGATAGTCAAGAAGTCCACTGGACTTAACAGCAGCTCTTTCAGACCAATTCTCCTTAGAAAACCATGGGAAACTGGCCTGGTTTCTCCTCACAGAAGGCAACATGACCATTTTCTTCCCAGTTGCGCTCGATGCTGCTTAAACTTCTCAGGAGACTTACTACTATCTTTCTCTTGAGGCTTTGCAAACCAGTCACTGGAACAGCAGGATTCCACAAACCCCAAAGTGTAGTTGTTCTGTGACTTTTATTCTCAGAGTATCTCAGTCTTAAGCAATGAACACTTTGCCAAATTGTTCCTAATAAGTTACTTCCAAACATAGTAGAAGCTGCATAAGATTTCTTCAAATCTAACTTGCCATGTGGAAGCAATTACTCTTGGAGTAGAACCCTAGAATGTATTTGTGGATTACATTAACCATGCTTGAAAGTAGTACTGCTGATATGTTATTTCTCATGGAAATGGTGATTGCTTTCTGGGTTTACTGTGTATTTGTGGAAACAGGTCTCCCTCTCTAGGTGTTAGGTTAGCATTCAAGATTGCCTACTTCCTTTTCCTCTCTATCTTCTGTTTCTCTGATTTCTAGTTTTCCTGGTAGCTCGCTTTTCACTTCACTAATTTTTTTTTTCCTCAGGGGTCTGGATTCTAAATCCTAGAGATGCTGTGATATGGTGCTGCCTTTAATCTGCCATCTTTTCCTCCCCCAAAATAATCTTAAAGAGGTGAGGAATTGAAAGCAACATAGAGAAGAAATGCAAAGCCCAATCATTCTTTGAAACGCTTGATACAATTAAAAATTTTTGTGATCTTGATCAAGAGAGCAAGCAAGCATGCAGAGCAACACTTAAACTAATGAAAAAGTTATGTATGTTCTGGGAAACTATTCAAAAGGACATGACCCTGCTTGTCTAGCTCAGGACCACCATGGGATACAGTCATATAGCCGCGGCTTAGCACAGGTAAACACGCATACTCTGGTTGCAGTGCTACGTGAGAAAGTAAACATGACATAACCTGTCACATGGCTCTTGCTCTGGCTCTCTGCTCTGCTCCATGCTGCCTGCTGCTTTGCTGATGTCTTACAGATGTGTGTTCTTTAACCTTGGGACCTCACCCAAGAAAATCTTCCTTCAGCTCCCTGAGTGGGCCAACATATGTATAGGTAACTCTATAGTTAATATTATGAAATATAAGAAGGTGTCAGGAAATTATGATGTTGGAGGGCAATAGTTAATGAGGTCCTCACATTTCTACACACCTTGCAAATAAATTATAGACAGTTTTGTTGTGTTCTATCTTTAATTTTTATAACACTTTTGCTCTATAGAAACATTAAACATATAGTAGATCCTGTGCTCATATTCTCCCCCAAGTCATATAATTGTCCCTATTATTAACCTATTGTTGAGATGTACATATTTTACAATGAATGAAACTAGTATCCATTTTTATTAGTAGCTCAAATCTACATTTATGTTGACTTTCAATTTTGAGATGTATTGTTCTAAGGCCTTTGAAAATGTAAAATATCATGTAGCATATATAATAATTACATGGCCTATTTTTCTATGCTTCATTGGTTCATCTTCTCTGAAATCCCTGAGAATGACTAGTGTTACTATTTCTACAGTTTTATCTTTTCCATAGTGTCATGAAGTTGGAATCACACAGATCAGCTTTTTTCACTTAGCAGTGTATTAATTGAAGTTTCCTCAGAGTCTTCTGGCTTTACCACTCATTTTGTTTTATGGTTGAATAATATTCCATTTTCAAGATGTACTATAGCGTGATTGCCCATTCACCTGTTTAAGGGCATTTGGTTGCTCCCAGTGTAGGTTAACTATGCATAAAGCTTCTGTAAACATTCAATTGCAGGATTTCACATATACATAGGTTTTCCAAAAAATTTGATAAATATGTAGAAGCACAATTGTTGAACCATATGGTAAGAACATAATTTGGTTTTATAAGAAATTGGAAAATTCTTTTCCAAGTGACTGTACCATTTTGAATTCTCATCAGCAATGAATAACAATTCTGATTGCTTCCCATCCTTGCCAGTATTTTGATTAAAATCATTTTTTATTTTAGCCATTATTATAAATATGCAGTGATAATCTCATTGGAGTTTGATTTGTACTTCCCTAATGACAAAAGATGTTAAATATGTTTAAGTGCTAATATACCATCTGCATATTCCCTTCAGTGAAATACATGTTCATGTCTCTTGTTCATTGTTTAATTGGATTTTTGTTTTGGCAGACCTAGTGATTAAACCCAGGGAATACTAGTATACTTCTCTAGCCCTTTTTTTTTATTTTTTTAAATATGAGACAGGGGCTCACTATGCTAACAAGGCTGACCTTGAACTTGTGATTCTCCTACCTCAGCCTCTGTTGAATTGCAGGTATACTCCAGGATCGTTAAATTTTTACTACAGAGTTTTGAGACTTTATATATTGCAGATATTACCTTTATGTCAAATACAACTTTCTATTATGTAGCTTGCACAAGATTTATAATTTGTGCTTTAAATTTAGGTCAATGATTCGTTTTGAGTTAATTTTTGTCAAAGTTGGATGATCTATGCCTAGCACTTCTTTGTTTTGTGGTTGTTTGTTTGTTTGTTTGTTTTTGCCCATAGATTTCCAGTTTTGCCAGCATCAGTTGTTAAAAAAAACTATCCTTTATTTAATTGTCACTCTTTCTATATCCAAGATCAGTTGCATGTAACTGTGTGGAGGTGTTTCTCTGCTTCCATCCTGTGCCAGTGACCAATTTGCCTCTTTTTATTTGTGAAGATTTTTATTTCTCTGAAGTCTGGTTTTTCTGAAAATAATTTAATTATTCTAAGCTATCTTTGGGTTAGTGTTAACATGGTATATCTTACTCTGTCTTTTTAGTAAAATGAATTTCTTGTAAACAACATAGAGTGGAGCATTGTTTCTTGCTCTGACAGTCTGCATCTTTTAATTGGAGTAGTCACATCATTTGTATTTAAAATGAATATTGATACAGTTGAATTAATATTTCCAATATTTGGAACTATATTCTATTTGTCACACTTGTTCTTCATTTCTTTAAATAAGTTTCCCTCTTTTTCTATCTTGTATGATTTAAGAGGTAATTTTATGATTACTTTTCTTCTTTTAGGAAATCAATACATTTTTATTATTTTTATTTTATTTATTTTTGGGGGTTATCAGGAATCAAACTCTTGACCTCATACTTGCCAGCCAGGCACTATAATACTGAGCTACATTCAAAGCCAGAAATCAACAATACTTTGCCTTGAAAATTTTTGATCCTTTACTAGATCACAATACAAATTTGCAACTAATCTAAGTCTACTCTGGAGTTGCGTCTCACACAGGTAATTCAGATATCTTATAAAAGTATACCCAGGATGCCTCCCTTGAACTCGTCATGTAGCCCAGGCTGGCCTTGAGTTCACCAGGATCCTCGGCCTTCTGAGTATTGTAAGGTGGTTCCTTCTTTTGTTTTTATATCAGTATAGTCAATTATGTCACTTTAACATACACAATGATTGTTTCCCTATTATTACTTTGAAAAAAGTTATTAGATAAATTAAGAATAAGAAAAATAAATTGTTCAGTCTTCGTTTGTCTTTCCATTACTGTACAAAAGATTGGACGGATAGATTCCAGGTTCTTGCATAAGACCGTCAAACAAGAATCGCAAACCGTATACCCAAGTGGTAAAAGAGAACCAGCTATATTTATTAAAGGTCACAGAGAAATGAGGATGAGAGAACAGAAAAAGACACACTGCACACCATTCAGGCTGTCAAGAGCAAGAGATAAAAACGGGGAGAAGGAGAGGGAAAAAGAGAGCACAGGTTCTGTCTGGGGTTGTATAGAATCCTCCTCGGGTGGTTTCCTCAGCCACCAGCATTCTACCTGCGCGGCTCCTTTCACGTTTGCTATTTTTAAAATGTAGATCTGAGTTTGTGACCTACATCATTTCCCTCTCTCGATTACTTTAACATTTCTTGCAAGGAAGATCTGATGGCAAATTTCCTTAACCTTCAGTTTTGTGTTTTTGTTTTTTTTTTTTTTACACAAAGTCTTATTTCACCTCCATTTGAAGATAATTTTGCTGGATAAAAACTTCTGAACTAATAAATTTTTTCTTTTACCTTTTTAAAATTTTCCCTTCATTCTCTTTTTGCTGGCATGGCTTCTGATAATAAAGAATAGTTTATTAGTGACTTTATAAAGTAAGACAAGCTAACGAAACGGCCTGAGATAGAGTCCATCAGTCAACCATACTTGTGGAAATTGAGATAAGAATAGTCAACTAGGAACGTGGACCATGAACTTCCTAAGGCAGCATGGAATACTCCTTACTCAACAGAAGTATAGTCACTTCCTACCAAGTTTCTGAGTTCTAAGTAATTTAAAATGGAAAATGACTAGTTTTTCTCTAAACTTCCATTTTCCTTTAAACCCTGCATGCTGGGTTAAAGAGTTGAAGTTCTAATTCACTCTAAATCCACAGAGCAATCCGTGCTAGATGACAACTATACAAATGAGCAACTTCTGTTCTCTGCAGACCTGTACTTAGCTCTGGATTAAGAGCCATTTGGCCATCCGTGGAGAACCCGGAAATCAAGAGCTGTTCTTATTGCCAATAAAAACTCTCCTAACCTCCTTCTTTGGTTTGCACCTTCATTTCTTGATGTGGTGAGACCATGAGCTCCTACATAGCATGATCATGTTTTTCAGTTTATTTGGTTTTTGTCTCAGTTATGCTTAGCATACCGATAATCACATCAAACAGATTCATAATTTTTCTTAGAGTGTTCTTCCTTTCTGGTACTTACTTTCATTTTTTTTTGTAAAAGATCCATCTCTTTTCTTCTATTACCTGTGTGCTTCTGCATGTGTTCTTCTTTCATTAAAGCACTCAGCATATAATTCATGGCTACTTTGACTTTTCTACCTGATAATCCCCAACTCTGTATTATTTTAGTCTGCCTTTGATGTGTTTCCTTTTTCTTTTCAGGCTATAATTTTCCTTCTGTTTTTGCATGCCATGAAATTTTGTGTTAAAAACTCAACAAAGTGTGATAGGTTTTAGGAACTGAGGTGGTTCAGCATTCAGTGTGAGGTTTTGTGTTAATCTGGTCAGGATCTGTCAGAAGCTTCAGTTTCTATATGTCTTCTCTCTCTTGTCTTGGAGTTTCTCTAAAAACATTTTCTTAAATAAAAGACCTACCCTTCAGCTATTTCATTTTCTTTCCACTGATTTGATACTAATTCACTGTTCATGTGGAGGTAAGATACATACAGGGATGGCATTTTGTGATTTCGTAAGAAAACCGGTCTTTCTTTCTTCTTCTCTTTCTCTTTTTATAGTAGGCTTCTGCCCCTGGACTTTAACCTTCAAAATTTCTTTGCATTTTCTGTTTCCTTCTTTACATAAAACAGAGAAGATACAGGGGGCTGGACTTTCCTAATCCATCTTTTGGGCTTCTGGTAAAGTAGTTTCTCATGGCAAACTTGTGTTGTTATTTTGATTTGCTATGACTTTTCCCCTGGACAGATTTCAAATGGTTACTTTGCCTTCCCTCTGCACAAAACATAAAGCTTTTATTTTGTTTTCTTTTCTTTTTATATAACTTATGTTGTGAGAATGTGCTGATAATTACTCCAAGCGAAATTCATTCTAGCAATGGGACGTTCTGTTAAGTTTGATTTTCAAGTTAGTCCACAATCAGCCTTTGCCAATTCATTCAAATACTATTTAACTGTTTTACCATCACTAGCTTCGATGAATTTTCTTCCAGGAAACTAATCTCTGCTATTACTTCCTTTGTTTATCTTTCTTTCCACATTTTGGTGCTTTGACTTATATTCTCAGTTATTTGGTGATGTAAGAAAGGTAATTGATTTTTAGCTTCACCTGCTTTTTTTTACCCCTTGTAAAAGTAAAAGCAGTGGCTTTCAATTCCTTTACACGCTAAGGCTAAAAGTAGAGTTGTAGACATTTTTTCCAGTATCTATTCATGGGAAACAAATGAAATGATAGACAGTCTTCTTCATCACGAAAGGTGGTTTTCTTACAGTTTTGGAAGATAGAGATAAATGTCTTTCTGAAACAAAGGTTAGGTATTACAAAAGTCTTGAGCTATTCAATTCAGTTTTCTCTCTTATAGTGTAACATACTTCTGGTATCGGTATCACCTTGTCCTCTTATCTTTGTTCCCTGAGAATTGGAATTTTGGAGAAAGCACAGAAATGATGATAGTCTGAATTTTCTTATTGTTTCTGTGACTCAGGTATCCTGTATTCAGTTGGTAGTGAAACTTTTACTCACTAGTATTTTATGTTGGAAGTTAGATAAACAATCAGAACATTTTCAATTCTTCACATATTACCAATAAATTTGCAAACTTGATGAAAGTAAGACATTCCTAAAAGCTATCTATATACAGCCAAAAACACATTCAAGAATAAAAAACATGAATAAAATAGAATTAATGATTAATCTAAACATCATACTTAGATTTTTAAGGAAAGTTCTTACCAAATATTAGGGAAGACGTAGTTCAAATATTAAAATATCTATTTGGAGAACAGTAAATATAGAAAAATTTCAACTGCATTTAAATTAATATAAGCTTGACAGACAAGATCACTAAAACAAATGATAAAAGCAAAGTATTTTCTGTACAAAAAAATAAGGAATTTTATTCTTTAGCACAGATACAAAAATCCCTAATAGCTGAATTTGCCAGAATATAAAGTAGTAATATGTCTTGACCAGTTTAATTCTACATTATATAATTCTCCACAGTCCATGATAAAGAAGAAAATATAAGATTGTCATATTAATGAGATTTTCAAATCTCAAACTGGGCATAAATTAACAACTGCTTATGACAAATATCCTTAAAATCACAAATGTAGTTATAAGAAAAAAATTCATGAAGATGGACGTAGTAAGCATTATTGTCAGAAGAGACATAAATCAGGATAAAAAAAGATACAAATTACCAATGTTTTACATTTACTGCAAAATAGATCTTCTAGTCAGCACAGTTAGTTAAGAAAAACTAATATATAATATATGAAAAGTTAATATATATCAGTGGCATAGTGCCTGCCTGTCAAGAACAAGGTCCTGAGTTCAATTCCAGTACAAAAAAAAAAAAACCACCTTGAAAAGGACCAAAACAAGCTTCCACTATTATTTTGAAGATTGTGGGATTACCTATATGCAAATCAAGAAGAATATACATATACATTGCTACAAGAAAAAAACAGCAAATTTCCCATTATGATACACAAGTTTAATTATACAAGCTAAGTGCATTATTGTGTATCAGTAGTACAAATAGAAAGTGCAAAAAATGCAGGTTTAAATTATTACCACTTACACCAATAACAACAGAGCAAAGTAACATACTTAGCAGTAAAGTAAGTCATGGGAAAAATTTTCAAGGGATAAGTTTTTAAAAGATGTGAAAAACAACAAATATACCAAAACATATTGTGTACAAGGCTAGTAAAACTTGGTAATGTAAACATGTCATTTTTTTCTTGATTTATCCTGATAGCAAACAAATTCTAATGAACCCCAATAATTTTGAAATATTTTGTGGACATTAACACTTTGACAGAGCTAGGATAATGGTCCATGCCTGTAATCCAAGCACTCTGGGAAGCTGAGGCAGAAGGGTCACATGTTCAAATCCAGTCTGGGCAGCTTAGCAATTTAGCAAGACCTTCTTTCAAATATTAAAGATTCAGGGGAGTGGGTGTAGCTTATTGTGAAACCTGTTGGTTTAATCTCTATACCCTTCCAACAAAGAAAAAAGAAGTTTTACAGACATGATTAAAATAGGAATCCAAGATGTTGAAATAGATACCTAGAACTTACTAATTTCCCTGGCACAATGAAGAATCAAGTCTCCCTTGTGACTGCCATTAACAGGTGGCTGTTAATGGCAGTGTGAGGAGAGCAAATCTAAGTTCCTAATGCTGGCCAACACATGAAGACAAGCTGAGAGGACCTTGAACAACTCCATGGCTTCCAGTTATTTCCTTGTCTCTCAGATCATATGCTGCAGGTCTAAGATTATTGGAGGAACCTCTGGACCATGGCCCTTCTCCTGTGTGCATTACTGAAAAGAGCTGAGAGGGACTCTGACCAGTGCCAGACATAGCACTGCTCCTGGGGTTGGGGTTGCACTGCCAGGTGCAGTGAAGAACACCAGGATTCCTGCTGCCACCTATTGGCATGGCTCCGCCTACCTCAGTGGTAGAATGGGTACTCCTGTCAGGGCTGCGTGCGATTTCCACAGAGTGAGTGTTTCAGCAACTGCCATGACTTCTCCTCATACAGCATCAGGGCCTGTACCCTGGCTGCTCAGGGGATACATGCTTCAGTCCCTTCACAACTTTTGGGCCAACAAGTGCCAGAGGCCACCGCTAATAGCAGAATTGGCATAAGCATTGTCTGAAAAACACACCATTGACCAAAAAGGCCACTATACTCATGGTATGAATAGTCACACAGCGAGCTCCTCACACCCACTGTGGTCTGTACCTTGCTTACTTGAATTGCTGGAGTGTCTAAACTCTTATGTGATCTGTAGAAATGGTGGATATGCCACAAACTCTGCGACATTTTCCTTTTACTAATTAATCACAACCAAGAAGCAATAGCAATAGATTTCAAGGAAATTAGTATAAAGTGACAGATAAAGAATGATTGCTAAAAAAGCTCAAAGAGTTTCAAGAGAATATAGAGAAATAGCTAAATTAAATTAGGAAGGCAATATAAGATAGGAAAGATAAATTCAGAAAGGAACCTGAAATTTTTCAAAAGGAATCAAACAAATCTTGGTGAAGAGCTCAATAAGTCAAATATAAATAGTTGAAAGATCTAAAAGACTAGACAAAGTAGAAAAAAGAAGTAATTTGAAATGTCTCAGTCAGAAAAAAGAAAAAAAAGAAAACTAAAAAAAATTGTGAGGAAATAAAACTAAGGACATAGAAAATCTATTCAATGAAATAGTGGCAGAAACTTTCCACAGTCTTGAAAAAGATACAGATAGCTATGTAAAGGAGGATTATTGAACTACACGTAGACATGGCCAGACAATGATCTTCATCATGGTATATTATTGTTAAACTGTCTAAAGTACATGACAAAATCTGAAACAGAAAAGTACCAAGTCACTTTTAAGGAGGTCACTTTTAGACTAATGAAAAATTTCTTGGCAAAAACTCTCTAAGCCAAGAAAGAATTCAGTGATGAGTTCCAAGTTTTGAAATGAAGTAACTGCCAAGCAAAAATACCATATCCAGAAAAGTATCTTGTTTACTTCAGAAATGAATTAGAAATAAGTATGTTACAAGAAAAAGCAAAACTTAGAGAACCCCTGAGCACACAGGCTGGCTTTGATGCTGAAGCGATTCTTACATCCAGAAGTGAATTGAAGAAAACTAGCATCATGAAAACATGTGAAAGGATAAATTTCACTTTAGAAGTAGATACAGAAAAGAGAATTAGGAAAGAATCAAGCATTATCAGTGTAGCAAACAAACTTCAAAGGTGAACAAGTGATAAAGAAACAAATATTCAGAATGACTACAAAAGACTGAACAAAATTACAGCAGTTAAGGCCTAAAGTATCAGTAACAGTCTAGAATGTAAATGACCTTAATTCTCCAGTTAAAAGTTACAAACTTAGGGAATGGAGCCAAACAACAATAATCTATCTACAAGAAATTCACTTGACCAGTAAAGATACAGACCGAAAGTAAAAGAATGAAAAATAATTTTCCAAGCAAATACAAACATAAAACAAGTAAGAGTAGCTATGCTTAGATCTGACAAAAAAGACTTTAAGAGAAAAAAATCAAAGCAGTGTCTGAAAAAATAAGCAAATCAAAGATCAAAGAATCTGTTTAAAAGAAGAATCTGTTTAAAGGAAGAGATAGTGACTATAAATCTATATTACATAATGTGAGAAAACCCAGTTTTATGAAAGTTTTAGATCAAAAGGGAGTGGATGATTTCAATACTCCACTTTCACCAATAGATAGATTATCAAACAGAAAGATCAACAAAGATATGGATCAGCCAATATGAATCGGCACTCATCAAGTTTAATAGATATACACAGTGGGTATTATTCAGCCACAAGGAAGAATTACATTCTATCATTTTCACCAAAATGGAAAAATTGGAAGATATTTTGTTAAGTGATAAGCAAGGGATAGAAAGACAACTGCTCTCTCATACGTGAAGCTAAAAATGTCAATTTGGAAGTGGGACTAGTGATTACTAGAAATTGAGGCGTGTTGGGGGAGAAGGGTGGAAAAGGGAGATGAGATCTGATAAAGACATGCCACTCACATGTGCAAATACCACACTGAACTCCACAAATACGTACAACTAATACAAGTCAATAAACATTTTTAAAAACACAAGTGTGCTTTCTGATTTATTGCACTGGCTATACGATTAAGGTCTGTCTGGATCTTGATTCTAACATGAGATAGCAAGTTATGGATATTTACCTTGAGGGTAGGAATTTGTTGAACAGTTTTGCCCTGAAGTAGGTTTCAAATATACAATATCTCATTAACTGAACTATGAGATTTGTATTTCAACCAGTGTTAGATTTTCCTGCAACTGAATGCACAAACCCACTTCTCAGTGATATCCCAATAAACAATCCTTCTCTGAAATGTATGGAGATTTTCTTATAAAACTAAAATATCAAAACACCCCTAAAATGTCATCATGTCATTTAATAAAGTTAATAGTAATTTGCGGCCATTTAGAAATAAAATACTAAGAACAACCCAGTTAATTATAATGGATTAAAGGAGTTATACATTTTCAAATCATTTGTAAACATTTCCAGGACTCAGAAATGCAAAATAAAAGTGATTTTAGAAAACAATGATTATATCCAGGTTCCTGTTGCTTGGATGAATTTCAGTCTTCACATGAAAAGTTTTTACTTTATTTGGCAAATAAATTTTATTTATCCAAAGTAGATAGCAGAGGATGTGGCATATGCACAGAAGTGGTACTGTGAGGAGAAACTAGATGTGAAAGTCACTGCAGAGGAAATATAACAATTAGATGATTAACACTTGTTTTCAGAGAGAGCTTACATTGTGGATGAAAATGTTTTATCTGTTGGTGAGGATGTAAACCAGTACAACCACTATGGAAACCATTACAGAGATTCCTTAGAAAACTAAGTATAGAAGTTCTATTTGCTCCAGCTGTGCCTCTCCTATAGAGTTTCCCCAAAAGAGTTAAAGACATCACACTATAGTAGTACATACATAACCACAGTTATCGAGGCACGATGCACAGCACTTAAGACATGGAAATAGCCTAGATGTTTATTAACAAACTAATGGGTAAAAAAAGGAAAAATCTCCAAAAGAGTACGAATCAGCTATAAAGAAAATGAATGTGCGTCATTTGTAGGAAATGATGGTTCTTGAGATCATAATGTTCAGTGAAATAAGTGAGGAAGTTAAATATCCCATGGCTTCTCTTATATAAGAAACCTCAAGTATAGGTAAACTAGAGAAGAGTGAGGGAGAAATGTAGAGAACAGGAAGGCAGAATTTCGGGATACAGGGGGAAATCAGGAGAGGAAAGGAGAGAGAATGGAGGTGGGGTCTAAAATGATCAATATACAATAAATATATGTACCAGTTCTCCAAGTGAAGCAATGATAATTTGCAAACATATACCAGAAAATGATTTAATATATTTTTGTTATATGTATATTTTCACAATTGAAAATATGGCCATGAATAAAGGATATACTTCTCTTTCATTTCGTATTTCATCTTACACCATTTATATGCTTTAACATCACGGACATGATCAAGACCTTTGAAAGCAAATTTAAATGATTTTTCTGCAGATCATTTACTGTAATGAAAATGCTGCCTGGATAAGTTTTGAAAGCGGTGATCGATTTAAATTCAAAGCACTTGTGATTTATAGTTCATTCTTTCTATAACCCTTATTGCTCATGGTTATTTACTTTCCTTCCTGGTGATAAAGATGTTTAATGATAATTTGAATAAATTTTCTTTTAAATTTATTAAGAATCAAAATGCTTCATTAGTATCAAAGTTTTATGTAAAGTAGATTTTTCTGAATATTTTAACACTTCTCCTTAAAACTACTTTATATCAATGCATTTAAATAATTTGTACTTATTTACCTTAAAATCTTACAAAAATGTTTGCAATATCTTTGATTAATTTGCACATCTAGCAAAATATTTTCCATAATTTAACTATGAATTGGAACCTTTTAAACAACTTTCTTTAGAAGTATTTTTCCCCTCCATTATTGTCATGATTTTAAACATTAGGATCAAATACTTCACAAGCTTTCTCTGCATGATAAATTAGTTTTCTTACTAAATTAGCATTAAAACCCTTTATGCATGTCTCACAATTCTTTCTGAAAGTAACTCAAATAATTTCTAATGCACTCTAGACTTGTAAGAATGTGTCTTTTAGTTTGTGAGCAAATATCTTTTTAACACTTTCCCTTCTTGATTAAAACACCAACATATCAACCTTTCTCTCTGCAGTGACATCTTGAATAACACTGCTTCTTTTAGGTTACCACAGTTAAAACATTCATTGCTTTTACCTTTATTGCAATACCCTTGTGAAAAAAAATTAAATTTGCCACTGAATTTGCCATCTATTCTCAAGGCTCAGTACTTTTCTTTCCTTAGACTAGTTTTAGGAATCTGTTATGGAATTGTGCACTGACTGCTAATTGATTCTTCTGTATTCTTTGGCCAGTTGTATCTCTCAAGAAATAGAGGCTTATTTATTCTAGATTTGAGGTAAGTTCACTTGAGATATATAATATCTCATTTCTTATAATTTAAACATTAATTCTAAGAAATTCTTGAAAATAGATAATTACACTTAATTTGATTTCTCAATTTGTAGATATTCCCAATATCTCTTTATGATACACTTAATTCAAAATTCAAGTAACTGTGTGATATATTTTTATTCAGTTATAAGAAATATCCATTTTCTTTAATGATATTTTTGAAGAAATCCTGGTGAGTCTACATCTTCTACAAAGAGCATCAGTAAACTACACATAGATACACTGCCTCTCTTAAAGTAAACTGCATGTACATGTGAGTACTTAAATTCTGCTCTCTCTGAAAGATGCAAAATGTGCTCAAGTCAGGTTTAAAGTTCAAATACTACATAAAATATATTTTAAGAAAGCAGCTTGCAACAAAATATAAATAAAGTGAGATGAACCTTTCACTCACGTAAAACCTGATGGAGTCACCCCTGGAGGAAACTTGGGCAAAGGAGAGATTTCCCATATATGAAGAAATTGGCCTACTGCCTAGGCCAGCAGAGCAAGTCACTAAGGAGTTGTATGCTGCCTCTGGCTGAATAAAAACCAGAAATGTCTCAATCAGCCCTAGCTGAACCCTACCATAGACACTGAAGTGAGTTATTGATTAAGTCTGCCTTTGTTGTACACCTTAAGGATAAGTCCTAAGAGAAAACTGCATCCTAGCAGAGGCTGAGTGCTTGAAATACAAATACCAGGATGTTAATATGTGTAAGCCCATTTCCCATCACTACCAAAATATCAAATATAAGTAAAAAGTATAAAGAGAAAACAATCATTTTGGCCCTTGGTTTTGGAGGCCCCAGTCTGTGATTCATTGTATCTAGCTTTGACCTTTCATGTAGCAGCACATCTCGGTGCACACTTCATAGCCAGGCAGTGAAATGGAAAGGAAGGAGGGGCTGGTGTCCCACAGTCCACTTTAGAGGCAACTACGCAGGTACCCAAATATTCCCAATATTCACCTCCTCTTAAGGGTCTCATCGCCTCCCAAGAGCACTGAGCTAGGAACACGCTGTTAGCAGGTTAGTGTCTGGAGACATCCCAGATTCAAACTACAGCAGCGTGTGCCCAGGATCAAATGCTTCACTGTCTTTAGGCCTGTTGATTGTATTATTTTAGTCACTTCTCCTTTTATTTGTTCACTTCACACATGCCTGGGCTCAAATAGATCTTGTGTACGTCATCTTGAGTCCCACTACAACATTGTCACTGTACGTGTGGCATTGTTCCAAATGTCTACAAGCTTTCATCTATGTCATCTACAAATGGAAAGCAGGGTGCTTGAGGCCAGTGGGCATGCCAAATAACGGCATGTGAGTCTAAGAACACATGGCTTGAGTTGTCTGTGTGGTAGATTAGAAACTCATGGTCAACTTAACACCAGTTGACCTGAATCCGTGTGGTGCTGAGTGTGGATGGCCCACCTGAGGATTGTTGCCAGCCTAAAAAGGAGACCCGGAAAGGAGGAGGACTGTTGTTGTTTAGAGCTGTTGGTTCTTTTGGAGGAGCTTGTCATGTTGGCTTCACTGTTACGAACTCGGCTGTTATCACCAGAGGAGCTCAGGACCTTGTCACTTGGAATGGCTGTGGTTCACTTTGGCAGAGATCTGATCCTTGCTTGGAGCATCGCTTCCTGGCTCTGGAGGGGAGACGTGTGCTGTTTAATCTCCATGGGAAGCTTGTCATGCTGGTTTCCTGATATGAACTCAGATGTTCTGATCATTACAGGAGCTCAGGAACTCATTGTCCCTAAGGATGGCTGTGCTACTTTTCAGGGGAGCCCTACACCTTATTTGGAGCGTTGTTTCCTGGCTCCAGTGCAGATCCCTCAGCCTACTGCACAGCTCCTTCACCCTGCTGGCGTAGACTTTCTAGCTTTCCCCACTGACCTTTGGGCCTTCCCAGCACAGATCTATAAAACAGACTTGTGTGGTCTGTTGTTGCGGGCTCTAAACCTCCAGCTGGACCCCTGGGGGTCATAGTCATGGGTTCTGTCTTCTCTGAACTCATGTAGATATTACTGTGGGATCCAGGCCTTCAGCTGGCTTCTCTAGGTATTTAGTGCATGGACAGATATCCTACACTCTTGGTATTTGATTCCTTGAATGACCATCATAAATAATTCTATAAATTATGTGACCTGTATCAAATTGTTTCCCTTGAAACCCCTGATTGCAACACTGTACTTCACTATCAAATTTTAGGGAAAAATAGCAATCAAATTTGACTGTAGTTAGTTAGGGCAGTAATCAGTGTCAGAGGAAGTATCACACATGGCTGTTATGAGTCAGCAAAAATCGAACTCTAAATTCCCAGTGTTCCCATGGCAAGCAGCTGATTTTTCATCACTTTTTCTTTTGTTTGTTTAGTTACAGCTTTTCTTGAAACAAAATTTTGTTTAGGGCTAATTTATAAGTAGAAGAAAAAGGGACAAGAAAATTGTATCTAAATGTACAAATCTCCTTTTATTTGTTTTATTTTGTTATGTTTTGCTTCAGTATTGGTAATTGAACACAGAGCCTTCATGCTAATCTACATCCCCAGCCATTTTTTTTTAATTTTTAAATTTTGAGAGGACTCATTAAATTATCAAGTTGCCCATGTTCCACTTGAACTTGTGATCTTCCTGTCTCAGCCTCCAAAGTGCCAGGATTATTGGTGTACAACCCCAAACCTAATTTTTTTAAATTAATATAACAGGTGCATTTTAGATATACATAATGATAACTAATCATTTGGAATTTATACACATGGATGACATATTTTGATTTTTCCCTTTTTCCTTTGCTTTTACCTCTCTTCACCTCCTGTTCCTCTTTATTTACAAAAGCTTTGTTTCCACTTTTTCCTTCTGTTGTCTTTTGTTCGTGTTCATGCCTTCCTTCCACCCTCTCCTCTTCCATCATTCTCCTCCCCAGTTGAACGTATTCTTCCTATTTTACAATATCTATGTGGACTGGTGCAACCACCGTGGACAACGGTGTGCAGATTCCTCAAAAAATTCCACCTGACACCGCTGTTCCTCTTCTTGGTATCTTCCTGAAAAAAATAAATCATCATACTACAGTGATATATGCACACCCGTGTTTATAGCAGTGGAGTTTGTAATAGCTAAAGTTGTAAACAGGCCAAATGTCTATAGCAGGTGAATGGATAAAGAAGATAGTTCCCCCACCCACCACTGGAGTTCTACTCTTCCACGAAAAGGATACCGTTGAGACATTTCTAGGTGAATGAATACAGTTTAGACCATACTCTTAAGTGAAATAAATCAGATACATGTGCTCAAATATCGCATGGTTTCTCTGGTTTGAGAAACCGAAAGTGTAAACAAAGACCAAAATATTTTTAAGTATAGGAATGCTGGGTTTTATTAGAGTCCAGTTCTTAGTCACCTATGGAGTAGATGAAGAACCTCAGGAAACAGTTTTTGTATCAGGATCTGTATAAAGATGCCTTACCTCACTTACTCCTCTGCTACTCCTGTTTAATTTCTCTTCTTGCTCTATTCTCCATCTTTGTTTCCTAAGACTGCTATCATGAATAGCCATTATCTTAGTAGTTTAAAATGAGACATGCTCGTTCTTTTACACTTATGGAGGTCACACATCTAAAATCACTACTTCTGGGCCTGCAGGAGCATCTGTCTCTTTACCTTTCCACCTTCAAAGCTAGTCCTTCCTTGGGGCACAGTCATTTCTCCACCTTTTTATCACTTCAAGACGTAGCATTAAAATTGTCCTCATCTTTCATAGTATAACACCCCTGTCTTCTTTTTCCTTTAACTTCATTTTATTAAAAGCACTATATGTGAGATACACCTTCTTAACACTTTAAGTGTTCTGCATGGTATTGTTGACTTCTATTACAAAGAATGCGTTCATCTTACTGAGATCTGATTTTTGATTAATAAACCTCCAATTCACCCTTCTCACAGCCTCTGGAAGCTAACACTACACTATGATTCTCTGAATTTGGCCATTGTAGATGATTTATATAGTGGAATTGTATAATATTCGTCTTTCTGGCACTGGCTAACTTCATCTAGTATGTGGTCTCAAGGTTCCTCCATGTGGTGAATATCACAGAACTTTCCCTTCTTTAAAGCTGAATTCTGTGTGTGTGTGCAAATTTTTTATCCATGCATCTGTTCATGGATATTTAACATATTTTCATATCTTGGATATTGTGAATATGTTTGCCATGAATTGGAATGAGATTCTGAGTTCAGTTCTGATTGCAGTTCTTTCACATCAATCCCCTGAAGTAGGACAGGGTTTTTGCATGTGGGTCTTCCCAACAGTTTGTTGAAGACATTATCCACTCCTTTTTGGTACCCTTGGCACCTCTGTTAAATTTCAGTTGATCCTATCTATGTATACTCACTTATTTATGGGCTATTTTATTTCATATGTCTGCATAATTACTGTTGCCAACAATACAACTGTTTTGACTGCTATAAGCTCTGTAACATTTTGACAAAGGCTACTGAGATGACTCTAGTTCTATTCTTTTTTCTCAAAATTTATTTGGAAATTTGTGGTCTTTTTTGATTCCATATAAAATTTTGAATCGTTTCTTCTATTTCTATAAAAATTGTCACAAAGATTTTGGAGGTGATTACATTGACTTTACACATTAATTTGGAAGCATGGAACTTTTAACAATATTAACCCTACCAGTTAGTGAATATCGGATGCCTTCCATTTTTTATATCTTCTTAAATTTCCCTTATCAATGTTTTGTAGTTTTCAATATAAAAGTTTTCACTTCCTTAATTAATCATATTCTGAAGTGGTTTCTTTTTGCTGTTGTAGCAAAATCATTTTCCTAATTTTCTTTCTGATAATTTTTTTGTCTGTCAAAACACCCATAATTTTTGTATATTGATTTTGTGTCCTGCAACTTTATTGAATTATTCTATTAATTCTCACAGTTTTTAGAGAATTATTTAGGATAAGCTATGTAAGAACATGTCATCTATAGAGAGGAAATTTTTACTTCTTCCTGTCTATTTCAATTTTTCTTGCTCTAGCTCCAACTTCCAGCAGTGTGGTGGAACTTCTTTTTCACAGAAGTGAAAAAACTGAGCATCATTCACTTGTTCTTGATGTTAGAAGAAAAAAATCTGTCTTTTATGTTATATTGTTCATTATGAGCTTTTCAGAATGACCTTTATTATTTAGAAGTACTTCGTTTTTTAGACCTAGTTTGCTGAGGGTTTTATCATGAAAGAATGATAAATTTTGTCAAATGTTTCTTTTGTATCTATTGAGACCCTGTAATTTTTATCCTTTGTTCTGCTAGTGTGGTGTGTAACACTAAAAGATTTTCCAAGGTTGAGCCATCCTTGCATCCCAGGGACATTGTACTTGGTCCTGATACATGATGCTTTTAATACAATGTTAAAGTTGGTTTTCTATTATTTTGCTGAAGCTTTATTTATTTATTTTTTTTGTACTGGGGTTCGAACTCACAACCACGTGCTTGCAAGGCAGGCACTTATGCAGCTGAGCTAAATCCCCAGCCCTTGCTGAAGATTTTTTGTTCCTATTTCATCTGGTATATTAGCTCCTTTGTCTGTGGTAGCAGCATAATACTGGCTCTGTAAGATCAATTTGGAATTAAGCACTTCTCTTCAGTTTCTTGAAATAATTTAAGGATTGGCTTAAATTCTCTAAATTGTTGGCAGAATACACCAGTGAAGCCATCTGGTTATTGGATTTTATCTTTTAGAAGTATTTTTATTCTTGATTTAATCTCCATATAAAACATAGGTCTGCTCAGATTTTGTAACTTTTCACTTTTGGTAAATTTTATATTTCTAGAAATTTATCCTTTTCTTTCCCTCTGTGTTACCCTGTTTATAGGTATAAGTGCTCATAGTATCTCTGTCTTATAAGGACATGTGATAAATTTTAGAACATATTTGAGTAATCCATGGCAAGATCTTCAATGTAGTTATGTTTGTAATATTGCTTTGAATCATACAGTAATGCAAGTTCCAGCAGTTAGGACTTGAATAAATTATGAGCCAGTCTTCAATCTTTACTGTGCTGTTTTCTTTAAGTTTATGCTCATTATATGCAATGTAAATCAGATAAAATTTTCTAAATAAAAAATTGAATTGATAATAAACAGGAAACTATAAGCACCCAAAGCCAGAGACAGCTGAGGCCAGCTGGAAACAGAGCGATAAACAATAGCAGAACCCTTCATCTCTCTTTGCTTTATCTCTTTTCCTTGTTCTTTCCTATCCATTCTCTCTGTCTCTCTCTCTGTCTCTCTCTCTTCCTTCCCCTCTCCCTCTCTCTTTCCCTTTCTTTTTCACTCTGTGTCTCTGGCCAGCAGATCACAATGTTTCTCAGTTTGTTTCCGTAAGAAGCTAACATGCGTTTGTGCAGCCAACAATCACAAGATGTAAGAAGAAAGCTATTGTTTAGCATGAAAATCTCATCACATTTAAAAAGACTGGTCCTCTTCAGCCTTTTAAGTAAGCAAAGGAAACATAAGTGTTCAATAACTAGAAAAGTTTTGGGGCAGATATTTCTATAGATGCTCTCTGTAACTTTATTCTTTAAAAAAGTCCTTTTTAAGATTATAGTAACTCAGGAAAAATTTCTCATAATTGATCATAGAATTTCACATAAAACTATTCTTTTTTTAGGGCAGGGGGTTTAGCTCAGCAGGCATTAGTACCTGCTTGGCAAATGCAAAGTCATGAGTTCAATCCCTGGTACAAAAAACAAACAAACAAACAACCCAAACTATTTTTTTTTCCTATTTCATAAACCTATAGGTTTTTTTGTTTTGTTTTGTTTTGTTTGGTTTGGTTACCAATCATCAATCTCGTGACCTTGTGCTTGCCAGGTATATAAAACTATTCTTGAAAGATAAAGTAGGTCAGGATTTTTTTTCTTTTTCTTTGAATGAGAACATTGAATTTCAGAATGATTACATAGCCTGTAAAATGTTTATCATGGTGTTCTGATAATAAAATTATTCTTATTTTCTTCAAGAGATTGTATTAAAATAGGCTAATGTTTTGTTTCTGTTATAAGTCGGAAGTTATCCTGAAGAAGCTCTTTAAAACTCCCTTCATTCCATTTTATTTCCTAAAATGGGGATTAAAATCCTAAGCCACAGATTTATGTTTAAATTTAAATGAGATAATTTATGTAAAAGCCTCTTTAAAGTTGGTACTAAAATCTAAATAAATTTCAGACAATCTAACTTCAATTATTTATATTCCTTTTGTTTGAACTATACTATTTTAAATGGATTACATTTTTAAATAGCCCATGATAATTATTTAGCCTGTTCACTAAGAATTAAAGTTATTCACTAAGATTGAAAGTTTCAACTTAAGTGTTAATTATTGAGATATGCACTGTTACTTAGTGTTGGAGGAGAACATTTTTCAGGACAGATATCTTGGTTATTGACATGGACAGAGAACATTCCAAGAGATCTCAAGTTCTAGATGAAACTTGCCTGATTACACTGGTGAATGCTTAGACTATCTCTCAAGTGGGATTTCTTCAATGAATTTTTCTTGCCAGGAGATAAAGTCAACCTCTCTATATAACAGTGATTGGAGAGCAAAACGGAGTATGGGGAATAAGAAGATGACAGCCAGTGTCACAGGTACTATTATGAAAAGATGATATAGAAAATACTTTATTAATAGCTGCACAATGCACAATTCTACATTTAGTGCAAATTTTGAAATGGTAGGGGATATTTCTCTACAAAATTCATCAACATTAGCCACATTGCTTAGTGCTGTTTCCCACCACCTGCTGTTTTTGTTGCATGTGCACATTAGATAAATTCAGAAATTTTTGTGAGATTAGTTAATGCATGTTAGACTTTATTAATTACTCCTTTTCTCCATAAAATACTCTGCTCTCACATCTCTTCTTTTATTTCTTTGAAATATTCATTTAAATGGATTTCAGGTGCTTAGTTACTTTTCTTGTTGCTGAGAGAAAATACCCAACACCCACAAATGAGAGGGAGAAGTCAGTTTACCTAAGAGTTTGTAGGGTTTAGTCCACAATCAGCAGCCTCCAAAGCAGGGTGGCATGGCAGACAGGCATCTCAAGGAACAAGAGTTCATGGTGGGGAGTAACTAGCAAAACAACAAAGGACAAAGGATGACCACAGCTCCCTATCCCGTATCTTGTTCAGGCTACTTATGGTGGGTAGCACTCACACTCTTCCTTAATCCTGGAGTCCTCAATCCAGCATTACACCATGAATCAATTCCAACATCATACACCCTGGATTCAGCCACCTCTGAAAAGTTTCCACCTATGACTGCATGAGGCTTTGGGGGGATATCTAGACACAAGCCATAACTGGTACTTTGCAATTTTTGTCTGTGAATTTATCTGCAGCACAAATTAATCATATATGTTTGTATTTCACATGCCTGAGACTCAAAGATCAGCATACTTACAGCATCCCTTTGGGTCATTATTTGTATTGGTTTCTATTTTCTGGCAGTTAAAGCTTAGGCAGATCACCTTGAACGAATAAGGATTTAACTGCTCAAGATTACTGGGACTCACTGGAAACTCCAAACCTCCTCTTTTGGGGCAGAATTTCCAATCTATTATTTGTCTTCTCAGCATGGCGAGACTGTCGAAATTACACCTCAGCTTTTGAGCAGATTTTTCCTCCCTTTTCCCCTCCTTTCTTGCTTATTTACCTTGTCTTTTTCCTATCTTCCTTTTTTCCTTTTTAAGTAAAATATATTTCCATCATTTTTCCATCTTGATTCTGTGCATTCATGTTTAATATATATCACTTTTAAGACACATGGTTAAAATTATTTGTGTAAATCTTATGTAAATAGATTTATTTTGTTACTTTTAATTCTAGTATATAATTTATTCAAATATGAACTTTATATGACATAATTATGTTCTAAGTGAAAGAATGAATACTTGTAAACATCACACAATTGAAAAACCAATACTTCATCTCATGTGTTTGAACCTATTTTATGGCTATCTGAGTCTCATTTCCTTGTTTTGCCTTTGTGTTTTGTTCCTTCCATAGTGGTCCATATAGGATATTCAGCTGAAGTTTTGACATTAGAAGTCACTTAGTTTTAAAAGAAAATTGAGAACTTTCAAACCTTTATTGAAACTGAACAGTAGGTTAATGTTTCAGATTTCTACATGAAAAGTTTCTATTTATCAAAATTTCCTCAAAATGTTTTTGTATTTCTCCTAACATTGTTAAAGCATCATCTAATTAGAAATTAAATGAAGAGTAATTTACAACTGTTCCCAAATTACTCCATGAAAAGCAATTATTGTTAGTGCTTTGAATGATGTGTTTTAAAGCAGCTTGAGGAAAGGAAATGTAAAAGAACATACATTCTAGCTGCATTAAGACATGAGCGATATTTTCTCTCAAAAAAAATTCTTTTTACCTCCTGCAGTTGCTGTGGCAACCAGCTACGTGCATGTGTAACCTGACAGCACCACTCCCAGCTGTACCGAGTATTTGTCTTTCTTTCCTGAAAGCTTTCTGTCTCTACTTAACAGTGATATCGATAGATAACCATCCTGAAGTTTTCAAAATCAGAGTGTGTGAGATAGTTGGCATTTTGCCAAGACAGCCTTTGACCAATGGGAATGAAAGTCAGTGGATTAAAACCCATCTTCTGTTTCTTGGATAGACAACTGTGAGATAGGTTTTATAAGAATCATCAAGATGTCCACACTGGTAGCTTAACTGTGCCATCTTTTGCAGGGTTTTACTTCTATCAGCCTTAACATTTTTGTCTCTCCATCTCTATTTTGTAAAGTCATTTCCCTCACTCAAAAAAATAATCTTTACACAAAACTCTTCTCTAGTTTTACTTTTTAATTGATGATAGACTATTGCCTACAGCACAGCATACATAGATTATTTTTATAGTCACCAAAATATTTTAAATATGAAAAATGCACTTTGACAAATTTAAATAATAATTTTAAGGTAATAACTATAAAGGTTGGATTAAATCTGTGTGATCAAAGTAGTTGCTGAAGCAGTTGTCTAAATACAAGTTAATCTATGGATTTGCTTGTGTGTATTAGAATTGTTTTCATATAAATTTATCAGTAAAATTGCTAAGTCAAATTAGCTTAAAACTGCATTTTTAACTGAACTAGCATTGATTTTAAACCCATGACCTGCTTGTAATGCCTTAAGCACAGAAACAGATGATATAAAAAATTAATACCCCACTTTAAAAATTTTATTCTTTAATGGAAAAGACATGCAAATAAAGAGGACATGCAAAATAAAGTATGACAAGGGCCCTTGTAAAGGTAGAGGGGGCTTTGGAGTCACCAAAGAAACACACATACAGACATTAGAAAAGATTTGTGAGATAAAGTGTTATTTTCATAGTATGATGAAAGCTCACAATCATAAGATCATTTTTTTAGAGTTTGCTATGTGTTTGTAGGGATAATAGTTTACTTACATAATGGAATCAATTAACTTCTCAATTGACAAATGCAGAAGTTCAAAGACTTCCCCAGGTATGAACATGATTCATCCAAGTGGAAAATAAGGAATATAATAACAGGTTCAGGCAGAGTCTACATAGATGCAAAAGTTTGGGAAAACATGCTACATAGAGGAGCTGCTTACAGCTGTTCCTGAGATTAGAAGTCAGTTGGACGCTCAGAGATGGAGGCAGAGGGAAAACCCGTAAAGGGCCATGTGTGTCATATTAAATAGGTTAAAAATTCTGTGAAAAAGTCATTTCTGTGTGTCTGGGAGATCACCAGGTAATTAATTATGGAGCTATGAGACAACATTCTATGAGACACAAAGACACATTTTTTTTTTTTTGCTACACATTAATCTATTTTCCCTCAACTCAAAACCGCGGTTTATATATTCCTTAATAATTGTGGGCTTGGAGTGCTAAAACCTCAATTCCTGCTTTTTCAGTTGGTTCCCTGTTCGGTTTCCCAGTGAAGCACAGAGAGGGACAGGCTGGGAGGTTTAAAAGGGGACTGTCACCTCCTGCTTTTGGTGTTGCCAGCCATGCCTCTTCACCTCTGCACAAATGGTTGCTTTCATTCTCTAGCTTTGGTCACTGCCCTAAGAATCCAGTTCTTTGTGATGAAGATTAAAATTAAGGCCAAGGCAGTAGATACTTCATGCCAAAAATTTAGTGTTGGAATGAAATTAGATATTTTTTTTTCCTTACAGGTTAAGAAAATCAGTTTAACTTGTGGAAATCTATTAGTTCTGGAAAGCTCAAGCAAGTTCATCATGTTTCAGTAGGGGTACAGCAATATAAGATGTTGACACATTTACTCACTCATGTATTCACTCAAAACTGACAGCCTCAGTGTGCAGAACACAGAGGCTACGCGGACACAGCCAAGGGCAGATAAAAATCCTTCCTTCTCTTGCTCATCTGATGTTTCATTGCACAGAGAGACAATAAAAGCATTAAATTAGACCCCTTTCTATAGGGAAAAAATGTTGTCAAGATAATGAAAAGGAACAATAGGTTAAAATTTGTATCTGCTTGTGCTGCATTTGGCTTTAAATTGTTGTAAATGCAAAGAAATCATGAGACCACTCATGCTTTGCCTTATAAGAAAGTGGAACGCAGTTGATTCAGGATGATGGTGACAGCTCTGTAATGTCATCAAGATTCAGGCTACTGTAAACCATCACTTTCTACCACTGTTTCTTATGTTGGCTATTGGTTCTCAGATATGTCCACTTGACTACACTGTGGTTCCTGCACTTACACACAACACATTCTCACGCCACCAAGTTAAGCAAAAGGGAAAAATAGGGGCAAAAGTCTAAGTGTGACTCTTAACTCTTTGGGTAGAATGTTGGTAGTAGGGGAAGAATGAGAATACCTGTGAGTTTGCATCTGTACTGTGCATGGTTGGTAAAATATGACTGTGCATACAGGAATGTATTAAAAATTTCTAAATGATTTTTAGTGCTTTTTTAAACAAAGCATTAACTTGACAATTAATATTTTTTCTTAGAATATTTTGTGAACAGTGGCTGAATCATAGAGGATAATAGATATTAATAACCTTCCAAAGTCATGATTACTGCACTAATAGTGGTGACGAGATTTATATAAGTGCTAAAGAAGCTGGCAAAATCACAAGGCTGAGAATTCATTTCTGTATGGGAGGTAGCACTGTGGGAAGTAGAAATATCCTCAGAAAAGTGACCTTCTGATTCTGATTATCTGGATAACCTTGCATTTGGGGATGAATAGTACTTTTTATCATACTGTCTTTCTGTAAATGAGTAAAATTAAACTTGTCACTCAAGGGTACTATAGGATTTAATCACTTAATATTAGATAAAGTTCTCTGAGATTCTTAAGCAAAGATATTATTGCACATGCAAAATGTTATCAGGACACAATTTTAGCATCATGCTGAGCTCTAAGAAATAACACTGCAGAGATATTATAATATAGATGTCTGTCCTATAAAATAATGATAGTAATTATGATGTATTTCAATATATATTAAAGAAAATCAAAGGACATATAATAATACTAGCAATTGAAATTTTAATAAAAATACCATCTAACACTTATTTGTGATAGTGAGTAATGTTATAATATTTTAGATATGCAATTTATTTAGAAATAACCTCAGGTACATCTGTTATCGGTCAATGATTGATTTCGCAATAGTATTTGGAAAATTTGAAACATGTCAAATTTCAAAGCCTTTTGGAATGAATTTATTTCTGTTATAGACCTCTACGTAAAACTTTTATTTGTACATGGATACATAATCATTATTACAAATACATGTTTATAAAACTCAAAATGTATACATTTAGAAGCAAAAACTGTATCTAAATAAAACTTTAGAATAGCCAAGCAAATATTTATTTCTTGCAGCACTTGAGATAAACTTCACCAGGGATGAAATATTCTACCCATGATCAAAGACTTTGGGAAAATGAAAGAAAAACTGGTGGAAGCAATGATTCTCTACCCCTGCCTCAGTCCACAGGGATTCCCTGCATGCTAACTGTATTCATAATGATTTCTGCAGGGTTTGAAAGCTTAATAAGCAAGAGTACACCCATATTTTATGCCTATGGTGACTAAGTACCTGTATGTATACAGATGATTACAAATGTATCATTTCCAACCCCTATTTCCAGAGAAAAATATCTCTTTTTCGCTGGCAATTTGAAGAGCTCTGTTGTGTAGTGCTGTACAGTGAATTACAATAAAACATTGAAGTACAAAAACATATCTCTTGCTAATGCTGCTATGAACCATGCTGTTTCTCAGTGAGTGCTTGACATTTATGTATCTATGGCACATAGATGTTCTACAAGGCTAGATGCTAGGAGAAAATACACCCACTAGGTAATCATGTATATTCTCTCTTCTGTTTATAAAGAGAAGTGACATAGTATTATTAGGTCTTGCTGTTGTGATCCAGAAAACACACATTTACATCAGAAATACTCAGTATAACCATCACTGCTTGTGTACACTCCCCGGGCCTCAAACTTTGGATTGATTTAAATCTATCAGAGACTTAACAGTCTGAGTCATTATTTTTCATTTGATTTTTTTTTTCCACAGAGATTTATAATTCTTATTGCCAAGCACTATCTAGGCACTGGAGATTGGCAAATTATATACTCATAACCAGAGACATTGCAGTGCTTTAGAAGGACAGATTATTTGTATTTGTTCCTTGGTATTTTTTTAGAATCAAGAATATAAGAGAAATATATCAAAATGTTCACAAAATAGAAAAGGAAAAAATTGTTTCCTCATGTATACTTATTTGTTTTTCTCTAGAAATATATGATCATGAAGTAAAAATATGACCTAAATCTGATCACTGGACCAAAACTATGTCAACCTGAGAAAATAATTTAAAAATATAAACTCATCAAATTCGAAGCTATGTCTTATGTTTTAAATCAAACCTTGCCATCTTTTTACCTTTGACTTGCATTTGACACATAAATATGCTTGGTTTTGTCCCTGCTTTAGAGGATTTTCTCCTTCATTGCCTACAAGATTCACAGGAAATTACAACACCCAGCTTTGTGTCTCAGGCCATCTGACTTGGTGTTTTATATAGGAAGTGATCTCCTGGCCCAAACAGAAACTGCTGTATGTGGACATTGCTCATGATTCCCACACTGTGGAGGGGTGGCTGAGCTTTGGCAGAACCGCAGGTCAGTGAACTCCTTAGGACTCGAGCAAGGCCAGGCCAGCAGTTGTCTGGCTTTGGTGGTCCTCTCTGGTGACTAGAGCACAGATAGCTCTGAGAATGGTTCGCTTTCAGTGTTCTCAGCAAAATACAAGACCTTTCACTTTTGATTCTGTCATACGCTTCCCCCTTTATATTGTGTATAAATAAACAGACCTTGCTGGGTTGTCGCTGCCTTTCTCCAGAGTGGTCATGTCCCACCTAGTTCTGCTTTCCTTTTAGTATGTGTCTAGCTTTTTTCTTAATCTCCTGTCACCCCACTAGCTGAATGGGAATTCTGTGACTTCCCATTCAATCCTAACCTGATTCCCTCTGTTCATTTATATCCTCTGCTCAAGTTTAAGACATGCCTGTGTTTTCACTCAATGCATGTTTAATTATATATCTCAAGTTCTATTGAGATCTTTTGGTATGTTAACAGTGGTTACCATTTTGAGCACTATCTATGTTAAGAGGCAGAAGACTGTGTGTAAAGTAGGACACAGTAAACCTTGAGTGTTT
Organism: Hydrochoerus hydrochaeris; assembly: GCA_004027455.1. Taxonomy (NCBI): domain Eukaryota; kingdom Metazoa; phylum Chordata; class Mammalia; order Rodentia; family Hydrochaeridae; genus Hydrochoerus; species Hydrochoerus hydrochaeris. The sequence goes on along the minus strand of PVLA01001825.1, from coordinate 56,388 downwards.
GTGGATCCCATGGTCTCTGTCACAGCCAACTGGCTCTGCAAAAGCAGCCACAGACAGTGCACAAGCAGTGGGTACAATTGTTTCAAATTAAAAATTTAATTACAAATTTGCAAATCAAATGTACATTGAAACTTGAATTTCATATAATTTTCATGTGTCACAAAGTCTTATTCTTTTGACTTCTAGTTAATTGTTTAAAAATGCTAGGCTAGACCCATATTGTGAAATGAAATCAGTCAGACACAGCAATTTAAATATTGCATGGTCTCTCTAGTGTAAGACAGTTAAAATATCCATGACTTAAAGAATAAAATAAAGAAAGGTGGTGAACGATAGGGACCCAGACTTTTTAGAGATGGAATAGGAGATCAGGGAAAGGAGGAAAGGGAGTATGGGAGAAAAAGGGAATAAAAAAATATCTGTGTGTGTGTGTGTTTAAAATGAATGTAAGTATTATGTATCGCAAACATATAGCAATTTTTCGAAACGAAAGGGGAAAATAAAACATAGAGCTAGGGCTGTAACTCATTGACACCGTCCTTGCCTAACATTTATAGGCTCCGGTTTGATCCCCAACACCGCAGAAAGCAAAATAAATACATAAAAATATAAAACACCATTCTACTGTATCATATATATATATATATATATATATATATATATATATATATATATCCTACAAAATTATATTGAAACTCTAAACCCAGTGTGATTGTACCTGGGGACCGAGTCTTGAGGAAGTAATTTATGTTGCTGAGATGCTAAGGGTGCAATTCTACCAGTCTGGACCATTGGTAAGGCCACACAGCTGACCCAGACATTACTGGTTTGCTGAGCACTGATTGTAAGAAACACGTACCAGCTAGGATTTGGCCTTTGAGCTCTCGATGACCGACTCTCCATCTGGGTGCCAGTATTCTTTGTTCTGTTCCTCAGAATCTTTTTTTGCAGGGGTACCAGGAATCAAACTCAGGACCTTGTACTTGCTGTTAAGCTATGTCCTTGGCCTTCCTCAGAATCTTAAGAATACTATTATTTTATTTTATTGTGAGAGAGGTAAACTTATCTAATGCTGTTAAGCAAGTCAGTGTTGAACCAGATCTAGAGAGAGGAAAGACTGAATATTTTTCTCCTGCAACTCTGAATTTTTTTGGTTAGAATGCAGTGAGACTTTTAAGGGTATACTGTGCAATCAGTAAAACAATTAGCTATTGGTTAAAAATTAATACGAACTGAAAGTGTTTCCCTCCAATGTCCAACTTCCTGTTCTCTCCTATCCTTTATCTTTTAGGCAGCATTTCAATGTATACAGTTGTTTCTCGAACCAGATAGGTTCTTTGAAGTCAAGCCTTTATATTTCTCCTTGGCAGCTTTTTTCATATTAGAATGCCTTACTTAAGATACCATCCAGGCATATTACCCAATCTGTGGTCCACAGAAGACTCTGTCCTTATTACTATTATTCAGGCCATTTGTGGTATGTGTGTGAGTATATTGTTTACTTAATCTTTCCTGTGTAGGAGTCTTAGTTATCTGACATGACCACCAAGAATCTTCAGTGCTTACATCTTTCAAGACCAATCACTTAAAAATCCATCTCACGTGACGCTCAAGAAAGGCAGGAATAAAACTGCCTTTTGTTATGGATACACTTTTCCCTTTAAAAATTGCCAAACCCAATGTTTCTTCGTTGACGTTATTTCAAGGGAAGGATAAATGGACTATGAACCAAACAATTTCACTCACTGCTATAGAACCAACATGAAGTAGCCACTGTCTGGCAGAAAGAAATAGAAATCTTTTTGAAATTTGCTCTTTTATCCTCAGTTGAGACAGCTGGCTTGCTTATTTCTTATAGTCAACCAGAAGAAATGAATAGTTCACATCAGTGCTGCACTCTCAGCTGTGTTATTTTAAGAGCTACAAGTTGGGCAGGGGGTCCCTTCTTTCCTTTCTCTAAGCACAAAACACCTCTGCTTCTCATGAAAAGAGAGAGGCTTAGCTAATTGTGAAGCTACCTGGATTAGCCAGGCCAAGAAAGGAGTCAATGGTTCTGCCACTAATGATTGCATTTCTTTTTAAAAATTATTCTTAAAATGCTTCCTAAGGAATAATTGGATAGCATCTTACAGCAGCGCTCCATCTGTGGGTTCAAGTCATTTACGACTCAAAAGAAGTAAATGGAAAAGCTACTTTCAATAAGGCACTTGAAACTTTTTTTCACTAAATCTTCTCAGATTTATATTAGGTCATGGTTTGAGTGATAGAAGGTGGGATTCAATTTAAAATGAAAGAACAATTGGGCAGCATTTGTGGATCATTTCAGAAAAATGAGTCTCTGTTTGTGAGGCAGAAGGTTTGCCCAGGTTTGTGTAATCAGATTATTTTTCCCTTCAGCAAGCCTAGCAGCATGCTGGGAAAGCCCAGAAAAGGCAAGATTGTTCTGACCTTGCCATAGGATTTATATTCCCAATAGAAGTTTATGAACCTGGAAGCAGAAAAGTCATTCATTAGCAGAGCACAGATACCTGTAGTCTTCACTCTGACATACTGTATATGGACTTTCTTGAAAAATGCCTGTTACTGAGTAACAAGAAATGATAACTAATGAGTTATAAGAGCATCAATGTCCAATAATGAGAAATTAACCTACTATATGACACAACCAAGTGAGCAAACACAAGGAGAGTAATGGAAGCTGCTGTGGATGGATTGATAAGAAAAGTAAATTGAAATCATAAATTTATGACAAGAATGTTTGCCAGCTGTACCTCAGACAAAGGATGACTATTGGGAACATACAAAGAACTAAAAAAAAAAAAAAAATCAGTCCTCCCAGACTTAAAGACCTAATCCAAAAATGGACATCTGAGGTGAATACACACTTCTCAGATGAAGAAATATGAATAGCAAATAAATATGCAAAAACTTTCAACAACTTTGGTCATTGGAGAGATGCAAGTTGAAACAACACTGAGATTCCACCTCACCCCAGAAAAAATGGCTATTATCAAAAAATCAAGCAATAACAAATGCTGGAGGGGCTGTGGGGAAAAAGGAACCCTTCTCCACTGTTGGTGAGAATGCAGACTGGTGCAACCACTGTGGAAATCACTGTGAAGATTCCTAAAAAACTAGAACAAGAGGTCCCACTCAATTTAGCTATTCCCCTTCTGGGTATATTCCCAAAAGAATTAAAAATATGGTACCACAACGATGTATGTGCACCCAAATTTATAGAAGCAAAATTTATATCCTGATATTGGATGCAACTGAAATGCCCATTTTCTGATGAATGGATAAAAAAGATGTGGTATTTTTATTTATCCAAAAAGAAGGATAAACTGGAGACTTTTATAGGTAAATGGATGCAAGTTGAGACAATACTCCTTAGTGAGATAAATAGGACACACATGTAATCATCATATTATCTCAGTGCAAGAAACTGAAACAACATATGTATATTTATGTATATACATATAAAATAGTTAAGATAGTTATACTATTATTTTCTCTGAGTTCACTGAGGAGAAAGATTTGTGCTGGTATTGTTTGGACAATTGAATGCAGATGTGCTCTGGGTGAATGATTTGGGGATAAAAATGCACAGTGTATGTACCATTTGCCCCCTGATTGACATGTTTTGAAAATTTGTTTTAGTTTTTTTCTCTTTTGTTTTCTTTTTCTCCTTGAAATAAAATGGATTTGGAAAAGATAACTAAATCTATGACAAGATGAAGTGAACATACATGATAGAATCTCCTTTATATATACTATATCATATAAATATATTCAAATTTAATTATATTTAATTGCATAATTTTATATTTAAATATGTTTATTCCATATTTTGATAGAAATAGCTTGTGTCCAGTTACATAAATATAGATATTCATATTTTCCATTCAATACCTTATTCATATCTATAGACAGAAATGTTGTATATAAGTGTGCACCTCAGTTGGTTGCTCTTGAGAAGGAAGTGGGGGTGTCTCTCTGGGAGAGTTGGGGAGCTCAGCTTTTAGGAATAATGTTGGGAGGGTATGTAATGGGGTTCCATTGGATTATGTTTTTACTTATGCATTGTTTGATGCTTGCCTGAAATGTGGAATTTTTTTCTAACAAAAATTTCTTGAAAAAGTTTAAAAACATAAGGAAGAAGCGCTGCTCACATGCTGTTTTTAAAAGAATTCCTGGCAGGGAAGGAAGTGGGGTCAACATTTGGAGAAGGTAGGAGGAAGCATGTGTCCCCTCCACAAAAGTCTCAGAGCAGACTTTCCATTCTGAGAAGACAAGGCCATGGCTAACCCCTGGTTAGAGAAATTATTAAACAATTATTACCAATCTTTAACCTCAGTCATCATATGAATTATCTCCTTATTCATCTCAAATACTCTTGTATGTGTTGACAAATAAAAACAAAATTTATACTTTAATGTCTAGCATACAGATTCAGTATGTTGAGGAAACACTGTATTCTCTTCAATGAAGTAAAATACCCAAGGAGGTTTGTTTTTCTTTTCTTTTATTGTATTTTATAATTGTTTTTCCATTTTTATGTATGTGGGTTATAAGGATATAAATCCATTTAAACCTGTTAAATTTGAAACTAACTATTAATGGCTTCAACAATAGCAATGGAAATTTCTGGCAGAAAACAATCTGTGATTGTAGACTAGAACACCATAACTTATCCATGCATTCTGAGTCATAATCTCCCATTCTTATGGCCGTAATTGGCATGGAGAACATTAAAGGGTCTCCAACCTATTCTGATAAATTGTTGAATCATAGTTTTTCTCAGCTAAATAATTAAAAATGTTTCACATGCCAAACATAATTTTGTAGATACTAAGTATTAAACCTTAGTATAACTAGACCCTGCTTAGCTATGTAAAAATTTTTTCCACTTAGTCATTTTAGTTATGACTGTGTGGTGTAATTTATCAAAAGCACAATGAGAGGTTATCAAACTCTCATTTCAGTATAAGAAAGGGGAACATTACCCTCAAGAGATAAATCTTTCATTAAACTTTACAAAGACCTAAAGCAGGTTCTACCTCATGCATCATTTCTGTTCTTTTAGAATGCACCAGCTGCCCATGCTTAGAAAGTTGCACAGGACAGACAGCCAAAGCACAGGGTGGATGGCTGGTTAAATGATTAAACTTCTGTTCCACCTTTTGCACATTCATTCACCTTAGAAAAGTATTATTTAATCAGTTATATTTAGAGATAAATTTGGATATTGTGCTGAACTATTAAATTCTATCATTATTTTTTTAAATACGTTAAAATTCTCTTTTGTAAAAACCATGTTTTAGAAAAAAGAAAAGCCACACAACTTCGCTTACATTTTCATTGAAAAATATCTTGTTTAATGGTAGCATTTTTGTAACATGTGAATAGCCAATTTGACATTTCTTTGTAATCTTAATACATGAGCAGGGCCTTATTATTGTTGTTGTTGTTGTTATTATTATTATTATTGTTATTTGGTGGTACTATGGATTGAACCCAGGACTCTACCACTAAACCACATCCTCATCCCTCATTATTTTTCTTTATATCCACTCTTACTTTCTTAAGAATGGTCATTGCTATCTGAAATTCTCCTTTTTTTCATTGATGTTTGTCCTTTTTAACTCCCCCTCCCAACCCATAAGCTCTTTGAGAGCAGGGACTTTACACCACCTGGTTCAGAGGAAAGCAGAACGCCTGTGCATTAGTGCTGAGTGTTTTGTTGCTAAGACAAACTACTTGAAATAAACAATCTTTAAGATGGAAAAATTGATTTGGTGAAAAATTTCACAGTTTTCAGGCCAAGGCACAATAAATTGCTACCACACACCTAAAATAATGTAACAGTTAAAATCAAAGACACAAAGTTTGATGAATATTAAACCACTGATTACATGGCCTTGACCGATTTACCTGTTCATTAATTAAAGACTTAGTTTCAAAAAGCCCCAGAAGATAAACACTATAGATACTCCTTCAGAGGATGTTTTAAAGTCGTCTCCATCTGATTACTTTAATTATTTAAACAATATGGAAAGAAATTTGTACATTTTTAAAAATTTTATTTAAAGAGAAAAAAAAAGCAAAACAGAAAAAAGGGTAGCAACAATATAGAATTCCAAAGGAAAAAAAAGATAAAAAGAAAACCGCTAAGAAATCACTACTTGATAAATTACATATTGTCATCTTGGATATAGTTGTTCAAGTTACAAAATTAAAAGATACATAGTAGACATTCAACCAATGAGACTGCGAACAGTTTGGTTCAATGATCTAACAAAGATTCAGCAATATGGTCATCTATTTTACACACTCAAACGTACATGCAGTCATATCCCTTAGAGTACTTTCTTTTCCTCTCTTTTTTACAATAGCAATTACACATTTTGGGTTTTATTACTCCTACATTTCTTATTAATTTTTATACTAGAGACACAATGTGATATTTATAAATATGATTCTTACTTATTTCACTAATAAGGATAGTCTCAAGTTGTCTCCATTTACCTATGAAGGCCTCAAGATCATCCTTTTATATGGCTGAGTAATATTCCATTGTATAAAAATACCACATCTTTTTCATCCACTCTGCGGTTGATGGGCATCTTGGTTGTTTCCAAGATTTAGCTGTTACAAATTGCGCTTCTATGAACATGGGTGCACATATATCACTGCGATATGACCTTTTCAGTTCTTCTGGGAAAATACCCAGGAGAGGAATAGCTGGATTGAATGGAGCTTCCAATCCTAGTCTTCTGGAAGTCAGGACGGGCAGGGGTGGGGCTTGGTCCTGTCTGCATCAGTGCTGAGCAGATGACCTGGCAGTTTTCTATGCTACCACCTCCTGGAGCCTCGGCATCCTCAAATGGTCCCTTCACAGAGTCCCAGGGCCCCAGCTGATTGTGCAGGATGACCAAGTGGTCTCCTGATTTCATCACCCTTTTGCAGTTGCATGAGAAGGCATCACCCAGGAGGCCACACAGCCGTCCTCTGCCTCGGTGTGGACTGCAGAGGAAGCAGATGGCCGCTGCTGGGCTCTGTGGGCAGCCTGGAGGGTGACTCATGGTGGCATATCAAGGGAGCTCAGCAGGCTCCAAAACCATCTTTGGTCACTTTGCAGGGGCGGCAGTAAACAACCTCCCACCAGGTAGGTAGAGCAGAGTCAGGCTGTCAGGGAGCCACGAGTTGAGCTCCTGGCCTCTGTCTGACCTGGTCTGAGTTGCCCTGAATCAGCCTGGCCTGGCCTGAGAAGACACACAGGGCACCCAGGTCCAGGCTCTGCAGGCTTATGGAGCACTCTGGGGACCTGCACTGAGCCCCGTGTGCTGCGGGACTCGGAGGGAGGGAGGCCTGCGACCCTCTGATGTGGGAACAGCGCATCCTGTTCTTTTGGAAGCCTTCCCTCCCTAGCTATTCAGGAGGCCGGAACCCAGAGTTGGGGTGTCCCAGGGTTCCCAGGGAGGAGCCGCCCCTTGCTTCATGTGGCTTCAGGTGGCTCCAAGAATCGTTTACTTTCCTTGGCCCTCAGGCCGTCATGCTATCTCTGTCTACTCCCCCTGGTGCTTCCGCAGGTGTCTCAGTGGTCCTCCCTTGCTCCTTCTTTTTTTTTTGCCTTTTTGAGACCTCTCGCTATGCAGTTCAGGCTGGCCTTGAGCTCACTTTGTAGACCAGACTGGTCTTGAATTTGCAATGACCCTCCTGCCTCAGCCTCCCAAGTGCTGGGATTACAGGTGTGTGCCCCCATGCCCAGCAATCCCTTCTTATAAGGACATCAGTCATTGGGTTTAGTGCCCATTTTAATCCAATAAAACCTCCTTTCCTGCTATTTACTCCTGCAAAGGCCCTATTCCAAGATAAAATCACAGTCTGAAATTCTAAATGGACTTTCCTGGAGGACATTGTTTAACTCCCTACAGTAGCTTTATCTCCTTTAATCTTTACACACCAAAATTGGACTCGTGGTTTGTACCAAAAACATAAAGCCCTCAAACCTTAAGCAGAGCTATTTTAAATCGGCACAGTCTGCACACACCAGGCCTGGAAGAGGCACAGCAGCTTGTTGTGGTAAAAGCAGACCGAGCCTCAGCCAGAAATGCTTCTTAGGAACAGCTGGGTGGAGGGCTCTTTGGTGGCAGTAGTGTGCTCTGTCACACGTGGGTCCCCCATAGCAGGCAGAGCTGCTCAGCACCCTCTTTAAGAACTTAGCAAGTTCCTGCCCTCAGTTTCCACGTTGGGAAGTGGGGGGCACAACCTCACTGCCTTGCTGGGGTGGGAGAGCGCATCCAGTGCGAGGCACAGTAGGAGTCTCCTGAGGCGCTTTGGACCAAGCCCATTCTCAGCCCAGAACCACAAATCTGCTTGAACTGTCAGCATGGCTATTGCCATACTCCAACCTTTGGTGCTCACCCTCGACTCCACATCCTCCGGAATGGTGGGGGAGGATCGGCAATGGCGGGGTGGCAGTGGGGCAGGGATTGGGTAACAGAGGCTGGGACACGGCACTGGCTCATGAAGATAGCACTCAAGTGGCTCCAAACAGCACAGTGTCATCATCCCGTGGTTGGGCTCCCAGGGGTCAGTGGCATCCAAGGCCCTCTCTGCCCTCATCCTCACCCCGACCACCAGGGTGGGCTCACCAGTTGGGCTCCTTGCTTGGCTCTCTAAGGCCATGGAACCACAGGGTCAGCTGTGAAGCATCTGTGCCTGTCTGGCTGTGGGTGGGGTACATGCTGTGGGCCCCAGTTATTTGCTTTCTGCTTTTCCCCTTATTTAATTGCTTGTCCTACCTGGTGGTTTCTTTCTGATGTTCTGGGGATTGTGGTCATTTTTATCTCCATCTAGTGTTTTTCAACACTCTTTCTAGGGTTGATTTGGTGGATGTAACTTTCTTCAGTTGTTCTTTGTCATGGAAGTATCTTTTTTCTCCATTAAATTTGAATGAAAGTTTTGCTGGGTACATCAGTCTGGGTTGATAGCTGTTTTCTTTCAGGTCCTGAAATACCTCACTCCAAGCTCTTCTTGACTTGAGGGTTTGTGCTGAAAAGTCTGGTGTGAATCTAATGGGCTTTCCTTGATAGGTGAGTTGTGTCTTTTCTCTAATAGTGTTTAGTATTCTGTTTTTATGCTGTATTTCTGAGATTTTAATTATTATGTGTCTGGGTGTGGATTTATGTTGATTGTGCTGTTTGGCATTCTGTATGCCTCACTTATCTGCATATCAGATTTTTCCCCATCTTTGGAAAATTTTCTTCTATTACTATTCTGAATATTTTGGCTATATCATTTGCATTGACTCCTACCTCTTCACTAATGCCTATTAATCTTATAATTTTTCTCGTGACATCATCTTGAGGCTGTTGGATTGCCCTTTCCTGCTGCTATGTTATTTTTAAAAGTTTATGTCACAGGTCTATACTCATAACTTAATGCAAAAAGAAGTCTTGGTTTATTTCTTTATTGGAATAGACAGAGTTAACAGCAAAAATTTAAGCAGAGATTTTTCTGGCTACTATTCATAGAACAGGTAATGGGGTGCCTCTACCCTGGTCAGTCCTAGATTTTAGGGAAGAGTCAGTATTTTTTAAGCTCTGTTGTTAGTTAAGGCAGGTTACTATTATCAAACTCTTCTCCACCACTGGTCTTTGATAGTACACTCAAGCACTATTCAAGAAGAATACAAGTATAGCAACCAATTATTTAGGAGAAAAGCATAAGTAATGCTAATAACAGAGTTCCTTGGCATTTTGTGGTGATTTCATAAGGTATCCTCATGTATGACTCTTGTTTTGTGACCTTTAAGTATCTCGGAGCAGTGACTGTCAGTTCTAAAACGGCAGTCAATATTTGTACTACTCTGGAGCCTTCTACTATTTGGTCAGGTATCATTCACGGATCATGTGAATTTTTTTCCACTTAGTTCTAATTGTAGCCTCACAATCCTCTCAAAATAGCTCTTCAGGCAACTAGTATAAACATTAGATAGAATTGTTGGGGAGATAGAATTTATTTTCCATACCTGATTCGTTTCATATTCTCTAAAGCAGGCAACATGTTACTTTACACATTGCGAACCCTCACTCTATGTTTGATGAGTTACGCTGAACTGAAACAAAATATGCTCAATGAAATTGCAGAGACTTTGTAATTTTAAAAGAAAATAGATATGCAGTGTACAGATATATTTTTGAACCAAAAAGATAAGCAGCTTATATGATTTGAATATAAATTGATCATGTATTCATGTATTGTAGATATTCATTAGTATATCTACAAGCATTTTATGAGTATCAACTCTTCCAGACTTGTCATACAGCAGATATTAAGTTGAGATAAGGAATCTGCTCTTATGCAGTTCACATTCTGGTGAGGTAATAAAAGTGCGCAGTAGAATAATATCTGTGTTATGTTTTGAGAGTGGACTCTGAGAGTTTGTATGCTGGAAGTCTGGTGCCCAGGCATTACCATTAGAGGTAGTTGTTAAGTAGCTAGGCGAGACCCCTGAAGAGATAAATACCACCAGGACCAAGGCAAGGGCATCAAAGTTATCTGTACAGAAGTTGTAACCCACAGCAGAGTCAAAAGTCTAGAAAAATGAGAAAAGAGTATTAGTCACACAACCTGTGTGATGCTTAATTTAAGTCCTATTCAGAATTTAGGGAAGATTGGATTTAACACAAATTGAAATTTAAAGAAGCATGGAAGATCAGCAACTTCATTTCCCTACTTCAAGAGAAGGAAAGAAAAAGGAAGTTTAGCTCTTTCTCTACAATTGCCAGTATTGACTTAATGTATGTTACCTTTGCCATAACACTCTGTGTGTGTGTGTGTGTGTGTGTGTGTGTGTGTATGAGCGTGCACCTGCTTATTCCCCTGCCTGTGTGCATGTGTTGAGCATTTTGAATCAAAGTGTAATATTGCCTCAGAAATAAAATACTTGCACTACTAAAAAATAACTAGATGAGACAACACAGAAATCTCTATCTGAACTTTAAGTGTTATTATGTTTACTCTATGGTATTGCTGCTTGTAGTGTTCAGCATACTTTTCTTTCAAATTGCTGTCTATAAATTAAATAATTAAATGATATTTATCTTTTCATTTATATTGCTTATCATTGTTTGACTTTTTATTTTTTATTAACATCCTTTATTTAGCATTTTCTTTAGGCCAAGCACTACCCTGAGCAAATTTCAATGTATTCATTAGTATATCTACAAGCATTTTATGAGTATCAACTCTTCCAGACTTGTCATACAGCAGATATTAAGTTGAGATAAGGAATCTGCTCTTATGCAGTTCACATTCTGGTGAGGTAATAAAAGTGCGCAGTAGAATAATATCTGTGTTATGTTTTGAGAGTGGACTCTGAGAGTTTGTATGCTGGAAGTCTGGTGCCCAGGCATTACCATTAGAGGTAGTTGTTAAGTAGCTAGGCGAGACCCCTGAAGAGATAAATGTACACTTTTGCCATTTCCTTGCCTACCTCTATTGTAGACTGCACTCATGTTCTTCACAACCAACAGAGTCAACTGACTTCCTGACCAAATCTCCTGCTGCCCATATTTTCTTGGGATAAAGTTTTATCTTTCTGGGATCTTGAAAAACCACACAAATCTGTACCTCTTTGCATTCCTGCTTCACCATGTGATCTTTCTTTCTTGAGTATGTGTCCACCATTGTGAAGCTATCCTGTTGAAGTCCTCACCAGAGCTGGAACTGATACCCTTGAAAGTCCAGAATTGTTTCCTAAATAAACCTTCTTTTTGGTAGAATTTCCTGGTCTTAGGCATTTTGATACAGTGATGGAAAGTGAACTGATCCAAAATGATAGAGCTAGAGATAAGGGCGAGAGAGGAAATGAGCAGGGTAGTTAAAAGGTTGGTAGACAGAACAAAGTAGAGAAGATTGAAGTGGACAATGAAAGCCTCTCTAAACAGGAAACATTTGATCTGGACTCTGAAGAGCAGATGGTAGCATGTGGTTGGTAGGGAGGAATAATAATTTGAACCAAGAGAACAGAAGAAAGAACTGAGCTTAGAGGTTTTGAGCAACAGAAACAGCAGTGTGATGAAGAATGCAGAAAAAAAGCAAAGGGTCTCTGGAATGACATGGAGTTAGGATAAATGGAGCAAAAATGATCTGGAGCCAAGGAAATCATTGGAAATAAATCATTGGAAATAAATGATTTCATTTATTTCCTTGTCCAATAGGAAGCCATTGGTAGGGAAGTTACATAATTTGATTTTCAATCTAGAGAAATAGCTCAAGGGAGGCAGGGCAGAAGTAGAGAATAAACCGGAAGCATTTGCTGTAGACTAGATCTAAGAGAGGCTAGAATGATCAGTTGGGTAGACTTCAAGTGGACAAAACAATGGAATGGAAAACTCCAGTTACCAAAAATTACTTTGAGAACTTTTGCTGTGAAGAAAAACACTGATATTGGAAAGGTGAGGCTGGAGAAGTCATGGATTGAAGAGATGGTCTTTGTTTTTAACATATGACTGATTATTATATGTAAATATAAAGTTGAGAATGACTTTGTGGGATTTGGATTGGAAAACTTTTAGTGTATAGGGCCAGACAGTAAGTATCTTTAACTTCTGTTAGTAAATGCTTTTAGTTTCTGTTGTAACTACTCAGCTTTAGCATTAAAATGTGAGGGCAAACATAGCCTTGAGGTAAACAAATAGGGAAGACCACATTCCAGTGAAACTGTCTATAGAGACACTAATCTTTGAATTTCATATAATTTGGTCTATCATAAAATAATGTTCTTTGTTTTGCTCGTCTGTGTGAAAAAGTAAGAACCTCATACATCCAGGTGTGATCCATGATTTTCTGACCACTGCATGAAGGACAAACGAGATGCTGTAGGAAAAGGGAGAGAGATCCAATCCTCTGTTGTCAATCGTTTTTGTGACATTATAACAAACACCTGAGACAATAAAATGAAAAAGAGAAAAGGTTTATTTGAATCATTGTGTTGGAGATATCTGTATCTGTTCACTTGCACTTACTGCTTTGGCATCTGTCCTAAGAAAGCACCTCATGGTGGGGAATGTGGATCGGAACAAAATAACTGAGAAGTAGATGAAAAGAGGAGGAAACAGTTAGGGTTCCCTAATCCATTTGAAGGCTACAGCCCCCAGTGAGAGACCGCTCACTAGACCCCACCTCAGAATGGACCCAAACTTCCCAACCTTACTACTTTGTGGTTTAAATTCTCAACACGTGGATCACTGGGGAATATTTAAGATCCCAAAGTACCACCTTTCATGAGAATGAGAACAAGGAATTCAGAAAAAAGAGGCAGACTGACTTGAGATTGGCACTGCTCCCTGCCGAAACAGAAGAAGGCTAAGTACGCAATACAGATGTAGCAAATGGGTAAGCTGGGCTGTGAAAAGATGTGGAATTGTTCAGATCTTTGTATTCGTAGGGACAAGTTTAAGTGATATCCTGAACTGAAAGAAATGAGTTAGTAGGAGACTGTGAAAACTGGAGGAGAAAGACAAGATTTACAATAGGGGTTATGTAGAAGGAGGAAATGAACGAGGGAAGTGTATGACTGCAGCAAGCCCAGAGGCCCGTTTCTCTATTTGCCTTTTCTTCCTCTATCTCCCTGCACACACTGCTCTTTGCAGTCAAAGGAGTCAACTGGTGCCCTGATAGTCACACTTATTCTTGGGTTTAAGTTTCATCATCTTGGAATCCTGAAAACCCACAGAAAGTTTCCTCTTGCTGTATCAGCTTATCATTTTCTTCTCTCATCTGTTAAACTCACAGAGTAACAAAGGCTAAGAATTTTTATTATTATGGTATCAGTAGTCGTCGTCATTGTCATATTTTGTGGTACTGAGGATTGAAAACAGGACCTTGGCATTGTGCTAAACTCTTCTCCAAATAGTCTCTGCATGCCTTTAAGTCACATGGGAGGTATGTAGCTTTGCTCAGTGGCAGCATCACAGCCAATGAGGTTTATCTGAGGCACAGTTACTGCTAATTAAAAACTTTGCCTGCATAGGTGAGACTTGAACATGTAATCTCTCTGCCTCAGCCCCTCTCAGGCCTGGGATTACCGCTGTGAACCTGGTTTGTACTATTATGTTTGAACATTTTTTATGACTTATTCCTGTCTTCTCCACTAACCTGTAAGTTCTCTGAGTGATATTTTTACTTCTCATGTCCCATTAAAACCTACTAGGTTATAATCACATAGTCAGAAGTAGAACTTTTTGATTGATTTAGCTTGTCATCAAGCACTATCAGACTAAAAGTTTTTCAATTTTTCCTTGAATTTCCTAAACTATAACTGACACCTAAAAATCTATTATGTCAATAAATAATAAATTTCAGAAATGGCATAAAACAGAGACAATATTAAAAAGTCTTCATAACAGACATTTGGTATTTGGTAAAAATGAACTTAATCATAATTCTATGAATTCATATTAGATGCACTATTATACTTGTAGAAAAGTGTTCATCCTGTCATTTTTTGATTATTTAAGAAGAAAACTTAAAAGGCCAAAAAACTTGTGAAATTCAATAATTAAAGTCAAGCAAATGTTCTACCTTGAGATTAAGGTAATTGGAAATTGAAGACAATTTTGTGAAAGGGAACACTGGTGAGAGCTATGTGGAGGCAGAACTCAGAAGTAAAGAGAAAACACAAGATGCACAAGCTCTTTCCTAGGGGCTTGTTTCTAGCAGTTTCTGTAGCTTTGGAGTTTGGTTTGGTTCTATCCTATTGACCTGCACCATATTTTATTTCTCTCTTGTGACATGGGGTACAGCTGAATCAAAGGAGATGGAAAAAGAAATAATTTTTTTCTTCATGTTCAATATAGACCAGTCCTCAACTGATGGTCTTTCCTTCAGTGAATGTGACAATAATGATGAACTATTAAAATGGACCTATATTCGTTCCTTTCCAGGGAAAATTCTCAAATTGTAGTTATGTTATTAATGGACTCTGTCATAAGCTGTATTGAATTGTATTTCTTTTTCAGGTTTTCCTTTTTCCTTTTCATTTAATAGTCTGATTTATTTTAATGGCTATAATGTATTCTGGCAAAATCCATTTAATTTTGCATTATCTATATTGAATGCCTCTAATAAAAGTATTAATCAAAAAAAAGCATGGGAGAATATCTTGAAAATGATAAATGAGGCTTAGTGTTTGTTTTATGAGTCAGCCCCTTTTTAATAATTTTGCAAATTTATATGAATTAGATAAGAACACTGAAACAGCAGAACGTCCTTCAGTGAAACCACACTGGCCAAAATGGTTATGAGGCAAGATAAATGTTTCCTTTCACTCTGTCTACCTTTTTTTTTTAATGGGTGATTGTAGGAAATGAAAACCAGAAATAGAAACCTAGAAGTTGCTTGTGAGTAGTGGCTACTTTATATAAAACAAAGTTAAATTGTAAAATTATAATTTTAATGGTAAGAATTTTAATTGATATTTCTCATTGATTCATAGCTGATATTTCATATGTACCTTCTTTTTGTTCTCCTGCTTCTGTTTAAGTGGATTGGAATTTAAGGCACCAATAACATAACCAACAGCAACATCCAATAATTATGCACATAAACCCTAACAGATATGCCACTTCTGTTCTAAGAACTTTGTTGGTAATTGATGTCTACCCTTGGATAAAGTGCCTGTACTGGAACTTGAGATACTAACATGGGGAAAAGCAAAGTAGATAGTTTTCTTTAACGCTTCCTACATCATTTCACATGGAAGTTTTAACAGGGTCAGATGTTCTTATCTGTAAGAATTATAATCCCTTGGGTTATAGCTATGCCAGGCAATAAGGTTTTCACATTGTCTCTGAACTTTACTTCCTTTCTTTATAAACATGTTAAAATTTTACAGAAGACATAATTTATAGTGACTGTAATTCTTTTGGAGATATATCAGACTTAAAATAATTTTATTGAACACAAATATTTTCTTAAATGCTTATATATATATATGTGTGTGTGTGTGTGTGTGTGTGTGTAAAACACTTGCTATTTTTAGGTACAGAGAAATCTTAATGTAACTCAATCTTCACACTCCATCTAGAACATCTATTTAAACTTTTGTGTTTGTATTTTTCATGTTCAGCATTTTATGACAAACCTAAGACACTAGACCTGGGATAAAATTTATTGAATGAAGGTAATGGCCCTTCAAAATACTCTGATAGTAGACAAATCATTTTTCCAAGTTTATGATAGAGACATGTCTTCATAGAAGAGTAATCAGGAGTCTGTTGATATGAATTCATAGCTACTCTCCAGATTTGTCCTGATATACTCCTTAGGCTCCTTTAGGGTTAGGGTTGCAATCACAAAAGGATTTCCAAGGGCCTTATTGATATTATTTTTTTAAGTAAAGATTTTTACTTTTAAAGTAATTTATACCAAAATTTATTCCTCCTATCTAACTACACCTTTATATTCAGTCATTGCCTCTCTATATCCTCCCATTCTAACCCTCCTCAGACTCTGGTAACCCCTGTTCCTGGTACCCACTACTCCTACACAGACACATTGTATCTGTAACATCATAATGTTACATCACAAGGTACTTTATAAGTATTTACAATTACAATAAAGCCAAAAAATTAAATTTCACTTTAGTTCCTTTTAATTTTGATATTTGATATTAGGTAGGTAGATTTTGAAAAGGTCTAAAAAGAATGAGAATGTACACTGTAACACATATTTCTTAGAATTTCTATTTTTTAAGTAGAAAATTGTTACTATGTGCTTTTACTTTTTGCAGGATTGTAAAATAATTTTTATCATTAGACATGTATTTTGATAAATTTTCATAATAATCATGTCCAGACGTGTTGCTATGAACACTTTGCTTTCTATAAAACAAACACAAATTAATATATTTATCTACTTTTCTGTTTTTATTTAATTTTGTTTTGTTTACTTTTTTCTAATCTAAAACACTTCTTTGTTTATAAGTCAAAGTAAAAATGAGACAGATTATATTTCTAAGATATGTTTTTAGGATTCTACCTTTTACTTAAAGCAAGTGAGGCCAAATAAAATGTTCAATAGTACAGAAAATACTTTCATATATAACACAATATATGCTCAATCCATACACTAGGAATAATACTTTTTTTAAATTGCTTCTTCTATATTCTTTATACTTGAGAGTCATCTTGTATTTTAGAATATCTTTTGTTTTCTTTATGTTATTGTTTGTTTTGAATAGAATCATGGTAAATATTTCCCAGTTCAGAATATATTTTTGTAGAAGTCATTATATGGATTATTGCTAATATTCTAAAGAAGGAAACATTAGATCTACCTTTTTAATACAGCAAATAATACTGTTGTTTTAATTGGTTCAGATAAATAGCCAGTTAACCTGGTGAAATATTAATTGAATGATTTGACACTATAGAAGCTTGAAATCCCACTACTATATCTGAATCCCATAAGATTTTATTTCCAGTTCAATTTAGCAGCACCTATTGGTGACCTTTGAACAAATCATTGACTGTTCAACAAACTCCAATCAAAATGTCAAATACTATGCTGGACTTTGTTTAAACAAAAATATCAAGCAGTTTTTCTGACTGTTAAAGAAACATAAATTCAAGTTTGGGTAGAATGGTTAAATTTCCCTATCCTCTTCCTCCTTTATGTAATATTCTCTCACTGGCTTTTCATTTTACCAAGCCACACAGATATGGTTAATGATCATAGTAGACCACATGACATTTTATAGCAGGATCTCTGGCCTCAGTAAAGTACACAAGCTCTCTAAAGTAAAAACATTTGCTTACATTCAGGACGTTAATACTCTAGAGGACTTTGCTACCAGTCCTGATATATTGAATTTTCCAAGGAAAATTAGAATGATGGAACTTTGTGTGAAATTGCTTGATTTTTAAACATTGGTAAGTAACTTCAAGATAAACTATCATGCAAATATATATAGATTGATTTCTGGAACCTCTGGGTGTACTATTTCTCTTGGCTCCTTTTAGAAAAATGTTCAGTGGAATTTACTCCATTGTCTTATTTTCTGGAAATCTCTGAGAACTGGAATAGCACAGTCTAAATGAGCTTTAGTGTGTAACCTGTTTCTGCTACACAGCTCCCAGTGATTTTGTTACAGACTGCTCTTATGCTCCGTTTTATTTTATGAGTCTAGATTCTCTAAATACATTTTAAAACCCCAAAGGTTTGCATGAGCTGCAGAAAATACAGACAATTTGGCCTATTGGGAGTACTTGAAGTGTGTGAAGTTAATTTGTTTTTTGCTACTTAATATGTAACTTCTTGAGTTTTATAACTTTGAATAGAGAGTTTTCAGATTTCACTTGAAATGCACACACATGGAGATGCACACATGAACATATTCATAGGTGTTTCAAATCTACATCATGTGGAGCTTAAATTTAACATTGCATTTAATGAGCTACTTAAAGAGTTTTCAAGATTCTTTTCATTGCCAAATGTACTCTCCATGCTACTTTGAGTGATAAATGTTCAGGATTACAGTTGTTGGGGTAATTCTAAAAATATGAAGATGTCTTGATTTTATTTTTGTTGAAGAAAGATTTTTTAAACCATGAAATAATATAACACTCCGTCAAAAATGGATAGACATAAAAATGATTACAATAAATAAAGATTCAAGAGCAGTTTATATAAAATTATAATTCCTATCAGTTCAACTGTGTAGTACCACTGCTAGGTAGAAAACAATGACTATGATATATATATATATATATATATATATATATATACTCCCACTATGTATTTCAGGTTGGCCTTGAACTCACTGTGCAAATTAGGCTGGCCTCAAACTTACAACAGTCTTCCCGCCTCATCCTCTGGGATTATAGGCATGCAGCACCATGCCCAGAAAGGCCTATTTGTTATTCATACAACACTGCTTACCAAAACAGTGAAAGAATCGTGTTGTTCTGTCTTCTTAAAAACAGAGACTGATGTTGCCCATAATTAGACTAATTGCACAGTGAGTGAATGCTATATAATTCAATTAATTCATAAAATAGAAAGATGTTACCAACTGCTTTCATTTTTTTCCCTTCAAAATATGTTGATCTGGAGGATAATTACACTTTTACATTGATTTTAATTGTTTGCTTAGTGTTTGTAATTACTCTTGAAAATAAAGTACTATGGTTAGCAGGAAAACTGAAAGACTAATATGGGAAAAGCATACAGTTCTTTTCGGGACAACATACAATCTCTCCCTTCTCAACATGCGTGTGCTTTCAGTGATGGACCATACAAATTCTGAAGTCAGAGAATCAGGATTTAAATACCACTTAGTAGCTCTGCTGTCTCCTGTAAAAAGCCCTCTAAGCATCAAGTTCTCATCTTTAAATATATGAATACCAGCCTCTTTGCAGGAATGTGGAAATAAAATGGGGTGTGCTACACCCTATACCTACCACATAATAAAGAAAAATACCCATCAATTTCTCTATAATCTATTTGTCAGTTCCTTCATCTTTTTTCTCCTCTTCATCATCCTTTGTGTTGCTGAAGAGGTACAAAGGACATTTCTACAAACGTAATTCTTCAGCCTTTATGCTTCTTATTGTTACTTTAGCTTAACTGCATTATTTGATATTTCTTAGGCATAATGTATTAAATATTTTACAATGAGAAAAAATACCCACATATTTAAATAAATCTAACCAAATATTCCCAAATGAGTTGAATTTATCCTTTAAAAAAATCTTTTAACCCTAGCAAAAGTTTTCTCTTTTGAATATCTTATTTGAAGAATAACTGCTTTAGGATATTTAGAGTCATTAATTCATTTCCACCAATGAATGTATCACGTGCATTTATGTTTTATTTGCTGCAAAAAAAAATAATTACTTGTGGTATCTTCAACCACCAAGGAGACTTTTTATGTTTTAATTTCTGAAACAAAATAGATTCAAGGACATATAAGAAACAAATAAAGTCCTTAAATGCTTAACTTCTCAAGTGAACTGCACTTCCACCCCTTTGGCTTTCTGAGCATTATTAAGATGGCTGGCAGGAAAAAATACCTTACAAAAGAAAACATGTAACACTGCCAAACAAAAGTTGATCTATTTTCTAAGAATGATTGTTATGAGGCATAGGTACCTACTGTAGTCCATATAAAAATTATTTGAAAAATGCTACTTATAAAGACTCAAGGAACCAAAATTGCATCTTTTGTTCTCAAATGTTGTGTATTTTAAATGAGCCTTAGTCATCTGAAAAATGTCAAAGTTCCATTTAGAATGTTCAAGCTAATTACTGAGGATGTTCAGACCAAAAACTGTCTAATTTCCAAGGCACAGATCTTACCAATGACATGATCAAAAATGTTAAGCTGTGACTGAAGCTCATATTGATGTCAGTGGAGAACTACTAATGGTTACTTTCTTCTTCTGTTCTTCATCTGTTCTGTGTTGATTTTACCAAAAAATGAAGTGATCAAGTATGAAAGACTTCTTATCCTCTATAGCACCACATCTATCAAGTCCAGAAGATGACAGAAATCATAAACTGATAGTTACAGACAAATGACTTACAGAAAGTAACCAGTAGATGGATTACAGACACACTTGAAAAAGACATGGAAAAGGTTTAAGGTTTTTTTTTTGTGTGTGTGTGTGTGTGATCTCCAAGATATCTTCATCTGGAACATAAAAATGCCAAAGATTTCCAAATCTGAACCGAGGAAACTCATAGATCTTCATAAATGAAGGTAGTAGCTCTGGAAAAGCTACTAAGGATAAGACATGTTAAAGCTGAGTGAGATAAATCAATAGATACTAGTATTCTAACCAATAATCAATCTAGAATTTAGACTTTAGTGATGGATAACATCCTACTTGTGATGGAAGTGTGTGTGAGAGAGAGAAAGAGAGAGAGATCACTATCTTTAGAGCATGAATTAGATGTCTGATTAAAAATGATAATGTCTCAATGACTTCCAAGAGGAAAATTGCAGTAAGTAACCCCATGTAAAGTTGACGGTTACTGAGTACCTGTTATTATTATATAATTGAACAAGAATGACTTTTGTGTATTGGCCTTTAAGTTGTTTATAGGCAATTTAAGAGCTTTCTGTCACCAAACTCAATTTTTGCACAACCAATTATTTTTAAAGTAGTTCAAATGAGAATTTTCAGTCACTCAGGGCTTACCTTGTATGCCCCAGGAAACTTTTTCAGACCATAGACACCCACTGTATAGTCTTGAAGAAGCTTTTAAGCTGTTAGGTTTTTTGTATGCTTTTCATTAGTGTATGTTTGCTATACATGAAGCTTACATTCTTATGGATGAATGCATAGCAATCTAGATTCTATTTTTATTTTCTTTCCCTTCCTCATCTCCCTCCATCTTTCAATCTCCTGTACCCATTTTTATTATCGTTATATTATTCTTATTTCATACTTACAACATTTAATGTTTACACTCATGAGGTTACGCTTAGATGTTCTCTGACCCAGAGACTCTTCTCAGTGCTGCTACACGCCTCTTCAAGAGATGATACACACACACACACACACACACACACACACATCCTCTTCAAAGCCCCTCAATTCTTCAATCCTCTGCTTCCCCCTGCCATTTTCTAGATGATAGTATTGGAAATGTTTTATTTTGTGAAAGACTTCCCTCCTAGTGCAGCACTGTTCAAGTACTGCCCAATAAAGTTTCTGTGTACTCTTGTCCCTTGTGAGTGTATCTTATTCCCATATCTACCCCTAAATCTTATTTCCATATCTACCCCTAAATCTCTGGAACCCCTAACAGTTATATGCCAAGTGCCATGCAAAACACTGCACATAAATGGACAATTAAAACTCAGCACTCAACCTGAAACATTATAATCCAAATAAGAGAAATATATGTATGAATCTTTTCATAGATTATTGTTCTTTTTCTTAGAAAAAATCTACTCAGAGACAAAATTGTGTACCATTTAGCTTGGTCCACGGCAGTAAAGAAAAGATTCCTGAAGTAGAT
The DNA here is from genome assembly GCA_004027455.1 of Hydrochoerus hydrochaeris. Taxonomy (NCBI): domain Eukaryota; kingdom Metazoa; phylum Chordata; class Mammalia; order Rodentia; family Hydrochaeridae; genus Hydrochoerus; species Hydrochoerus hydrochaeris. Next base: position 34,344 of record PVLA01001825.1, on the reverse strand, counting down.
AAAATCTGAGCTATACCTTGAAGAATAACTAAAATTTTAGTAAAACAAGAAGAGAAAAAATCTTTTAGGCAGAGTGAATAATGAGCAAAATCTTCTCGTGAGAAGCATCTTAATATGGTAACATTATCATCTCATCATGCTAAACTACCATTGCCTGGGAGGCTACATCAGCTCCTTACCAAAGCTCTCTTACAGTTCATCTTATATTTTATTTATATGTGATTACAGTGTAAAATATTCAACATACAAATATTTACATTAAATACAAGTACTTATTTATTTCATTAAATATTGGTGGAAATGACAAGTAAAAGCTAACACCAATAAGAAGCCAGATTTTAGCTAAAATTTTATTTTCTTATTTCCTGGAACTCTTTTGTAAAAAGAATTTCATTAGTGGGAAAGAACATTCTTCATTTTTGGTTTTCACAATGAATAGTATAGACTGTAAATATTTTCAAAAATATTCAGAAACTTCCTGAAATACCCCGAGTCTCATTCATTTCATATTAAAGTTGTTTTCTTTTGAAATTATGATGGTGTCATCATTCCTAAGAATAATTAACTATTTATTATTGACTATTCTATTGTGTTTGGAATTCTGTTTAAACATGACTTGAAATTTAAAGAAATTCTCTCATACTACTTTTGTTAACTTCAAAAACTCCTTTATTACTTTTGAGATTGCAATTTTATGTTAACATTACCTTGTACTCTATTTAGTTTGGATGAATGATTCATCCAACACACAAACTACTGTTAAGTAGGAGGAATGTGTTAATGGAGAATGATTTTATATAATCAGTAGTAAGCATCTCATTTTATAGCAGTGCTCATTTCAAAACTTCATAAACACATATTGAATATTCAGGTAAATATAACTGCTTGGTTTTATTTTCCGTTTATTTCAGGCAACTGTGAATTTAGAGATTGCTGAAAGGACTATAGCTCCTGACTTTATGTTTTGCTTTTGCTGGCGAGTGTTATTTACTTTCTATGCTCTTGAGTATGTTCGTTTAGTGGGTGCTCTGAAAGATATATCGCTTCATAGTAGTACATTGCATTCATGTTATTCATCACCACCAACACAATTTCAAAACTTAAAGAAAACTTGACTTAGTAGCCTGAACTCTACTGATCACATGTGTTAATTCTATTTTGAAGCTATGCATTTTGGGGTAAGAAATCTATTTTCATGTAATTTGTCAATTTTCAGTGTCTATTTTTTTTTTTTTTTTTTAGTGTACAAGTTTTTCTTTGTTCTCTTGCTGAAATATCCCTTGTGTGGAAAAGACATCCTTATCAAGTACGATTAGGCAAGTGAGAGGTTTCACTTAAATCTTCCTCTTGATAAGGAAACAAAAAGCATATTCAGGCTTTCTGTAAATACATCAGTGCTATAAGACTTTGCTATTTTGTCTGATGCCAGCATGCATTCTGGCACCTAATTGTAAGGGCAGAGATGAGGATTATAATGAAGGGGAAAGTTGGCTGTTCATCTTTTAGAATCAGGACTGGAAACAAGCTTCCAACGGTTTTGAAAAAAGACTTTCCTTTGTGTTTCCCTGTGCTTTTAAATGGATGCAGTTGATTTTTTTTCTCCCTTTACCACTAACCGACATGTGAAATTTAAAATGAATGCTGTGGTCCAAAAGCCTACCCTCTCCGGCTAATGAATGCCCACTCCAGGATGCCTTTCATTCCTCCCGCTCTCTGTCTCCATTCACCCAAAGGTGGGCTATTTAGGCCTGAGAAATACAATTATCACATTCATAACCGTTGTGTACACAATGTATCACAAAAAGTTATGGACACAGGGGAAGGAAATATCTTTGTGGTTGTTAAGGCTATACATTTGCCTTCTTCCAAGATTTATGCCAATCATCTATTCCATTATCTGCATTTTCATAAATAATTGCTTGTTGAGTGCCAGCAGAATGCTGGGAACACATCCACATCCACAAACTGTGCCTTAAGAACCTGAAAGTGTCATGAGAGAAGTCAACATTAATTACTTAACCAAACACGTAAATAAGCATTTACATTTATAAATAAATATAAACACAATGAAGAATCAATTTTTACTTTAAAACAAATATACAGATATATGCAAAGAAGGAGATATCACGGGCACTAGAGTAATCAATCTCCGTTGAGGAGTTCGAGAAATCTTCCTGGAAAACTCCTTTTAGGCTAACCTGTGTAATTAACAGGCAGTTAAAAATTGAGGGTGAACAAAATAAACTCCCTGTGAACAAGGAGGAGCTATATTCTTTGAATTTTGAGGAGCCTTTGTACAATGTGGAATAAAAAGCCACTAGAGAATTTTTGGCCACAATGTAGCATGTCCAGTATCATAATACAAAATATTCTCATCGGCTATCCTGGGGAAATTGTGGGTGCAAGAAATTTGAGGAGGATGTGTCAGGACTAGTTCAGTTAAAAGAATTGTAGTGGAATAACAATGACAGTTAAAAGTGTCCCAAAAAAGGAAGCACATAACAGAAGTATGGATAAAAGCATTCTTGGATGCATTAGAAGTTTGGAGTTGGAAAAAGAGAGGAATCAATATATTTAGTGTATTAGTCTATGTTGTGTTGCTATACCAAAATACTTGAGACAGCATAATTTATAAAGTTAAAAGTGTTATACTTGTCTACTTTGTTGTATCACATCATGACATAAGAGGAAGGAAACAAGCACCATGTAGAAGGGGTCAAGTACATGAAGTGATCTTACTTTATAACAACTCACTCTGTGAGAGCCAACACACTACATGAGATCAAAATTAATCTTCCAAGGGCAGTGCCCATGACCATGACCCAACCACCTCCACAAGGTCCTTTCTCTTAGAGATTCTACCACCTCAACACTGCTGTACTGGGACTTTAGCCTAGACCATGTGAATCCCTATGGGAACAAATGATTATTCAAACTATTGCACATATCAGCTGGAAGCCATACAGTGCCAATTATGAAGATACAAAGAAATTAAGGAAAGGAGTAGGTTTAGAAGGGGAACATGGAAATTGTAAGGTTTATCCTGGACGAGTGAAGTTTTAGGTAAGTATTGTATCATATCATTCATTCACTCAAAAAAACAGAACAAACAAAAACAACAACACAAATTGTTGTGTCAGAATTTGTAAGAAAAACAATTGCATACAGGACACATAATTTATAGTATTATTTTATAATAGTCACCCAAAAAGTTAAATACAAGAAGTCCAGGAAATCTGTCCATACGCTAATATCCAAAGAATCCAGCTGAAGGCCTGGATCCCACAGCAATGTCCTACAAGAGTACAACTGAAGACCCATGACAGTATCCCCTATGAGTCCAACTGGAGGCTAAGAGCTCACAATGACTTATGTGAATCTGTTTCACAGATCTGCACTGGAAAGACCCAAATGTCATTGGGGTAGAAGCTAGAAATTCTGTTCCAGCAAAAGGAAGGATTTGTGCCAGTAAGTTGAAGGTTGTGCAGTGGATCCAGGAAGCAACACTCAAAGTAAGGACCAGGGCTTCTCTGAAAATTACCACAGCCATCCTCAGAGACAACAAGGTCTCGAGCTCCTCCAAGGATCAGAACAGCTAAGTTCACATCAGGAAGCTAGCGTGAAAAGCTTCTCCTGAAGACTGAACGGAACATCACCATCTCCTCCAGAGCCAAGAAGTGGTAAAGACCAGACCAGAGCCTCCCTGCAAAGCAAATCACAGCCATTCTCAGCAACAAGGTCTTAAGCTCCTCTGATGATGAGATCAGACAAGTTCATATCAGTAAAGAAGCTCAATAAGCTCCTCTGGCAGAACCAACAGCAGTAAGAAAACCAACGACACCCAGAAGAGTACAAACACTAACTCTTCCATTCCAGTTCTTATGTTGGCAACAATCCTCAAGTGGGTTATCCGCATTCTGCACCATGCTGGTTCAGTTCAGCTGGTGCTACAAGTTGATCACCAGTTGTCAATCCATCACACAAACAGCATAAAAAATGAGGACATGCAAAATCCATTCAGAACATTAGGAATTATATCCATTTAAAAATTACTGGTAAAATTCCCTGCCCTTGTGAGATAGCAGTGGGTAGTAAGTGGGGCATATAGTCAGAAACTCAAAGGGGAGTAGCCAGGCTGTGATGTAAAAATTTGCAAGTCTTTTGGGTGACACATTGTCTTGGCTCAGCTTTTTTACTGTCACACTATGTTAATGTTTCACAAAATGGTGCATGCAATACAAACAACAAAAGCACAACCATGGACTGTTTTCTGGGGAAACAGACTGACATGGAAAAGCCCCTTCTGGGAATGATTGCTTCTCTTCTGCATGATGGGAGCAAATCTTGTTGAACTTGAGTGGAACTGAAGGTAGTAAGAAAGTATGACCAAGTATACTCGGATTGGCATCCACAAAAGAATAAATAGAGCTTTGTAAAATTTTTATTGGACCAAGTGTTGAGCAATCAGGGGAAAGGACCTGCCTGAACATTAATATGAAAGAGCCAAATATAGTAATAAGTAAATTTAAAGGCATCTGTAGTTGTTCTTCCCCCTGGTGACATGTCACAGTACAAGCCAGCTAGAGCAAAAGGAGTGTAAGAACCTAAGAGTACTTGAGCATGAAAATTAATGGTTAGAAAAATAGTTTCCTTTTATATAATACTTTTACACTTTAATCTCCCATGATTATCCAGACAAGATAGCTGAACAGGTGCTATTGTCTATGTTTCACAAAAATGCCTCCCAGGGGAAAGAACTGTGTGGAAAGAGGTGAATGAATACAAATGCAGCAGGATGAAGCTAATGAGACTTGAAAATAAGGTAGAAAATGAATGTAGAGGGAGAGAAGTTGCTCTAAATAGCTATAGTCTGGTTTGGTTACTTCTGTTACTCCTGTTATTTGTTTGCTAATTAACCACATCAAGTGAGTATCAACTCGTGTCGATAAGAGAATGGGTATGCTTGGCTGTAGCAAGGATCTGAAACTCAAATGCCTGAATTCTAGGCAGATGATTTGAATAAATGAATAGATATAACGTAGGCTGTGCTTTATGGAGAAGCTCAAGGACATTCTATAGAGCCAGTTCCTGCCCAGGTAGAGTAAGCATGCTTTGCAGGAGTGCAGGTTCTAGCCAGACAAACTATTGTTTTACAAGAGAAGTTAGAAATCTTATTTAGTATGTTACATGAAATCTGCCACTTTTCCAGCTAGAATTTGGGAGTGCATTTGGTCCCCATATTTACCAATTCTCAATCATCCACTTATGAACACAGAATTGTCTATCAATCCTCCACTTAAGAAATCTTAAAGTCTATTTAAAGTCTACTTCATATCAGTAGTTACTACTTTGAGTGATAGTGGAAGATCCTTGGAAACATTTTTAGAATTCCAAAGAGCTTGTGCACATTTTTAAAGGTTTTTTTGTTGTTGTTGGCATCGATTTCTATTAAATTCAAATGAAGATGAACTTTAGTCCTAAACATTTGGAGGCTAAATATCTATAGGTTATATAGACTGTTAAGATAAATATATCCCCATGGGAGTAGAATGTCATCCAAATGTCAGTAGGATTTCCTTTGATTTTGTGGACTTATAAATTCAAATGTCTCCACATACTTCAAATGTAGTATTAGACAAAGTTTGGTGAAAAGGAGCATTAGATCTAATTTAGCCACTGAGTGAGTGTTATTCTCACAATGTAGGAATAAGAAGTATTAATTGGTATAGGATAAGAACTATTAATTTTGGTGTAGGATAAGAAGTATTAATTTTGAATTATCAGATGTATTAATATATATGTAGCTATGGATAGATACGTATCTGTGTATACATGTACAAGTGACAAACCAGTAAATTGATTTCTCCTGAGCATGCATAGCTCTTGGACATAGAAAAATACAAGCTACTTTATTTAAACTAGCCCAGCTACTTTATTTTTATATAGGAAAATTATCAAAAAGCAGAATACAAACATCATGATGTCATCAGGCTAATGAAATGAATGGCTCAATTAAGATTTTTAAAAATCTGGTCCCCTAGTCTCTACAAAAACAATAAACTGTAGACCTATAATCTACATACACAAACACCTTGAGTAAGTAAACCAAAAAATCTTAGAGAAATGTATGAGACTCACTCCTTCCTATCTAATTTCTTTCCTTCTTCTTTCCATTTTTTCTTTTTCAGGTACCCTAAATTTGAGTTTTATTTTATTGTGTATGTCTCTTTAGCTGTTGGTGAAAAAGGCACTGGTTAAATTCATTGATGGAAAGGATATAATTGGATATTATGAATGAACACATTGAGATAATTTAAAACAAGCTGAAATATTTTTGCTTGAAAATAATTTGTTTTGCTAATTACCTGGGAAATATTATTTCCTGGAGGAAGATAAACTAATAAAGGTAAGAAAGATAGAAAAAAATAGAATTTCCATTACCCCAAAGCAACTGCTGTTTATATTTCAATATGCGATCTTTATGACTTTTCTCTTGAGAATTTATGTGTTTACAACATTGATTCCTAGTATAAATTATTCTTTCATTGAAGGATTTTCAAACCTCAAGTTATGACCAATTAGTGGGTGACAAAATTAATTTAATTGTCATTAGTAAAACAATTAATTTAAACAATATTTACTGTGAAATGAGAAGATGTTCAAAAGGAAAGAGAAACTGGGACATGAAAAAGAAGATAAGAAGGAAAAAAAGGAAAAATAAATATATAGATTAGATACATAAACAGAATAGTTAAGATAGACTACTGATTGCTATTAGTTCATTGAAAATAAAGTTTTGTGCATATATTGTTTGATCAATTTTTCATTTCTATATCTTGTAATATGAGCAACTACTTTGAAGATAGCAATATGCAGTTCACTAACCATTGTTACTGTCCTACAATCTTGTTTTGAAATTTGGTACCGTTTTTATTGTTTTTTTCTTTAAAATAAAAATATACAAAGCAGTAAATACAGCAGAATAAGCATTAATTTTATTTCAAATATGTATGTGTGTATATGTAAATGTCTTGAGATCACACTGTAGTCATTTCCTTGGCAGTAAAAATTCTAGAAAATCAATATTGTAGCTCGCTTTTCTCACTAATATCATAAAAGCACTTCTTGTAATAAACATTGACATATGTCATCACTTTGAATTTATATTGGATGTTTCACCGAGTATTTCTCTATCACTGAACACTAAGTTAGTTCTGATTCTTCTGTTCGGTGGAGAACTCAGGAACATGGTGGAATGGCCTTTCAGGTTTTTTTTGTTTTTTTCATTAGAATAATGAAGCTAGTGGAAAAGAAAACATTTTCACAACCTGGGAAAATTCCGTAGATGTCATGAGTGTTGTGTTAGGAAGGGAAATCATCTCCTGTTGCTGCTCTCTTCTTTGTGAAGAGATGTGATCTTTTGCTTGTAGGGAGTCAGTTTCATATTAACCTTTAAGCTTGGGGAAGGAATCTTCTATTGACTTTGATCTTGTGGAATAGTTTATAATCCATTGTGTTTCTGCTTACGGTGGTTTCAGACATACTGAACTCTCATTTGGACATTGTTATTGCTAGATTGATACTGCAACAAGACCCCAGGACTTCAGAATTCTTTCAGCTGGAACAGTAGCAGCCTTGTAGGGTGATTTTGCCCTCATCTCCTTATTATTAATGCAAGATGGGTCAAAACAAACCCTGTATATTAGCTGTTGTTTATTTAGTTAGGATAGGTGTTACAATACTTTTTTTTATTTTAAAGAGGATAGAACTAAACATAACAAAACAGAACAAAGTAGATTCGAAGAAAACAATGTAAGTGACACAGATTTCAAAGCAAGATAATAGGAAATCTACCATGACTACCTTAATGTCTTTTGTTTTCTTCCAAATAGTTGTCCATATCTTTACACACAAAGAATTAATACAAAACAAAATAGTACTAAACTGATCAGAACAGAGTGATGAAGCCATTATAGGCCTTCAAAACAAGGCAATGGCTGGCGTAATGTCTCTTGTTCCCAATCAAATTAGCTGTCCATACCTTCATGTATGTTGAAAATAAACAATACAAAACAGGCTAAAACCACTCTAAACAAAGAAGAGAAGCATTACTGGATTTCACAGCATGAGGATACGGTATCAGCAATGGATACAATAATGTTTCTTTTTCTTCAAAGTAGCTATTCATTTCATCACACATAATATAATCAACTCTCATAAACTGTTTAGAAGTTCTAGGCATATATAAGCCTCTACATGTATACATAGGATAGGTGTTACAATAACTTGCATGAAATCTTGCTTACCTAGATTTTGTGCTGATTTTGAGAAGAAAAATAAATATGATTTCAAAATACTCCTAGGTATTTTTTTCTTCTCTTCGCTATGTTTGCAATTCAGTATTATGCAGCACTGAAATTTTTTATGATCCTTTTTTCTTTTATTGTCTTGCAGGTAACTTTTGGCCACATCAGAGAATTAATGTAACTTCCAAGGATTAGTTCACATGTTGAGTGAATCTTTAATGTAGACTTTTCTCAATAAAAGACCCAGCCTGTTGGTCAACAATTTTATCTTACCTTGAATGATGATGTGGAATTAAAAGTCATGGAGAATGTTATAAGATTCTTAAACCTTGATAGCATCTTAATTTGATGTTGTAAAACTCATAGAGATAAAATCAATGTATGTGTTTACAGAAGAGCTATGGTTTGGATCCAAAATGCCCCACCCCACCAAAGTCTCATTATGTGGAAGGCGTTGTTGGCATCAGATAGGATTAAAGAACTAAATGGATCAGGAGGACTATTCCTTCATCAACTGAGTTGATCAGTTAATGAGCTTATTGTAGAGAAATGGGACCTGACTGGATGAGGTAAGCCACTGGGGACATACCTTTGAAGGCTAAATCTTGTCCTGGGCCCCTTATTCTCTGGCTCCTTCCCTCTCACTCTGCTTCTTGACAACCATGAGTTGAGCAGATTTTCTCTGCCATGCCCTTTCCCCAGGGACTTAGAGCCAGGTAACCAGGGACTGAAAATCCCTGAAACCATGAATCAAAATAAATCTTTAAATTGTGCATGTAAGTTAGTTTGTACCAGTGACAGAAAGCTGACTAGTATAAGCTATCTAAGAATTTCATTATTCATACCAATGCACAAAACAACTCATTATGTTAAAATTATATACTGTAAGAAGTCTCTGTATGCACTCTGCACGTAAGACAAATTTCCTGAAATTTATTTGACATAATGAATAAAGTAAATTCATCAGAAGAGCAAGAAGTTGTCTCTAGAGGCTGCATATCAGAATTATTACTTAGAATTGAAATCTTTATATATTTTCTATGACTTAATAACAGTAGGGCTAAAAATTTCCTATCATACTAATTATTTCCAGTTGATAGGCCATGAAGTTTCCACTAGTTGCAAAGATTGAACACATGACCTCACACTTCCCAGGCAGGCGCTTATGCCATTGAGCTAAATCCCTGGCCCTGTGCTCACTTTCTTTAAAGAGATTTCATGTTTTCCATCCTCACTCTGAAGCTTGCAACCTTGTCAAAAGTGGGGTGAAACTATCACTCTTCTGTATGAGTAAAACAGACTGGGAGTTGCCACAGTTGGACAATGCGTGACCCTCTCCTCTGTGAAGGTCGGGAGAAGGTCTCATGTCAGGTGCCTCAGTTTCACCAGGTTTCAGGAGCAGCAGAGGAACTGAAAATTTAACAACTACTGTCACAGTTCCAGGACTGGAAATAATTCGGGTTGGAGAGACCTCTACTGGGCATTTCTGGTCATGCCTGGTGGTGAATCCAAAAAAAAAGTTGTAAGAAGTACATTTTTTTCAAGATGCTGTTGAAAGAAAATCATGTTGTCATTCACCACATCGTCATCTCACCCATTCCAAGGCTGAAGTAAAAAAATGAAGTAGATACTTAACTTTTCGTTTTATCCAGTTCTTTTATAGGTGAAAAAAAAAACCTTTGGCACTGAAAAAAAAAAACTTTAAAAAGAATATTCTGAAGGACCAAGAAATGAAGGTACTTAGTGAACTGCTTCTTTTGCAAGCAATCCAGAGAAGAGACGCAAGGGAGAAACGGCAGAGATGGCAGGTGGGGTGAAGAAGGCCAAGAAAAAGTAAACATCTGGATTTTTTTTTTTTTTTTTTTGTATCAGGAATCAAACTCAGAACCTTGTAACTGTCAGGCAGGTGCTTGTACCACTGAGCTATATCTCCATCCCAAAAAGTGAGTGTCTGGAGCAAGCTGGAAGGAGGAGCAGAGGTGCAGTAGGTGCGGGGGAATCAGCCCCAAGGCCTGCAAAGCTGGGGGCTGCCCTGACCCTTGGCTAGCCCGTGCTGAATGGTAGTCATGGAAGCTACTGCGCCTTGCTCAAAGGCAGGAATGAGAAGACGTGTAGATGGAAGCAGCATGTGATGCAAGAAATTCTCATTAATAGGTGTTATAAGTTTGAACCCTAACTCAGCTACTAGCCAGTGGGTGACCTTATGCACAAGGCTTCTCTTCTCAACTTCCTAATCAGTGACAGGCAGGAAACAAACACGATATTCTCAGAGTTTCCTTCCAACATTAATGGCATGATTGGTTCTATGACATGCTTTGAAATTGTAAACTGTTACAGAAGATGTTTCCTAGAATTGACAAGACTTTATTATAGAACAATAGTACTAAACAATCTTTTTGAAGTGACTTATTTTTCAGTGATTTCTTAAAGTGTGTCTTAGATAAGGAAAATAGTTTATATATTAAATGCAAAGGATGATGACTACACACATACATTCCTGTGTACCCATCTGCCAGATCCAAGATACAGAAAGTTCACTGTAACCCATTAGAACCCCTGGGCTTCCTCCTAATTTGTAACATTCCTTACAAGTAACCTCTCTCTCTGTCTCCCATCAACACAGTTTATTTTTACCTACTCTAACTTATATAAATGAAGTCATACAGGATGTTTTTGCTATATCTAATTTTTTCAAGCTAAAACTTTGTTTATAAAAGTCAGTTAAATAAATGCATGTTGGAGTGGTTTGTTCTATTTCATTCCTGTAGAACATTTTATGACTAGACCTCAATGTATTGATTGATTCTGTATGATGTACAGTTGTTTTCTTTATTCATGGGGAGCTATTCTAAGTAAAAGTGCTATGATCACCCATCTCTGTATTTTGATAAACATGTGTTCTTTTCTGTGTGCTTCATAGAGTGGACACATTTTTAACTTTAATGGATTTTGTCAAATGATTTACTTAAATTGTCATGCCTATGGATTTTTCTCCTGGAATGTGAGTTGCTTCATTCTTTCTGCCTTATTCAACACTGTCGATCTTTTTGTTTGTATTCATTCTGGTGACATATAGTATACTCTGGTAGTGGTTTTACTGTATATTTCTCTTACAAATAATAATAATTGCAAAAAAATATAACCAGCCACCACTTTCCTAGATTTACTTCATATCTGCTTCTTTAAAAATTACCAGTGGATTAAGTGTATGCTAGATAAGCATAGAATTTCAAGTTAGTGGTTTGAAGAATTTGCTAGCTTCTCAATCACAAATGACTAAATTAAGAGCCATCAGACACTGGTCATGTCTATTTTGTGCCACTGAGTGTTGGAAACGTTTATCTTTCTTTTCATTTATAAAGGATCTCAAAGCTAAGAGTTTGCCTTAAATCTCAAAAGAAAGTTTGGACTTGGGTTTTTCAGCAAAACTGAAACTGTTAGAACTTTGGTAACTTAGAAATGGACCAAATGCTCTTTGCATAAAGGGGTGTGCATGAGTCTTTGGGGGTTAGGGGAGGAATATCATGCCTTATGTTTAGATATCTCTCTCGAGAGTATGTGATACTGGAATTGATTCATAGTGCAATGCTAGGCTCAGGGGCACTAGAATCAGAGATGTGAGTGCTGCCCACCCTGAATAGCCTAGATAAGATCAAAATGGCAGAAAGACCCTGTTAAGGTCCCTTGACTGCTGCTTTCACTGTCTTCTTCTTGCTGTGAGCTGGTTCTCCTCTGTGATGCAACTCTGCCAAGCCTCCCTGCCATGCAGGCCATCAGTTATGGACTAAAACTTCTATAAACTGTGAGCTAAATAAACCTTTTCCCCCTTTAACTGTAGGTATCAGGTATTTTGTCTTAACAGTGAGAAAAGTAACAGGGTACAAGCTTTTAATGATAAGATCAATAAGGTCTGGGGAATTTAATATATCACATGAGAGATGATGAATCTTTTGATCGATTTAACTGTGAAATCATTATACAATGTATACATATATCACTTTATCATGTTTTATACATCACATATACAAAATTTACATCTGCCAGTTAAATATTTTAAAATTCAGAAAGATAACAGCAATGAAGAAAATAGATTGAACTTCAGAACTAGATGTAGTGTCTGTCACTTGGGGAATTCTAAAAATAATATTTATTGAGTAACTATATGGATCTGTCAGGTATTTAAAACCATAAAATTTTCTGTATTTAGAATTCATCAGAGAGACTTCCAAGAATTGCTATCATCCCCCATGTTAAGCCAAACTTTTCATTCACATTACAGGATTGGAACACCTACCTTCTGCAACTTTGGAAGTCATTTTTTGGTTATGACAACACCTGTGGCTAGGGGAAATATGTTCCTTCCAAAGTGAAATGTCTATGCAAATAACTTATTCCCCTGCTCTGTCCTGTAAGTGATCTTCGGTGTTTGTACTGTTTGTGTCTGTGCCTCCCCCTTCTGCCTAGTGTACCCAGTTTTCCTCTCTCCAGGTCACTATGGGCACATCACGGACAGTTCACAGACCCACCAGTCCCTAAAGTCAGAAAGTACTCTTTTCCTCTCTCACTCACCAAGGACACTTCTATTGCTTTCTATGTTAGTAGATTTTCTAGATTTGAGAGACTAACTCAGCTGTCAGCCACTTAAAGTAATTATCCAATGTGAGAAATTGCATCTCCATTGATGGTGTGACACACAAATTTTTCTAGATATTTTCTGAAGCCTGATCATAATTTCAAACATAAATGGCCTGTTTATATATTTTCACAACCATCACTGACAATGTTTAAGAATATCACCACCAACTCCTATATATTTCTCTTCAATGAATAAAAGCTTTTGTAATAATACCAGTAAAAGTTTTGCATGACATTGTAATTCTAAAATTATTGTTTAAGTTAATAATGGCTATACCATATATCATGTATGTCTACAATTGTGCCTGTGCATAGTATTGGATAGAAATTGAAATATTAAAAAATTAACAGTGTTTACTGTAGCCACTAACTAGTTTACCATTTATGCTAGGGCAAAATTCTTTGACTACATATAATCTGCCCAGAATTCACATACATATGTAAAAATTCACTTTTTTCTATGATAATAACTTGAAATATCATTCATGTCAATAATTCAAGAATATATCTCACAAATTATAAATCTACTAATTAGCATGGATAAATCTACTGATTAGAATGTGAATTTTAAGGTCATTATTTGTGAATTTAATGATCCTCATATTGAAGTTAGAAGGCAGCAAAACCACACACTACTGTCTCATGCATCATTAAAAACAAAATACAGAACTGAATTTGTTGCCCCCAATATGAAAGAAAGAAAATTTTACAAGCTTTAACACAAAAATATCTTCCCATTCTACCTTCTTTTTAAAACACAAAGTGTTATTTTGTTAGCAACTAATAATCATGTGTGGTTTATGGAGTAGAGTGTGATATTTTAAATACATGTAGACATTTTAGAAAGATAAATCTGCCTAATTATCAAGTCCATCACTGTATATTCTATATTCTTTTGAAAAGTCAGGCTGTTGTGATAGCACCTCATGTTCATCCTGCCAGTAAACTTCCCAGAGCTGCATGGCGCCCCCATCCTCTCTTTTGGAGACTGGATTATCCAAGTTGCTCAGGTCATCATACGCTGATTTTTAAAAATTAAAAATCTTATGCTTTAGAGAATATGTTTATCTATAAATATGAAAATCAGAATATGTAAGGAGAAAATATCTATATGGGTTGATAAAGGAAGCCACAAAGTCTTAGCTGGGAATAAAATAAGGATCACCTGACTTCTGATTCTGTTTCTGCCAGAAACTTAACCTATATTCTTGGATAGATTAAAAGGTCAGAGAACAAAATTTTCTACTTTTAGACTTTACATGCTATAATTTGTGAAACTTTCATAATGTCATCAAAGCATATTGGAGTTTGTTTTTCAGGGGCATCTGCAGATGGGGAAAAACCTAAAGTAAAAATCAAAAGGTTGAGCTTTAGAGTCAGGCATATCTGATTTTAAATCCTATCACTCCTGTTCACTAGCAGTGTAACCAGAACAACAACAAAAAAACTTTTTAAACATTGAATAACCTTCAACTTCCCCCGTTTTCCCACATCCCTTAAGTAAAGCATAACCGTTCTCAGCTACCTGGTACCAGTCATCCAGTGGTCCAACTCCCTTGCCCCTGCTTGCTCCACTGAACTGTTGCCGCAGTTCCCGACCAGTCTTTCCCTTTGCCCAGACATATCAGGCCTTGTATCTGCTCAACATGTAATAGTGACTTTCCATTTCACTGAGAAGAAAGGCTAAATTCCTTACTATGACCTTAAAGCTGCACATGATGTATACACCATCCCTATGTCCTTGTTGTTTCTCTGATCCGTCTCTGCATTCTTGATTATTGCTGACTACTTATTTCAGCCACACTGTGTTTATTACTATTCTTGAACATCTCAAGTACAGCCATTCTTCAGGGTCTTTGCATTTTCTTTGTTTCCTGAATTGTTATTCCTTTAGTCGTCTTCTTGGGTGATTATTCGGGGCGATGATCAAAATTCTCTTATCCCCTAGGGTGGTCTTTGGACTGAAAAATGCATAAAAAATTTCAATTTCTACCATACTCTTTCCATTTCTTTCCATGCTTTGTTTTTCAGCCTAGGCACTTCCTGTTAACTAACATGCAATATGCTTTAGTTATTTAGCTTTTTCACCAGCTGTTCTATACTCCTCTAGAATATGAAACTTGAATGCAGATATTTGCTCATTGAGTATCATATAGTCTAGAATAGTGCCTGGACACAGTAACAACAAATAAATATTTATCGATTAGCAGGTAAATCAATGAATGAACCTCTCCAATCCCCAGAATATGTCAGCATAACTATTCAATAGTCAAAATTATTATAAAAATTACTTGAATTAATGTTTTAATTAGTTTAGTATAGTGTTCACATATATTGGGTTAAATTGAATAAATTATTAAAATTAACTTCACCTGTTTATTTTTATTGTGCCTAATAAAAATTCAAAACTATATGTGCAAGTCACCTCTAGGCTTTGCATTATATTTCTATTGAGCATCACTGGACAGGTGTCTTTGGATGCCAAATGAATTTTACGATATGGAGGCACAAGTGTCATAAAATGGAAACCAGATTATGTATAAAGCCAAGAAAAGCAGAACATAATGAAGGAAGAGGGAGAAGAGACAGAGGGAGAAGTAGAGGGGGAAGAGTCAGCCAGAGTTGGAGCAGGAAGCTCATGGTACACAGACCAAGACGATATTGTCTGCTGATGGGTTTACACAGTATGAGCAAAAGCAGACATCCTAAGACATTTTTCACTGCATTTGTGTCCTAAGGGTTGGAAGGCAAGAACATTTATTAGAACCAGAAAAAATAAAAAGGGACATATATAGGTAGTCACATTGTTAAAAGTAGTTTCCACAAATTAAGGCTCACAACTATCAAAACTAGACCCAAGAAGCCTTTGTATGGAGTGTGATGGAGGAGGGGGTACCTGGCCCTCATCTGCCTTCCTCTCTTTTATCTACTGAGTGACCATTGCTTGAACTGAAAGACAAAAGAAGGGGAGGGCTTTGAAACTGTATTCACATGTCATCAGCCTTATGGGGCAAAGAATGTAGCAGGATAGAGAAAATATCTTGAAGGACAAATGGGAAATCTCTGGCAAATTGGAAACACTTATTTTTATGCTGTGTCTAATCTTCCAAGACTGCCCTTAATTACCTTACATATGGCGATAGCCCCTCAGGCATGCAGACCCTGAACAGAAACACTAAAATGTGCGTTACCAACTTCTGAATAAGCATACAATATTGGAATATGAGGACCTATCTCATAGCAGCCAATAATAATAAAATCACAACTCCATGTCAAACACAGTTCACATCACCTCTGTTGGCCTTGCATTAATGCCTGGATACATAATCCTTGCAGGGAGAACCGTATTTATTCCATAAGTAACTGCGAATTAAAATGCTTTCCTATGCTGACTTTCTACAAGGCTACCTTCCTGTTCATCAGCAGATGTACAAATGTTCTGCCAATATTAATTCTCTGAAGAGTCATAGTTAGATGCTCCTATCACTTTTTTTTTTGAGCTCCCACTGAGAAACTGCTGGAACACCAAAAGAAGTGAGTAGCCTACACAAAGACATATTGCAAACTACTATCAGGGTGGTGATTGGAATTTCAAGTTCCTGACTTGAGCTTAGACAGATTGACTGCATAGCCCCCAGAGAGAACTCACAGCTGGCCTGCAGAATGCAGTGAGGCCTGGCTTAAGCTCAATTCCCTCAGAAGGATATCCCAGAAGAACCCAGGACCC
Source organism: Hydrochoerus hydrochaeris (assembly GCA_004027455.1). Classification (NCBI taxonomy): domain Eukaryota; kingdom Metazoa; phylum Chordata; class Mammalia; order Rodentia; family Hydrochaeridae; genus Hydrochoerus; species Hydrochoerus hydrochaeris. Next base: position 17,676 of record PVLA01001825.1, on the reverse strand, counting down.
ACAGAAGAGCTGGCCTTTGACTGGGCCAGTTACAGTAGAACTGATCCAAACATCTGCCAGCAAAGAACAGCTTTTCTGGGAGATGATGGAGTGGTTTGTTTCACTCTATTTCCCTTGCTTCAATTTCTTTGATAAAGTCACACGGATCTGCAATAAACACATTGCTGTTTAGGGGAAATCACAAATTAATGAAATGTACTTCAGCGTTTATCACTACATGGAAAATGTGTTGTACCGGCGAGCAGAAACACCATGGTGATTACAGTTAATAGAATCAGGACTCCCTGATGTTTCTCTCAAACCATCCTTATTCACATTGCCACAAAGTGCTCTGCCAATAAAACGTCTGACACTGGAGAGCTCAGATCTGGGGGTGACTGGTGAGAGCTAATTTCTATCATTGTCATTATTGCCCCTGAACATTTATCTGTTAACATTTGGTATCTCTTAACACCAGTCTGGCATTATGTCTTTGCATCTATGTCATAATAATTGGAAACAAGTGAATGGGAAGCCCAATCAACTCCCTGTTTACCCATCCATGCCTGGACAGAGCTCCCGTGTTGACCTCATGCTTTAGAGGACACGTGGACATAAGATGCTGTGAGGCAAGCAAAGAAAGCACTTCTCTGTGAAAAAATAAATTAACTTTACTTTTGTTATGGGAGAGATGATTCTGTTAAAGAACAAAGGCGTATTTTTGCAAAGCATTCTCTGAGTGATGAATATAGAATATGTTGGAATGCAAAAGAGTTTTAGTTGTAGCCATGCTCCTAAGAAGTTTGCAGTCCAGTGCAAAGGACAACATTTGATTTAGTCAGTAATCTTGTATGGAACACCACCCTTGTGCCTTGCTTCATGCTGGATGCCAGATAACAGGAAAGAAATAACACTACCCCTCCTTCACTGCACCAACATTTAGGCCTTGGGTGTGTAGACAGACACACACATAAACACAAACACACATGCACATATGTATACTTTAAATATGAAAACTGCCTTAGAAAACAGGAATCATGGGAACAGATTCATGGAAATTCATGAGGCTTTTTGGAGAACATAATTTGGAGCAGGTCTTACAGGCAATGAAAAAGCAGGATTGCATATAATGAAGCACAGGCCATAACTGATCTCTCATGCTAAAATAAGACTAACATTTCAGTGTTGCCCATACTTGAAGCAAAGGGTCGTGCACTACCAGAGAAGTCTTTACCATGGGTGAGGTAGTTTCCTTCATAGGAGCAGAGTGTAGAGAAGTTCACTGCTTTGAGCCTTTGGCACCCTGTTCTCTGGCATCTGGTGTGATGAGTAGCTTGTTGAGAGGCTGAGGGTGTGTGACACCATCAGAGGCAGTATAGCTCAACTCTTGTTGCTTAAATAACTTGCTTCTTATAGCGTATTTGCTCTATCTGTGAACAGCCTCGTTAACTGGTTGGTCTCCTTTCATGATGACCTTCGCTATGGCAAGGTTGTTAGGAGGAGATGGGTTTTCCCTGCTACATCTGGTCTTGAATTCACATATGAGCTCTTGGTCAATGTGTCTTTTTTGGGCCATGGGAGCCCTTGTTCTTTTACCTGTCAGACTCAGTGGGAGAATGCCAAAAGTCTCCCAGTGAATCAACAAATGCCAGACAAATTCTTCCTTGAGCTTGTATACAGTAATAGTCTTGTATCTTCATGGTTAGATTCCCTGCCAATCTGTTCCTTTCCTTGTTCCTGGATCTTGTTTGTTCGTTTGTGTGTTTTTGTCATAACAGCACAAGGTATCCAAAGAGAAGACAAACTATAAATTCAAGGGGAATTTTCCATGTACTTTATACCACAGAACCCAACATGGCTCAACCACACATTCCCTGAGTAGGTTACTGGAAATGGTAGTATCTAGGACCACACATGTTTTACCATTTAGAAAATGGATCCAGATAGTTGACCTGTCTTAGTCTGTTTTCTGTTCCTATAACAAAATATTGGGGTTGGGTAAGTTATAAAGAAAAAGAATTTCTTCAGGTCTAAGTTTCTGGAGACCTAAGAACTTGACACTAGCACCTTCTTGGGTTTTAGGTAGGGACTCAGCTTGTGCAAAGTGAAAGTTATGTGGTTAGAAAGGAAATAAGACAAGTTACAAAAGAACTGACCTGCTTTGTAACAGTGAACCTGTGAAATAACTAACCCATCCTCTCCAGAACTATCATTAACTCCTTTGAGAAGGTGGCATCCTCATGGCCTCAGTGCCTCTTACAGGCTCTAACAACTCTCAGTCCTGTTTCACTGGGGATCAAGTATCAATGTGAGTCTTAAGTGGGGAAAAAAAACATATTCAAAGCATAGTCCCACCCCTCACAGACATGGTGTTGTATCATTTTACTGTACATGGCATGCACACTCCATCTTGGGGAATGGAGCCTGGTGCTCACAGGGATTTTTTTTTCTTGGTGTTATCTCAGTTGTCTGTTGACCATTTAGTTATTCCACCTGTCCTCTGGCTGGCCTCTGAGTAGAGGAGTATGTGCTGGAATCAGGTGATGAATTAATGAGGTAAAACCCCATACCAATTCTGCTGGAAATAGGATGAATTGAGTACAACCAATGGCAGGGTCACTCTCTTCATAATGAAAATATGTCTCCTAGCTTTGTTCTTAAAATGACATTTTTTGACTTCTAATTTTCACATAATTATAGAAATTGTGTCACCTTACACACAGACACACAAAGACACAGGCAGACATAATCTAAATAAAATGATTTTGAATCCATAGATCAATTGGAGGAGAACTGACATCTTAACAATACTAAATTGACCAAACTATAAAAAGCATTTGCTTATTTGTATATGTCTTATATTTTTCTCAATAGTATCTGTATAAAAGTTCCATATGTCTTTATTTTTGGATACTTGAAGTATTCAGTGGTATTGATGTGATATCATCTTTTCATTTGCTTATCTACTTTTATGTATCTGCTCTGTAAAAGTACTGTATTGAATTCTGACCAACAGTTAGTATACTTGTTAGGTCTATTTATTAATTTGAATATGTTACAAATTCTTTTGTACAAATGTGCATTGTGTCAGTAACAATACTGCTACATCTTTTTCTTTCCACCCCCAATACAGGTTTTATGCTTATTTTAACCTTTGTCTTTGAATAACCATGACAGTGATGAACAAATGTAATAAGAATGAACATTTTATCTTTGTCATAATCTCTAGGAAAGAGCTTTAAACATTTACCATTCAGTTCAATGTTTGTAGCAAGGTTTCCTTGAGCTACTTTTTATTTGATTCAGAAAGCTCCCTGTCTTTTTCCAGATTACTGAAAGTTTTTATCATGTAATATGATAAAAATATCATATGTTTTATGTGAAAATAATATATTTTATATGACAAAAATGTATGTATAGTATATGATAAAATATATTTTAATATGATGAAAATATCATATATATATATATGATTATGATGTTGGTCCTTCAGCTGTTAACTTCAGCAGCTTACTGATTATTCAAAGATATTTTAAAATTTTATGTGGATTTTCTATTCTATTGCCAGATGACTTATCATAGCTGGCAGTAAAGTCATATAATTTTTATTTCTTATATTTTTCTAAGATTCACCAATATCTGTTCACTTTCACTGCTGCATAATTAAGTGGATACACTTAATTTTTGGACCAATTTTCTCTTCTTAGACATCTCAATGTTTTATTAATGAAAGCAAAGATAATTGAATTTTACCTATATTTTGATAAGCATGTGAAATAATTTCTTCAGGGTACAAACTTCAGAATAAAAATCACAGAGTTGTAGAATGTAAGAATGTTCAATGTAAAAAACAATGCCAATTGTTTTCCAATGTAGTTTTTGGAATTTGTACTCCTCAACAACCAAAATTGTTTTATTTTTCTTAGAATTTATTCATTAATGCTATAGTATATTTTACTACACATTTGAGGGTGATTTCTAGATTTTCACTATTATAGATAATGGTAACTTTAACAGTCATGCATACATTTTTTTTGTTCATGTGAGAGAATTTCTACTGGGTATATACTTCAGGATAGAATTGCTGGATCGTTGGATATATGAATACTCTAATTAAAGGTAATGTAGCATTGCATATATGAATATTCTAATTAAAGCTAATGTAGCACTATTTTCCAAGGTAGTTGGATTTTAACTTCCTAATAATAGACTCTGTTAAGTTAAATATTTTTCTCTGTATTTGTCTGCATTGCATATTTCATGATGGAACTGACTTTCCTATTTTCTATTCATTCGTGAGATTGTAAGCTCCTTTAGGAAATAAAGTTCATTTTTCAAATCTCCATACTGAGGCCATTACATAATCCATAGCAGCTACTCAGTAAATACTTAGATGAATCAATAAATGAATCAAAACCAGGAACTTGTGGGAAGATTTGAGCAGCAAATGGAATTAATTGTATTTTGAACATGTGTATGACGTTGATCAAAATCCACTGAGAAAGAGCTCAAGAGGGAAAGGATTCATTGGAAAACAAAATAAAAACAGTTTATAAACCAGTAAGTTATAGCTTTGGGTACAAATGAAAAGTATACCCAGAGAAAGGCCTGGTTTATAAAGGAGTTTTGTGCCAAAGGTCTTCCCTGGACCACCTTGGCAGAAAAACAGAGTAGCTATGTCCCCTTCTGATTGTTATTTACATATTATTTTAGGTCCCAGTTCTATGTGAGTCCAGATTGAAAAATGAGACTTTTCTGAGGGATTTCATCTCAAAACAAGTGCAAGTTAAAACAAGCACCTTCCAAACCTGTAAGGATGTGTTTCTGTTTGCTCTGCGCACACAGCATGGGATGTCCCCCAAGCAGACTGCATTTGGCATTTAGGGCCCATCAGCCACCTGGGACTCTTCGCAGAGATTGAGCTTTTCTAAAACTTCACAATATCGTATCAGGGACAAATCCATGTGGAGGTTTTCAATGGGCAGCTTAACAGCAAGATGAATTAGATGCTCAGGAAGTGAGTCAATATATTTTACATTATGTATTCCTAGGCAACTCACCTTTCCAACAAAATTAATCACAGGTGGGGTTGTCACTCAGTGGTGAAGCACTTGCCTAGCATGCTCAAGGCCCTGAGTTCAATCCTGGAACCAAAGGAAAAACATTATTTATATTTCCTTTGTGCTTACACTGTATGGGCTAGTGTATTTGATAGTTTAGTGATATCTGATTTTTATTCTCCTTTCTACCTTTTCCTCTTCAGATAATTAGAAATGTGTCTTTCTACACTATAAGCCCCTTGATAGTGTACATTTGAGAGATAATATGTTATTATGATTTGTGACAACTTGGGTTGATTGCCCTGGATTCAATTGTTAAGTCTATAATTATGCAGTTGCTGTAATATAAAGAACAACCAAATCATGATAAATACAATGGGAGTGAGGAATGTAACAAGGGAAACAGGACTTATGCCACTTATAAAAGTGACCTTTAATTCCTCTTATCACTGTACAATGCGTTGGGATGCACTGTCTCAGGAGTAAAGCTAGGTTTAGCTATGTAAGTTGCCTTAGCCATTGGTACAATAGCAAATGTGATGCAAGAAGTTATTTGCAGAGTTCTTGGATAATCAAACATTGCCCATTAATCTGCTATTTGTAACCCTGCCACTGATTTTTGAGTAATTACATGCTAGTCAGCTGTGAGAGGATGAGCCCTGGGAAGAAAACCTAGACAGAGTCTTCTCATAGCCAAACATGCAAATCAGTCCAGACAAGACCACATGGGTGTATATGGGAGCCCAGTAGTGACCAGCCATGCTGTCCCAGAGCAGATGACCCACTGAGCTGAATAGTGAACCATGAGCTGTATAAAGAATCATGAGCTAAATAAGGTGGTGTTTAATTCTGAGGTCTGATTAGTGCAAAAGCTAATGGGTCCAAAGAATATATAAATGCTGAACACTGGAGGCTACAGTTTGAGATCTGCTAGAGATGCTAGCAAATTTAGTCTCACTTACTGCAATGTCTGAAATGACCAGCATGCAAGGACAAGTTTAGAAGTTTCCACATCTAATCCCAGAGTGGGTTCACAGTTCATTTAGCTTCAATGAAGTCTCTTTCTTAGAAAAGCAGTAGAATCACAATTGCATAACTTCTTAAAACAGTGGCTCCTGCTTTTACCTTTCAGCTCTCACTTGGGTTGCAATAAGCATCAAATTTAGGGCCAGAGATTTAGCTCAGTGGCATAAGTGCCTGCTTGGCAAGCACAAGGTCATAAGTTTGATCCCTGGTTAAAAAAACAAACAAACAATAATCATCAAATTTTATCTTAAAATCATATGAAGAAAAATGAGACTGTAATAGCATAATTCCCAGCTTTACTAAAATGTAACAGTGGTGGCCTGTCAGCAAAACAGAATCCAACTGAAGAACATGGAATGCTGGAAATACAACACACTGTCAGTTTGTAGAGTAATACTACAGGGCTTTAGGTTCATCGGACTTTGAGGAACTATATGAATGAATGAAGATTTGGAAATCTATTAAGCATCTGAGTGTATGTGTAGCTGTTATTTGTGTTCCATTGTATTTTTCTTCAGATTTAATACAGTACTTTGCATGTAGAGGTTAATTTCATTTTTACAAATGTGAATACCACTCACAATCTCAATTGTTTTATTCTGGGTACCCACAAAGTAGGAACAATCCCTTCTACAAATTTGTTTCATTCAGGTAGTCAATAAGCATGTTTTTGCTTCCTGTTACACTTGGCACTGAGTTAGCTTTGGATAAGATGCAGCAGTCTATTTTTATATCGGCTCTGTTTTTAAGCAATAAATTAACTGATCTTTATTCCAGTAAAGTTATTTTATTCCCCATTACCTCTCAATGACTGCCAAAATATTGCAAAGTTCTTCTGGTATTCAAACTGATAAGTAGTCATGTGGGCAAAGAAGTTAAAAACCCTTACAGAAGTGAGTTATTAAATCATTCCACACTTCCCCTTTCTAAAAGGTAACACTGTTTAAGATGGAATGCATAGGCCATCTGCACATCATCACTAGACATCTCTACCTTCATCTGTTGCTTTGAACCATGGTTGTGAACACACCATGTTCTCTTTCATACCCTGATATACGCACTGTGTTCTCTCCACTACATCCATGAGTTCTCTCTTTAATCGGTGGACTTCCTTTCATCTTTAGTTAGCTATCCTGTCCTCTGAGAAGTTTGTTTTAGCTTTTCATCAATGAGTTGGGCAACCAGTCTACACAAAATAATCACCCACAGGATTTTCAGGACCATCTTCCACTCCTGTACATGACACAAGCTATGAAGTCAGGAGAAGGCTGGTTTTGTTCACTATTACATCTTCTTTTCATATGTACGTTAGGTCCACAGACAAGATGCCTGGGGTTTAACCACCAACTGCCACATATTAACTATATAGTCTTGGGCAAGTTCCTTAGCCTTACTAAGTCTCAGCTTTATCTTTTATATAACAGGAAAAGTATTATTCTTATGCCATGTTATACTCATATTGTTATTGTGGAAATTAAGAGAGTTGCTTCTCGGTAAAAGTTTTAAAATAGTGACTGAAACTGTACCCAACAAGCATTAATATCTAAAAACATAATCATTTTTATGTAGTAGGTGTTCAGTAAATCTTCACTTATGTTAACTATCACTAATACTTTGGGGACTTGACCAACTTTTCAAATCTAGCCTTTTGCAAGATTCTATCACTTTCATCTTTTAACAAGTGTCCTTCTAAACAAGAATGAAGAGCAGGAGCTTCTTCTAATATTTGTAAACACTTGTAAATGTTTTAAGTCAAATGAAAATTTTAGTGTACACAGTGTAAACAGAAGAAAAATTCTAAGAATTTGTTTTTAGTCAACATATACCCAATACACATTCTCTGTGTAAATAATCCCTGTACAGGTAAGAAATTTTCTCCCAAGTTTTAAAAAGGTAGATAACTTATTTTTCCATCTTTGTGATTCTCTTTTTGCTTGCACATCACATGTGTTTCATCTTCTTCTGGTCAATTTTGTTGTAGCTGCTGGCACCCACTATATTTCTGGGTTCATAACTCTATCAAATTCCCAGTCATTTTTCTTTTTGGAAAGTTTTAGTACATGAATTCTTCTTTTAAAATCATTGTTTTGGTTTTAAGAGAAGAATTTACTTCTTTTAAAAGTCCTGTTTTGGTGCTCAGAATGTAGCTCAGTGATAGAATATTTATCTAACATGTATCAGGCCCTGCATTTCATCTCCAGTACCAGACACAGACAGACAGACAAAAGACCCACTGCTTCATTTGTCCCTCAAGGATATTTTCTTCACTTACTGAAGGAGAGGAGGTATTATGGGCCATATCATTAAGCAGGAAGATACCATATTGTTTATACCCATTTCTTACTAGCCCAACAATATCATGCTTGGATATTACTGGATTTTGTTTCAGAGGTAGCAGATTGATTTGATGCCACCAAACTATCAAGAACTGATTTATATTCTCTCTGTCTCTGTCTGTCTGTCTATCTGTCTGTCTGTCTGTCTCTCTCCCTCTCCCCTCTTCCTGAAATTTATTTTCTGTATATCCTCCACCTGTGTTACTCTAGCTGGATTTCCTTTGTGGAATAAATGCACCAAGCTCTACAAGCCAGTATCTGTCTTACTGAAATTATTTGGCTTTGTATTGAGGGTAATGGAACAGGCTTGGGTCAGCTGTTACAGTGAATTCTACAGGAAGTCCATAGTAGTAGGATGGTGCTTCCCAACTTCCAAACAGCATTGATTCATATCAGATAGAATAATCATGCCTGTGTAATATTACCTTGCTAGAGTCTCAGAAGAGTGTGAGGTCAAATTTGGCACTTAAATTAGTATTTTGTACTTCTCTATATAAAGGAATTTGTTCCTCAGTTTATGATTTAATATTTGATATTATTTTTAATATTTGATCTTATTTTTGTAAAATAAATGCCATTTTTAACATTCTAAAAGACAAAAAATTATAAATTCTCAATTTAGATAATATTCCTTAACCATATTTTCTAGTTATTATGAATATATATGTTATATATATATAATTGAACCGGATTATTACTCAAAAGAGTTCAAACTTATGAGAAAGAGACGGGGATGTTCTGAGGTGCTTTTGCATGGTGATTGGATCATGAGGTCAATATAATCATTAGTGTATTGGTCACTGATAAATTCACAGATGACTGTGCTGTGGCCTGGTAAAAAGAGATGGGTAAGGGTGATTGTAAACTGGAAGGTCATATCTTTATCCCTAGATTCATTCTGTTTCTTCTCTACTTCCTGATTGCTAGGGTGTGAATAGCTTTCCTCCAACATATCTTTCCACCTTATAATTTCTGTGTTATAGTCTGCCAACAGTGGACTATAACTTCTGATGCTGTGAACCAAAATAAACCATTTTCTCCTTTAAGTTGTTGGTGTGGGATACTCTGATCCAGTGATAAGAAAGCTTACTAATACAGCACGATCCATGAAACTGCTATGAAATAGTCAATTAAGCAAAAATAATGTAATGGCACAGTAACTATTTCGTCACCTTTCTCACCAACTGGCAAAAAAGAAAAGTGAGTCAAAGGATTTGAGAGGAACTGTTGAGGTGCTCTTTCCTCAGAGGAGCAATGTAGCAAGGAAAGGAAAGTGCTGAGTAATAAGGAATACAAATGACATAAATGAGACCCGGAAGGAGACCTGAAGAAGCAGAAGGGAGGGGAATGTGGGCTCTGCAGTAAATGGGAAGATTCTATTTGGACTGAAAAATACAAGTTCTTTTGTGGGGAAGGAGCAAAAGTACTGATACAGATATTCCAGATGTTTCAGAAAGTCTAGATAAAGAAAGGTGGGTGATTCTTAGAAAGGAGTAGCATTTTATTGAACTCAAATCAGCATAGCTAAAGGAATACTGAAATCCCTGTCTCAGAGGACATGGAATTCAATAAGGTTCTATACTTCCGGAATCACCTGTCTATCGTTTTTGCACAGCCCATATGAATACATTGGAGAAAGGAGAACTATAACTTCAAGATTCATTCAAAAACAAGAGCAATTTCCTCCTTTAACATCTCTCCTGTTATCTTTGTGCTTGTGAATTCACAGTGACCTGATCATTGCTAAGAAGTTAAAAATATCTGTGGCTGATACTATTTTACCTTGTTCTCCAAAAATCATCGTATCATTGTATTTCTGGGTGGGCACTGAAGGTAGTGTGTAAGCAATGTGAAAATATGCTTCCACAAATGATCTTGTTTTCTAGAAAACCAATTTTGCTAGATCAATGGTATAAGAACAAAACTTTCTCAAGGAATTTATGAGATCTATCTAGTACTTGAAAGACCTACAAAAAACTGACGAAAACAACCTTGAGTCATCTTCTACACAGTATTTTCCTCAAGTAGTAAAAATATGCTCAGTATGTGAAATTGTTTTATTAGTATTTCAGTTTTATAACTTATCAAATTTGCAACACAAAAATAGAAGTCTTGAGCTTGATGTCCATAATGCCGTGTATCGAGATACCCCTTAAAGTCTCATACGCTCATAGACAAGGCCTTTTGGTGGTGGCTGCATGTAGAGCATGTGATAACTAGATGGATCTATCATAGTTCTGTGTCTGGATGATAGAAGCCCCATCCTGGGTATAGTGGTAACAATCAATAGGCTTATAACCTAGATGGAACAAGAAGGGAAAGAAAGAGAGCAGGCTGGTTGTTGCTTCTGCTTGCTACTTCACTGCTGCCTGCCTTATGAACTGTTTCTCCTGTGTAATGTCCTTCTGCCATGTTGCCTGGCCTTAAAGCCAGATGACCATGAACTGAAACCTCTACAAATTGTGAACTGAAGAAACTTTTCTTCTCTTAACTTATGGTTGTCAGGTGTTTTGTCCCAACAATGCAAAACAGAACTATGACAATCTTCTATATTAAGTTCATGTTATTCGGATAACAGTAAGCTAGAAATTAAGTTATAGTTCCGAATTCATTCTTTTGTCTGTTGCAGGAAATAAATCCTGGCTCTTAAATTATGTTTCTTTGACAACTGGCACAGTATTACAGCTTTTCTGTAGAGGGTGCAGGAAAGGCACTGAAGGATTTCGTGGTTCTGTTTCCTGGTTCTGGTTCTAGCTCACAGATCTCCTGCAGTCATATGCACATTCTCGAGTTCCAAGCAGCTAGAGGGTTTGGCAGTCAAGAGTATTCCAGGTCCAGCAGCTCCCCCAGCATCACTGCTGCACTCTTGTTTTCCCTTATAATAAGGTTTATCTCTAAGTTGTCTTTAGGGATTCAGGCCCATTGGAATCTGAAACACTACTCTGTAGTGTTCTGTAACACGCACTTTAGAGAAGCCCTCAGAGCTGATCTTGCTAATTTTCCAGCACAAAATGACCCTGCATTTCTAAGCAGTTATATCCAAGCTGCGTGTCAGTGAGAGGCAAGAGCCCCAGCTGCCCTCCTGATAAAACTTTTGAAAGTACAGAGTTCTGTTCCGTTGTCCACCAGTAAAGTTATAGATCGACGTGGAAGATTTCGAGAGTTCTTATCTTTCAATCTGAAGGGGCAATTGTGTGTGTGTGTGTGTGTGTGTGTGTGTGTATGGCCCTTATCACTTGCATATTGGTCTTTAACCAAAGAGTATGTCATCTAGAAGACTGGAATTTCTCATAGTTATCAGGTCCTTTTTGTGCAGTTAAGGCTGAATCTAGCATCTGTAGATCTTCAGGGACCTTAGGTTCGAAGGGGTTGTAGCCGCTGTAGACTTTATAGAGCCTTTTGTAAAAGTCTGAAGGGTTTTGTTAGGCTTCTGGGTAATATTAGTTGATGGGCTTTATTCTCACCTCTTTGATGTCTTTGAGGAGTGCTTGACTGGGTTGCTTTTTTATTTTAACTGTCTGGAAAGCTGGCCCTGTGAGAGTTACAGTGCCATCTGAAAAGGCAGAGATTATCAGGTTTTAAACAGTTCATGTGGCAGCAGTTTCAGAGAGTCTTGCAGAAGCTTGATTTCATTTTAACTTGCAATCACCAGAAAGCCTTTCTAATTTTTAGGCCCTGCAGTCAGGTGTTATCAGTTTAGACTGACTGGAACCCATTGCTGTCTCCTTATGTATGGTTGATATATGTGATATATGGTTGAAAGATGGCACAACAGACAAAGAGTGAGTCCCCTTAGGGACAGAGAGAAAGAGAGTGAGAGAGAGAGAGACCATTTAGATGCCCACCTGGCCACTTGCCACTCTGTAATGTTGCTACCATCAAGACTAAGGAGAAGCATTGGTAGGTTCTTCATTTGGTTCCTATTAGATGCATCCATGGAGCCACAATTTGGGGCCCAGTCAAGCTCTATAGTTTGGAAAGGGAAGTCCAACTCCTCATCCTGGAGCACAGATGGAACAGTCAATTTCTTTCATCATCCTTTACAAACGCTCACATACTCATTCAACAGGCACTCAGAGGATAAAACATTCCCTCCCCACACCATGAGGAGACCTAACTAATGAGAGATGATCAATCCCTCCTTCTGCTTGAACTGAACAGGGACAGACTGAAACTGTTCCCCCAGGGGTCTTAATGGCAGACAAGCAGGCAGGCAGGTAGCCAGGCAGACTAAGTCCTCCTCCCTTTTGGGTTCACAGTGAACCACTTGAAAGGGGAGCCAGGAATCCTCCTCCAGCCCTCTGAGGGGACTCAAGAAATCTCCAGGGCTCACTTTCCCATCAGTACCTGAAGAGGTCCCTGCTTCACTGGTAAGGGCCATGACTTGGTGATCACACAGTTCAGCAGGGTCAATCTTCCCAGACAATGCACCAAATGCAAATGAAAACAGAAACACCAAAACATCACCCAGGATTTGGAGGCAGATTTTTTTTAATATCAGTGGGTACTGACCTCAAGGAAAAAATATCAGGCCTCAAAGTTCCAGCAAGGAAGATTTTTATGGAGTTGCAAAAGAGAAGTACAGAGGTAGAGTGCTTGGCTGTCTTTGATTGATTCTTACAATATGCATCGTGGTGACCAGCTTTGCATCCCAGGGACCAGCTGTTTCTATGAAACAAAAGTAACAGGAACTATTACCTGGGCAACTAACAGAAACTGATGTATTCTGGCTGGAGGGGAGGCATTTTCTGCTATATCTGCCTTTATATATGCTACTTGTGTCATTGAGAGTTACTTTTATTTTCTACTAGCCAGCTCTTTATAACCTCAATTTTTTTATTTAGGAAACACTTTTATCAAATTTTCTTGCCATAGTAATTGTGATTTAGGTGTAGGTGTCGACCCAAAGTCTCACACAGTCATAGGTGGGGCTTTTTGAGAAGTGGCTGAATCTAGAGTGGGGTGTGTGATGGCTGGGATTAAGGGTATGTGGTTACTAAATCAGTGCATGGCCCTAATTCCCAAAGCCTGGATGTGATATAAGGAACAGAAAGACTGTTTTCTCCTTTGCTTGCTTGCTTTTGTTACCTTCTACCCTGTTTTCATGAGCTGTTTCTCCTCTACCACCTGCCTTATAGCTAGTCAACTGTGGGATGAAACCTCTACAAAATGTGAGATAAATAAATCTCTCCCCTTTAACTTTGGGTGTCAGGTATTTGTATCAGGAATGAGAGAAAAGTAACTAAGGCAGTGTGCCATTGTCTCTACTTTTTGAGTCAACACTGATACATTCATCTGGTTAAATATTTTATGCTAAACCTAATGAGCTAGAAATTCAGCTTCTTCATTTCTCATCTTTTTTTTTTTAAAAAAAGATACATTTACTTATATGTACCATATTTGTGATATCAATTTCCACTGAAAAGAGGATGGAAATGGTTATAAAATGAGAAATTAAATCTTACCATTTATATTTTAGTTATTTTATTTAAAAGTACTTGCAATAGTTCTGTGTATATCAAGGAAGAATTAATTGCAATAGATGTGCTCTTCCACTATAGATAAGCAGAAAAGCTAAATAGAAATAAATTGAAATATTGATTTTCAGGCATCAAACAATAGCAGAACATGAGCATGTTGACTGAGAGAGGCAATCAAATGAGTTAAGTCTTAATCTGCTCAGATCATTGCTGAAAGGCAATTGTCAGGCACAATATATGGGGCATGGAGGCTGGCAGTTTTACTGAGCTGTGAGGACAGGAAACTGAGTTAGGATATAAAAAGTTATCTGGAGAAAGAGCTGTAGAGTTTTATACACAAGGGTCCCCTTGAGTTTTGGCTGATAACCGATCTGTATATAAGTGAGATGAAATTTCCTAAGGGCAAAGACAGATCTACTAGAAAACAACAGGCTGAACAATTCATTGGGCCAGAAATATTTGCATTTTTACTAAAGTAAAAAGACTTTGTAATAAAATAATTAATAGTTTTCTGAAAGGTATGCTGTGGTAGTGATTCTAAGTTAGTTCAAGGTTAAAATATATCTTGAAACTGCCATAATGTGACTTAAAATAAAAGCCTCAAACTGATAGCCTTGATTGCTTGCTTGTAGTAACTGATCCATATCTTTCAAGAAAACAGAATCCAACAGTTATTAAAGTAAGAAATTAAAACCCAAAATCAGCAGCAAAAAACTAACAATATTAAATACTGAATAAAAACTAAGGAGACACAGAAAGGAACAATACACAGGTACAGATGTAAACCGCAGAATTATAAACATGAACTTTGAAATAGTATTATAAATTTAAAAATATGTTCAAAGCTGTGATGAGTGATGTAGGCTAAAATGAAGAAAGAGATGGAAAATGTAAAAAGGCCCAAATGAATTTCTAGAAATAAGTTCAAAATTCAAAATGTCATTGAGAATAGATACTGAGAAATAAAAGATCAATGAACTTCAAGGTCTAGCAATAGGAAATATAAAAAATGAGGCTCTTAGGAAAAGTACTGATTAAAAGAGAGTGCAGCACTTCAGGAAATTAAGGGACAATATTGATCTCTCTAATACAAGTGTCACTGGAGATTTCATTTATACAATAGGCAGAAATAAAATATAGGAAAATGATGATTAATGGACTTTCAAATGTGATGAAAAGGAAAACTACAAATTCAACTATTTCAACAAATTCAAACAGAGGAAATATAAGTAATGCCATATAATATGAATATTAATTTAACTGCTGGAAACAAATGACTTAAAAAATTCCAAAAAATGGGCAGAGAAAAAAGACAAATTATAAAACATAAACAGATAAGAATGAAAAACTTTTCATCCAGACTTATTCAATATGTAATGCAGCAATCTCTGTAATAACTGGGGTACGAGGCACAGTGGTGCACACCTGTAATCCCAGCACTCGGGAGCTGGAAGCGGGAGAGATGCCCTGAGTTCAAGGTAAATGTGCATTACACAGCGTATTCAAGGCCATCCTGAAATATAAAGTGAGATGGTGTCTCAAAAAAACAAAACAAAACAAAAAAAAGAAAGAGAGAGAGAAGAAGAAGGAAAAAAGAAAGAAAAGAAGGAAGGAAGGAAGGAAGGAAGGAAGGAAGGAAGGAAGGAAGGAAGGAAGGAAGGAAAAAAGAACTGGGAGGAAGAGTCAGGTGTGATGATGTACCCCCGTAAGCACATGGGCAATTCCAGAATTCAGGGAGGTGATACAACAGGATCACAAGTTCCAGCCCATCCTGGGGAATGTAATGAGATCTTTTCTCAAAAATAACAAATAAAAGAAGGACTGAGGATGTAGCTCAGTGGGAAGGCCCTGAATTATTTCTCCAGCACATGCCCCCCCCCCACATACACTCCTGAAGAATTAAGAGAGGGAGATCTGTTAGTCTACAAATATTTTTGGTGTTTATTTGTTCCCATGCACTTTTAAATAAAATTTATTGGCACATTTTAGGTATACTCAATGATCACATTCCTCATGGGGAATTTGTACCTGTGCATGACATAGTCAATTCCTTTTCTCTCCCATTCCTCTACCCTCCCTTCGATTTTTCTTCTCCTCCTTATTTACAAAAGCTTTATTTTCACTGGAGTCTATAACATTTTTAAACAGTTAAAAGAAAAGTGATACAATGTCATTATTAGTCAAACAAAGGTAAAAAATATTTATCACTAGCAGATCTGTACTTAAAGAATTTTTTCAGGCAATAAAAATAAATACCACATGGAATCCAAAAAACGGTATCAGCTGTCACTTTTCCCATATTCATATTCTCATGGTCCCACCCTTTATCTTCCCTCTTTAACCGAACTGAAGACCTAGTACACTAAAGGCAGAATTCACTATAGATGCACGCAGCTCAGTATAAATCAGGTGTTTACTGCTGTTCAACAATACTTTTTCATTATTATTTGATTTCTGAATATGTTTCTTATAGTTCAATTTCTGAGTATTATGAAACCTATTTTGGCATTTTCTATTACTTTCAAATCCCTTCAGTTCCCATAGTACACACTTGAAGATGTGAGAAACAGCTATACATTACAATTATCAAGCAATCTAAGTTATACCCAGGAATTTGAAAAAAAAAAAAAACTAACTACAGACATGTGGACTAAGTGGATTACCTTCAAATGCAAAATGACAAGTGAAAGGAGTCAGTAACAAAAGCCTTCATAAAGCATACTGCCTCTTCACATGCGTAAAACTGTAAAATGGACAAAACTATAGCAAAAGAAAGCTACACAAATGCATACGTATATGCTCAATGAATTTCCAACAATAGTGTCAGAAAAATTCATTGAAAAAAATGTAATCTGGAACTCAGCGGAAGCCTGCATCAGGGGTAGGCTGCCCGGAACCTCCACTGTGGGCCCGCCCTGCCACCAGGAACATGGAGGAGGCCCGCCCAAGACTGCAAACTGCCCTGGACTGCTTCAGCTGGGCCCACCCTCCCACCTGGAACATCATAAAAACTCAGCAGCCTCCAATTAGTGTGAAAAAATTTGGAAATTTGCTCCCAGGTGGCGAACTTTGGACTACACCAGATTGACTGTATCAGTGTGGTGAGTACACCCCTAAAATAGAGGTGTACAGGGGATAAATAGGGCCAGTAGTAAAACCCCCTACAACTAACTGTACCACTTTGGTGTGTCTGAAAAGAGTGTGTGTGATCCCCTCCTACACATAGAAAACACCAGGCAGAGTGAAAACGACAAAACAAAAAATAAAATGCAGTCTCAAACATATAGTTCACCAGAAACAAGTATAGGAGACATTGAAATAGAGGACCCCAAATGTAACACACCGGGAATCTCTGAAAAGATAGCCATTGAAATAAAAAAACAACTGCATCAGGCTATAGAGGAAATCAAATTAGAAGTAGTCTCCCATGTAAAGATAGAAATAACAACTTTAGTAAAGGAGTTGTTGAATGCAGCTAAAGAAGAATTAGAGAAAAACATAAGCATGGGAAACTGATTGAAACTTTGAATGAACAATATAGAAAACAAGCAGAATTCATGAAACAAACTCAAAGAGACATCCAAGAAACAAAAAAATCTATTGAAAGCATGCAAAACTGCCTAAAGGAAGCTGAGGATAGGATTTCGGACCTTGAGGACAGGATCACAGTTAGTGATCAGGAAAGGATAGAACTTTTAAAAATAACAAAGCAGCATGAAATGACAATCCAGAAGCTTCATGATGATGCCAAGAGCAACAATATAAGAATAATGGGCATTAGTGAAGATACAGGAG